>JAXRKP010000936.1:5000-92500 GCA_037039925.1 Doris montereyensis | reverse complement strand
CATAAGTCTTAAAACATGTTATTATTATTTTTACCATCATAGTTTTATTACATATTCCTTATCTTTCTTTATGCTCTGCAGTCTTCTATGAGCGTGTTTATGAAATATAAGATGAGATATCCTTTATTGATCCTTAAACGGGAATTTACATTTTATTTGTTGACATAATGCTCACAATCAATATCAATCATTACCATATCTCTGTCTTTCTTCACCCTATAGTTTTTCAGACATAATTGTATTATGTTATCATTAGTATGTTGAAATATGTCTGTCTCTGTATGTACTCTCCAAACAGCTCAGTTATTTGCAAGTACCGGCCAACCGTCTGAAGCAATAAAGATTTATGAGGAAATTTTGCCACATTCCGGGTCTGACTTTGAAGTAGTGTACAATGCAGCCACTGTCTTCAGGTATTGTCACTTGCAGTGTAAATTTTCCCTTTTCATGCATGCATGATACATTTGGCAGAGGAATATTAAATTGGATGTATTTTTTTACTTTTAAAATATCTCTCCAAATAGATTTAATAAATAAAAAATAATTAAAATTAGGATCTTGTCCGGATGGGCACCAACAGGTGTTGCGCCTGGCATTCCAATATAGACTGCCATCGGGCTTACACTCAATGCAATAGGAGTCACCCATGTTGTCTAAGTGAGTAACTAGGGTACATTTTTAGGGGACGAGATGGCTGAGTGGCTAAAAGTGGTATTGCTCTGTGCCCCAGAGGTGCTAGGTTTGAGCCCCATTTTAGGCACTTCATTTGTTTTCCCTTGAGCAAGAAATAAATTGATTATCAATATACAAAAAAGCATGATTAATAAAAGACATCATTTTTCTTTCTTTCTTTCCTCAGAGAGCACGGAGATCAGCTAAAGGCAGAGGAGTTGTACGTCCAAGCTGTCAGTCTGAGGCCTAAAGTAAGTCGTTGGCTGTGTGCCAATTGCTGTTAAATCAATTCCTTTTGTGGAATATTTTTTTTTTGTGCCAAAAATCTCTCAATTACCATTGTGTAGTTGTAGTAATTATAATGGTTGTGAAACTATTGAAGGAAACTATTCATGGTCGCATGCCATTGCATGTGCTGAAGTCCAGAGGCAAAATGTTGGCCTTTCAACCAAAAGGTAGCGGGTTCAAACCCTGCCAACAGTTGAAAAATTTGTTTTTGATTTTTATTTAGTAAAATATACCTCCCCCCTGGTGCAGATCGGTGGATCGACACCTCATCCCATCAGAGACGGATGATAAAAAGGAGGCCTCGTGTGCAGATCACAACACTCTGTGCACGTTACAGATCCCTTGTCTGTTTACAAGGCAGTCTGTGCACAAAAAAAATTAAATCCTACCAAAAACCTCAAGAGCACCTTAGTTGTGAATGTTGGTAAAAATCAAATCAAATCAAATCAAAAACATGTACAGAGCTTCTTTAGTGTATGTGTGTAAGTGGCGTCACGCAAATATACTTTTGCCTTGAGGGACCTTTACTCGTTACTTACTTACATATTACTTGCTTCATCCAACTAGATTTAGATTTTTATTTTATGTCATGTAAAAGCTTGATTTCAACAACACATTATTTAGTTAGCTTACATTACAACAGATTCTAATCCTCTCGTGATATTTTACTTTTTCTCTGTCAGCGATCGATATTGTCACTGTCATGTGTGTATAAAAAATGCTGTTCTTTTAACAAAGTTTACTTTAATCAACTCCCAATTTCATTTTACTTGTTTGAGATGATGGGATGGAACATTACATAAGCATAATAACTTGTGTGTCTATTTGTCATCATCTTTCATTTCCCAGGATCCCACACCTCTGATGAACCTTGGGGCTATGTACCACATGAACAAGAAATATGACAAGGCAGAACAAACTTATATGGAAGCATTACGACTTAAGCCAGACAGCGAAGTCACGAAGGGTAATCTTCAACGTCTAAGAAGTTTGAGAGGCAGTAGAGGCAGAGAAAAGAACTCTTGATAGTTTTAATGAATATTAACAGGATTGCTTCTTTCAGGGTTTAGGATATTATTCGTTTGACATTACATTCATGTCAGTTACTAGTTACCGAGCTGTCAAATAGCCTTTTCTGGCATTATAGATACATGTAAGTTAGATATGAAAACTTTCATGACCTGCAGCAAAGCACGCACCAGTTTCTTGATGAATGGTAGAAGCCATCGACTGAAGTTCATCCGAGTTATAAGCAGGCCTATCTGTTTTCTTCTCTTACCCCCGGTACTTGTATTGTAGTTAACTTTCCAGAATCATTCTGATTATTTTTGTTTTGAAAGAACAATTTTGTTTTCTCAATTTCAATGTTCAAATGATTGAGTTTATCAGATGGTGATACTTTTGATCTGGTCGACATACTTCTATGACAGTGACTGGTCTGCAAGTGTCGCGTACCGATGCAAATCAAAAGTGACGGGACTGACAATCGCCTCATGCATCTGCTGGATATCAACATCAGAGGGCCTGATGCTGGCTTGGTAGTGACTAGCAGTACATGTAGTAGCAGAGATTTTAGGACTATAACACGATATAGACCTACAAGGACATGTTCTAGAAATATGACATTGCCAATCTGAATTTCATTTTTATTCATTGAGTTTCGGACCAATAGACCTTCTACTAAGAAAAACTTGCCTCTTAGCCAGACTGAATGTTTTTTGAAGTGGCCTTCTAGGCAAGATTATTTTTAGAGTAAAACATTTTGTTCCATGGAAAAATTGCCTTGTTACACGGAAAAAACGGCCTCGTTCTACGGAAAAAGTAGCCTCGTTCCACGTAGAAAGTGACCTTATTCCCCGGAAATAACGGCCTCTTATGTGGAGGCCGCTCAGGTTGAGAATGCGACCACTGTACTTCATTGCATTCCAGATATTGACTTGCATATTTATTTTGATATTATCTCCTGGCAGAGTGGGTGTTCAGAATGTATTGTAATTGAAAATATTTGCCTATTGTTCTTCTATGCTTTAGATTTTAGAAAGGTGCTGTTGCTTGTTGTACTTCATTGCATTCCAGATATTGACTTGCATATTTATTTTGATATTATCTCCTGGCAGAGTGAGTGTTCAGAGTGTATCGTATTTGAAAATATTTGCCTATTGTTCTTCTATGCTTTAGATTTTAGAAAGGTGCTGTTGCTTGTTGGTATATATCTGAACATGTACCTGTATTGGGTACTGCGAAGTGTCTGTTGTAATGGCTGTATACCCTGAAGACAAGCGTTATCTCAAAACTAAAGGTAGCTAATTGAATTCCAAATAATTCATAATGCATAATTTTACAGTGCTCTAAGACAAGTGTGTAGTATTCAAATTTGTATATATATCCTAGAAACCTGAAAATGCTGTGTAACTTGTGAGGATGTGAAAGAAGATGCAATCAAGCATTCTTCATTTAGTTACTTTTTTCTTTCTTTCTTCGTTTCAATTTTTTATTGTTTTCTTTTGAATAATTTTAAAAGACTGCATGAAGTATTGAAGAAAGTATGAAAACGTTTAGATGTTTATTAAAATGAATGAAAATTTGAATTAAGACAACTGATAATTTTATTAGTGTTGATTATATTATTAGTATTTGGAAACAGATAGTTGTAAAAGACAGATGAACACATGAATGTTATATGTCCAAACTGTAATTTCTTGGTTTTCAGGTAAACTGACAGTTAGATAAGCTGCCTGTTTACAAATACAAAAAGATGTTCAATTGTAAATATCCCTAACCGTGAAAGACAGTGCAAGCCTTCTGTGAAATTTTCACACATTGCATATTGGTCCAATGTATAGGCATGTGCCAAAGATTGAAAATTTCATTTTGATAGTTCTTACGCCATTGTTCACCAATATGCATAACCCCTATTCATTAGCTGTAATTAACTATGAGACTGGAATTTTTTTACATTTGACTCAAACTTTCTTTGCTTGTCTTATTCTTGTCTTATTGGATAGCATCGCTGCCGAAACCGTGTCACGGGAAAATCCATTGAACGCTGTCACTGTCCGATCCTTGTTAAAGGGTTAATAAACAACCAGTTTTAGTCAACACAATAGAGAAAATAAAGACGTGATCAATGATCAAATATTTCTACCTGAAGGGCAAAATCTAAGTGACAATGACATCATTGTGTGTGCCAAACTTTGCACTATTTATCCCTCTCAGAATTTGTCCTGTTCCCCAAATTAAAGACAGAGCTTAAAGCAACAAGATTTCATTTAAAGGAACTAAGAGAAACATGGTTGATGTCTCAACTTAATAACTTAATGAGTTTTACATTCAAGGACTTTTCAAGGTCAAAGGACAATGGCACAAGTGTGTCACATTTGATGGTGATTGTGTAGAAAAATAGAACATAGTGTGCAAAGCTTTATTTCTCTAGTTTCACCCTTTCATTGTCAGTAGGGAGATTTGTAATTGATTATTCCTTGTAAACAATGTTTTTACCCTTGGCAAATTTTTGGAATGATAACCTACGATAGGAGGAGTGTGAACTGCCTGACTGACTGTCACACTCTATATGCTTCCTCACCTCCCCTTCTCCCACCCCTGTCAGACCTTGAGAGACTGTACAATGACCTGCTAAAGAAGAAGAAAGGATGGTCTGCCAGCTCTTACTGCGAAATGTAGATTGATTATTCGTCTTGTCTTTTATTCTTTTGTGATTGTGAAGATGAGGAATCTGCTGACTGAAATGTCAATCAATCTAAGAATAGATCTGATCTTTTAACTATCTTTTTTAAATTCAATTCAAATGTTACTATCATTATTCCTTCAACTGTCATAGGATTTTCGTGTTATTCTTTGAATAATGTAAAATCTATAGACCCATGAAGCTTTCAAAACATTGTTTGTTATGAAAGTGATAGTATATCAATCATATCATCAAATGTGTGTGCAAATGCTGAGTATGAAAGTGCTTGTTTGCTATACATATATAATATGCAAATGAAAGTATCAGTTTCAACTTGATCTCACATCCATAAAATGTGCAATGACCACTGTAGTAAAAGGCAGGGGGCATAAAAGGAAAAGTTGTTTTTTAACATGAAGAATATTTTGCTAATAAATAATGACAGTGAAGCAAATATTCTGTATTGTATTGCATAAATATTTTCAAAGCTATATTCACTGCGATCTATGTGTTGTATACATATTCTATTTTATTCCAAATAATATCAGTTGGACGTTTTATGGCTTTTATTTCTTTGTTTTTGTTTTTATTTGTACTTACTTGTACCTACCACAGGGACAATGTTCTTCTTTCCTCAGATTAATGTCAGAGGACCAATTAGGCTACACCTTTGTAGTTGTAGGTTGAAATTGTTGCGTAAAATATGAATTCCACTTCTTTCCTAATGATGGTCAACAGATTTCCATGTATATTATTATTACAACAATTTTACTTTATTATACACATTCCATATTGTCTCATTGGCCATGTTTGACGATAACTTTACAAAGCCTTCAATGTTTTATTTCTTTGTCCAAAGTGTAGACATTAAACTATTAATATTTCAGTGTACATGATTTTTTTTAATTTCTAGTAGAAAAAAACTAAATGCATATAATACTAGTAGTTACTGCTTAAATACTCAGTGCTTGAGAAGCAGAGAAAACGGGCATTTAGGCAAAATACGCATTTATGGGAAACTCGGTCATGTCAAAAAGTTGGGGGTGATCAATGGACAGACAAGAATAAAGATTCATAACTAGGTATTTTCTTATAGAAGAGTCCTCAGCTTTGCGTAAAATTGAATGCAAGAAATAGGAACGGCTCAAAATCAAAGTTCTATAACACATAGGTGATTAGCACATGGGCAGGTTGACTAGTTCTCGCCACGAAGACCTAAAATCACAACAGATACAACCAATGTGAGATGGGGAGCATTAAAACTGATCACATGCGATGCCTGCTTGGTCAATTAAAAATGCCAGTTAATTTTGTGCAACTTATGACATCACACAAAGAGCCATGGGTGGAGTCTGGAAGACTGTTCAATTCTAGTTGCCTAGTGACAAACCAGTGATCCAATAGGACAAAGGCTGTACGGTACAGAGGGTGAACTAAAGGAGTAAAGAAAAGGAGAGTGGTCGTTAGTCATCTTTTATTACAGTACATTGGATAGGTATATGAAGGGTGGTTACAATACATTTAACATGCATTTTCCCCTTTCAACCCAGGTGCAAATGGGTACAAGCACTCACTGGGAGCAAAAACCTGTGTCAGACTAGCGTCCTGGCCAGGAGGTGATTATTATCACCTGTTCCACTTCACGCTATTGAAACCGGGACAAGCTCCGGCTCTATGGGCCTTGAAGTAACTTTACTCACAATACATTGCAAATTGTTGACTGACATAAATTAGCCATATTAGCTATGGGATCACATCTATAATAGAAGACAAAAAGAATTTTTAATCAATTACGGATGTATACTCTACTTTATGATAATTTGGAGAAAATTATACCTGCAGCTGCTGTTGAGACCAGGTATTCAGGGGGAAATCTTTGTTTGAAACGGGCATTTAGAGGGGCAATTTACATAGAAAATAATCGGTTTCACTGAGATTGCGGGCATTAAGGCGGCGGGCATTTAAGCGGTAACTACTGTATGGCGATTTTGCTAAATGAAACGGTTTGATGCTAAGCTCTTTCTAATGGTGTTTCAACTTAAAGCCACCTGTGTCAATGATCTTTTACTCTTTGCTATCCTTCTACTTCATCATCAGCATCCATTAACGATGAAATCCATTTGCATTTTTATCATTGTAATAATGTTCATTGAGAGTTGAGGGCGGTTGACGGGCGCTGCTGGTGAGTCCTACTTCTTTCCTCTTGCTCTTCAGCTTATCCGTCATCTTGCTGTTACCCTGAGATGACTGCATTTAGTGGATGGGGTAAATACCAATTAAACAATCATGGAGAGTAATGTGTTGAATAAATACTGCAAAGCTGTGTAAATACAATACAAAAGAAAAACAACTTCTGTCTGCTGTCTGTCGTCTCATGTCAGGAAAGGCAGGTGTTTGTTACTGTTTATAATCTATCACTCTTTAAAATTCATGAAGGCAACTTGTTTAGCTCAAAGAATGCCTTATATTAAAATATTAAATTTTGGCTAATAATTGGTTGGAAAGTTATAACAATTGACTTCAATTTAATCCATTTTTCAAATGAAATATTTTTGAACATCCAAGGAGAACAAAGCAAACAAACAAAGCAAAAGTCTGTAAGTTAACACAATGTATCAAATCTTCGTTCCATGACCCATTGGTTGTATTTGTTTTGAAGTTTGAAAACTCTGTATCTCTATCTGTATTGGGTACTCCAAAGTGTCTCAAACTTGAGCAGATTATGGAGGTGTTGAGGCTATCAATTTGTGGCTTTTTCATGTCCATTTTTTGATAAAGCAGTCTTTAAGTTTAAGTGTTTATTTGTCGGGGACATTACGACCCAGTTAGGCAAAGGATTCCGGTCAGTGAGAGTTTGTGGTACAAATGACTACTTATAAATGTTATGTTATTTGAAGATGAGTTCATTGTATATGCAATGTCATATTATGCAATAATTGAAATTGTAGTTATTTTACCTACAGCCTTATTTATGTCTCTTACTTTGTAGAAAAATAATAAATGGAGCCAGTAATAATATATTCAAAAATATTTATTATATGCAACGCTTCTTGTGACGAATGTAAATATGAGTTAGTTAATTGTGTTGGAAAAAAGATGGAACTACCCAGTACCCTACACTACATTTATACATTGTGTTGTATTATATTTGTGTCATTGATGCCTTCAAATTTGCAAAATACCAAAAATGCAAACTTTTCTACAAATACAAAGATTAAGATACGATGTCTACCTTTTCAGTTGTATATAATTTATTATAAGTTGATGTCTCATATTTAAATAAAATTTCATGCACATTTCATCATCGTCATCAAAGAAGCTATTCACCCTTACCAGGGTATAGGCCATCTCTCCTTCTCCTGGGAGATCTTTCTTAGCTCGTTCAGCTGACATCCAGTCTCTTTCGGTCCTTTTCTGTACTCCTTCTCCAAGTGTGTTGTAGCCTACCTGGTGTCTTCTTCCCTGCAGATTCCATTGCAATGCCTGTCTTGTTATATTTGAAGCATGTGCAATTAAGTGAAATTAGATGTAAGCAATTTCAACGTGTTTAGATAGGCTCTTGTCATATTTAAAGATGACAATGGCATCAAAGACATCAGGACAAAAACAGGAATTGCGAACAAACATTGACTCAACTTTTGGAAAGATACAGGTATTCTAAAATTTAACTTGATACCATTTGGAAAGATACAGGTATTCTAAAATTCAACGTGATACCATTCGGAAAGATACAGCTTTAAGTTTCAATAAAGATCATTGAAACTTAACCCATCCACCTTGTGCAGTGATCTCAGGAGTCTGGGTGAATTAAGATTAAGAAGAGCAAACAGCAAGATAAAAGAGAGAGGAGTGAACAAGTGAAAAGAAAAACGACCTACCGCACCACTACCACCAGCATCACCCGCCAACCACCCACTAATAGTACGGGTATCCTCCTAAGATTCAACTTATTACTATTTGGAAAGATACAGGTGTCCTATTCCTAACAACACTCAGGGTATGAATTCTGAAGATATTAATTTGGTTATGAGTCATGTATGTGTGGTTACAAAGCATAAACACGAAAGAAAACAGATGACAAAAATATCCTGCCTGCCAAAATGAAGTGTCATGGATCGATGAATGAGCTAACCAAACATATTAGAAGAAGTAAATATACCTCTGTGACTAGTGTGACGTCGATGGTCAAGTGCTTAGGCTGGGGATCATGAGGTTCTGGGTTTGAATCCTAGCAACACTAGATACGACGTTTTGTTCCTTGAGAAAGACACTTAACAAGCATTTCTCCCACTCTACCCAGGTGCAAATGGGTACAAGCACTAGCTTGTGAGTAAACACCTGTATCAGACTAGTAGCGTCCTGTCAGGAGATAATTATTATCATTATCACCTGTTCAGCTTCACACTAATGAAACTGGGATAAACTCCAGCTCTATGGTTTGTAACGGCCTTGAAGAATTTTGCTTACTTTTACTTACTATTCTATTTAGAATACAAGGTTGATGAAGGAATTTTACTTGCTTTTACTTAATATTCCTATTTAGAATACAAGATTGATGAAGTGATTGGATGATTTCAAAGTCAGATTCAAGGGAGGAGGGGCTTGTGACGATGTCCATGGAAGTGGCAGGGTGGCTAGAAGAATCTTTAATGATGATGCCAAGACAGGTGACACAGGTGATATTAGTGACAATTAAAGCACAACAGCCCATAATAATATAATAGAAAACATTGATAATTTAACTTGAATCAACTTCCTTCAAGGTAGATGAGATTTAGATAACAAAAAATTGTCAGCATGTCCGGCAAAATGCAACGGTATTTTTGTGAGCTCGGAATGGCACCTATGGACTTTCATTTTCACCTTAATTTCTTTGAATCTCTACCATTAACTGTGGTTGGTTGATGGGTGCTGCTGGTATGTCCTACTTCTGTTCTTTCAACTTTTTACTTTGTCGGGCTCTCAACTAAAAGATCGCGAGTTCAAGCCCCACCAAATGTTTGAAAAGTTTCCTCAAGTTTTTTTTTAGTTTTAGAACAATCTACCCCCATGGTCCAGGTAGGTGGATCGACACCTAGTCCCATCAGAGACGGACGATAAAAAGGAGGTCCCGTGTGCAGATCACCACAACACTGTGCAAGTTAAAGATCCCATTGCTGGTTTACAGAGCAAAATTAAAAATCCTACCAAAACCCTGAGATCACTTTAGTTGTGGATGTGGGTAAAATCAAATCAAATGCATGTTCACAAAAAGTTTGACACTTAAACATTGATGTCTTGTCCTGTATCACTTTTCTGTTTTTGTTGTCCTGACGTTTATCTTTTTTTAGCTGTATGACAGTTGAAAGGATGAAGAATTTTAACCTGTTTTCATGTGTAACTGAACACACACATTGCTGTGATTTTTAAAATTTTGGTTTTTGATTGTTTTCTCTTTTGACATTCCTTTATGGTTTTGCTCTTGCAGAGTCAGCAATAACTCTAGTGCTCAACATACCATGTCTATTACAGTAATCGCTGGATAAAAGCACACTCTGCATACACACACACCTAAATCTGCTGACCAAAATTTTAATGTAAATAAGTGTTCTCATAAACACACGGTATGCATAACAGCACGCTTTTCCTGCGCCCAAAGTGTGTGCGTTTATCCAACGACTACTGTACTCAGTCATGTGCATTGTTCATGGGGGTTTGCAGGGGGGGGGGGGAGAGGATTGTGGGAGTGGGGATGGGGGATTTTCTTCTGGGGCCTTTGTTTTTGTCTTTTTTATGTTTTGTTGTTATCTTTTGGCATGAGGGAGGGGGGGGGGGGTTTTATTTCCAATTTTACTTTAACATTGAGGTAATGACTCTAAACAAAGACTCCTGTCAATAAAAAAAAACCGACATGAAACTGTTCCACCTGCTCATAAAATTAATAACTTCCGTAGCTTGTTGTTTATTTGTAATGTTTGTATTGTGTTATTTATTGTTATTATACTTAAAATGTGAAAATATTATGATTTGATTCAAGAAATGGGTAATACTATACTTGTATTACTTATTAAAAACATTTTTTAATGTATATTTCATTGTCCATCACCTTGAAGCAGACTACGAGAGCTTCAGTTTTGTCAAGCAAGGTACTGAGCCCTTGAAGATATCCCTTTGACGCATAACAAAGATTTGTTTAAATCATTGCGTGATCTGCAACATTAAGTAAGAGAAACGGGCAATAAATGATATCATAAATCATTGAACAGGACTCTTAGCAACCTTACTGCAAACTGTGCCTAAGGGATGTGCTCTCTGCAACTTTTGGGTCAATCAAGCTTGGACAATCATTGAGAGGTCTCTTGGTGCCCAATAGTATTTATGGGGACTCCTGATTGCTGAAGACATTGAGCTGCAGGTTTCCGTAGCCAGCCTCTCGTCAACCCATGATGGAGGTAAGTCTGATGATCCATGTTTCAAAAGTTCTCTCAGAACTCAAAGGACCCTGACCATTTTCGATGGGACTCAGTAGTCGAGAAGCAAGGTGTCAGCTTGTCAACCTAATGGTCATGGGTTCAAACCCCGGCAGGAGGAAACATTTTTCGAGTTTTTTTTCTACTAAAACTTACTCCCCTGGTTCAGGTAGGTGGGTCAACACCTAGTCCCATCGGAGACGGACAATAAAAAGGAGGTATTGTGTGCAGATCTCAACAGTCTGAACATGTTAAAGACTCCTTGGCTGTTTACAGGGCAATCCAGGCAGAAATTAAAAATCTTACCCAAACCCCCTAGAACACCTTAGTCATGGATAAAGGTAAAATTATATCAAATCAAAAACCCATTTTAGAAGAAGATTAGATTGAAGATGGGACACTGGAATGTCACAGTTTATCTATAGGCTACTGCTGACTGAAACCTTTTTACCAATGAGACGTACAGCTATAGCTGACTGAAACCTTTTACCAATGAGGCGTACAGCTATAGCTGACTGAAACTTTTTTACCAATGAGACGTACAGCTATAGCTGACTGAAACTTTTTGCAACTTAATAACATACGGGTATAGCTAACTGAAACTATTTGCACCTAAATGACGTACGGGTATGGCTGACTGAAACTGAAACTATTTGTATATAAATAACGTACGGGTATAGCTGGAAACTTTTGCACTATAACTGACTGAAACTTTTTGCACCTAAATGAAGTACAGGTATAATTGACTGAAACTTTCTGCACTTAAATGAAATATGGGTACAGGTAACTGAAACTTTTTGCACCTAAATGAAGTATGGGTACAGCTAACTTTAACTAATAAATAAAACCACAGGCTGAAATAAATGCAACAAGCTGGCAAGTCATTTGTTTAAAACATAAGTCTATGACTTTATTTCAATAACATTTTAAATCTCAATGCAAGAAGAATACAATAAACATCAGTAAATACAAAATCAAATGTCAAATTCTTTCACCTTGGCCAACATATTATGCTTTACACTTGCACATGAATGAGAAAAAGTGTTTTTGGAAAGAAAAAAGCTAAGCTGAAAAAAATCAAGACCAAACATAAAACAAATCTGAACTTTCTACACCCAGTAACGTCTAAATAGTCGGCAAATTTGTTTAAAATAAGATACATACAACTTACAAGGTACAAAAATATTTTTCTAAAAGTTTAGTTAAATCAAATTAAAAAAGATACACATCCACAACATACTTAAACAAAAGGAAATAATTTTCTATATTAACAAAATAATACATTGATGCATGAAGGTATTCTCCTTTTTAACCCAATAACGTCAAAATAGTTGCCATTTTTCTAAAATAGGATACAATGTACCAAAATTCACATTCCTTAAACTTGAATTACATTAAATTAAAAAATATCCACATCCACAAAATAATTAAACAGAAGGAAACAATATTCCGTATTAAAAAATTAAATATCCGTTGATGCATGAAGGTTTCCTCATTTTAAATTTCTAACTCCTTTCACATCTTTACAAGAACTAACAGTGCCATTTTGATGCCAAATGACGACATTTTACCAGGAATTTGTACGAGCCTAATTCAAACAACAATGCATATAGATTTAAAAAAAAAATTATTTATCTGAAAGAAGAAACAAAAGATAATGCCTTAATCATACTGCTTATAGACCATTTGGTTTAAATTTAGACGCTTCATTGCTGTATTAATTATTCACTCTTTCATATATCAAACAAATATACACAAAATATGTTCTATAAAGATAGACAGATCCATGTTGTGATAGACAGGTATAAAACAGACAGCTGCATATCAACGGTGAAAGTCGCAAACCGTTATAAATCCAATTTTGGATGTTTTGAGAAGATCAAAGAAAAAGATGCTGCACATTTTAATCCAATTTCACAGACATTTTGCAAGTGTCAAAACTAGACCCAATAGGGATACTCGGATAGCTCATATGATTATTATATGGGTTTCTATTGGTTCTTGTGCCATGGAATCCTAACTAGACGAAGCATAGGGGATTCCTAATGTTAAAGAAACAAGAAAAAAGGTGTTACTTATTGTAGACCTACACGGTTTGCGACTTTCACCATCGATATAAACTTGATGACATGCTATTTTCATTTCCACTTTTCACATGCCGTGTATTTCCACTCTTACAAAACACTTGCATCCACGCACACCATTAATCCTTGGGATAGATATGTTTCATAGCTGGTCTCATGATATACTGCGCTCCATCAAAATAATCAAAATAGTCACTCACTAAAGGATGCTGCACCTGAAACAAAGAGAGAGCCAATAACAAAGCATTCCATTTCATAATCAGCTTGAGTTGTGTGTAGAAATTTGTGCACAAGTATTCCATTTCATAATCAGCTTGAGTTGTGTAGAAATTTGTGTACAAGCATTCCAAGAGTAAGAGCAAAACCCTAAAATTTTAAATGCGATATTGAATAAAACAAAACCTTAAACAAATTCAAGATCACAATACAATACTAATAAAAAAATAAAAAATTAAAATACCCATCTGATTAGAGGCATTGGAAGCTTAGTCGGTAAAGCATGTGACTACCTTGCAGGAGGCCCGAGTTTGATTCCTAGTCCGGGCAAATTTTTCTGGCCCTCCTGTTTCTCAACCCTGCAGTAAAATGGGTAGCCGGGCCTGTTCAGACTTGGTGAAAGTAGAGGTGGCGTGGAAAGCAATGGTCAACTACCACATTATGCTGTATGCCTAGAATAATCAGAACTCTACTCCTGGTTACCCTTTGTCAACTCTGTGCATGGCACTTACTTTACTTTACTTTAACTTCCCACACAGTAGTCATTACCAGATTACTCTACACTCAACTCTAGTATAGCACTTACTTTACTTTAACTTCCCACACAGTAGTCATTACCAGATTACTATACACTCAACTCTAGTATGGCACTTACTTTACTTTAACTTCCCACACAGTAGTCATTGCCAAATTACTATACACTCAACTCTAGCATAGCACTTACTTTACTTTAACATCCCACACAGTAGTCATTACCAGATTATTCTACACTCAACTCTAGTATGGCACTTACTTTACTTTAACTTCCCACACAGTAGTCATTACCAGATTACTATACACTCAACTCTAGTATGGCACTTACTTTACTTTACTTTAACTTCCCACACAGTAGTCATTACCAGATTACTATACACTCAACTCTAGTATGGCACTTACTTTACTTTACTTTAACTTCCCACACAGTAGTCATTGCCAAATTACTATACACTCAACTCTAGTATGGCACTTACTTTACTTTTACTTTAACTTCCCCACACAGTAGTCATTACCAAATTACTATACACTCAACTCTAGTATGGCACTTACTTTACTTTACTTTAACTTCCCACACAGTAGTCATTACCAAATTACTATACACTCAACTCTAGTATGGCACTTACTTTACTTTACTTTAACTTCCCACACAGTAGTCATTGCCAGATTACTCTACACTCAACTCTAGCATGGCACTTACTTTACTTTAACTTCCCACACAGTAGTCATTGCCAGATTACTCTACACTCAACTCTAGTATGGCACTTACTTTACTTTAACTTCCCACACAGTAGTCATTCCCAGATTACTATACACTCAACTCTAGTATGGCACTTACTTTACTTTAACTTCCCACACAGTAGTCATTGCCAGATTACTCTACACTCAACTCTAGTATAGCACTTACTTTACTTTAACTTCCCACACAGTAGTCATTACCAGATTACTATACACTCAACTCTAGTATGGCACTTACTTTACTTTAACTTCCTACACAGTAGTCATTACCAGATTACTATACACTCAACTCTAGTATGGCACTTACTTTACTTTAACTTCCCACAGTAGTCATTGCCAGTTTGTGATTATTATACACTCAACTCTAGTATAGCACTTACTTTACTTTAACATCCCACACAGTAGTCATTACCAGATTACTACACTCAACTCTACACTCAACTCTAGTGATTACTATACATTCAACTCTAGCACTTACTTTACTTTAACTTCCCACACAGTAGTCATTACCAGATTACTATACACTCAACTCTAGTATGGCACTTACTTTACTTTACTTTAACTTCCCACACAGTAGTCATTACCAGATTACTATACACTCAACTCTAGTATGGCACTTACTTACTTTACTTTAACTTCCCACACAGTAGTCATTGCCAGATTACTATACACTCAACTCTAGTATGGCACTTACTTTACTTTAACTTCCCACACAACTTCCCACACAGTAGTCATTACCAGATTATATATACACTCAACTCTAGTATGGCACTTACTTTACTTTACTTTAACTTCCCACACAGTAGTCATTGCCAGATTACACTCAACTCTAGTATGGCACTTACTTTACTTTAACTTCCCACACAGTAGTCATTGCCAGATTACTTACACTCAACTCTAGTATGGCACTTACTTTACTTTAACTTCCCACTCAGTAGTCATTACCAGATTACTCTACACTCAACTCTGTATGGCACTTACTTTACTTTAACTTTGTCTTTAACTTCCCACACAGTAGTCATTGCCAGATTACTCTACACTCAACTCTAGTATGGCACTTACTTTACTTTAACTTCCCAGTAGTCATTGTGATTACTATACACTCAACTCTAGTATGGGTACACAGTTTAGTCAGCCAGATTCATTACACTCAACTCTAGTATGGCACTTACTAGTCATTGTGATTACTCACACTCAACTCTAGTATGGCACTTACTTTACTTTAACTTCCCACACAGTAGTCATTACCAGATTACTATACACTCAACTCTAGTATGGCACTTACTTTACTTTTACTTTAACTTCCCACACAGTAGTCATTACCACTCAACTCTAGTATGGCACTTACTTTACTTTTTACTTTAGTCACTCTAGTCATTGCCAGATTACTCTACACTCAACTCTAGTATGGCACTTACTTTACTTTTAATTTCCCACACAGTAGTCATTACCAGATTACTCTACACTCAACTCTAGTATGGCACTTACTTTACTTTACTTTAACTTCCCACACAGTAGTTATTGCCAGAGTACTCTACACTCAACTCTAGTATGGCACTTACACTTACTTTACTTTACTTTACTTTAACCCCACACAGTAGTCATTGCCAGATTACTCTACACTCAACTCTAGTATGGCACTTACTTTACTTTAACTTCCCACACAGTAGTCATTGCCAGATTACTCACTCAACTCTAGTATGGCACTTACTTTACTTTAACTTCCCACACAGTAGTCATTGCCAGATTACTTACTCTAGTATGGCACTTACTTTACTTTACTTTATTTCCCACACAGTAGTCATTGCCAGATTACTCTACACTCAACTCTAGTATGGCACTTACTTTACTTTAACTTCCCACACAGTAGTCATTGCCAGATTACTATACACTCAACTCTAGTATGGCACTTACTTTACTTTAACTTCCCACACAGTAGTCATTGCCAGATTACTATACACTCAACTCTTGCATGGCACTTACTTTACTTTAACTTCCCACACAGTAGTCATTACCAGATTACTATACACTCAACTCTAGTATGGCACTTACTTTACTTTACTTTAACTTCCCACACAGTAGTCATTACCAGATTACTATACACTCAACTCTAGTATGGCACTTACTTTACTTTACTTTAACTTCCCACACAGTAGTCATTGCCAGATTACTCTACACTCAACTCTAGTATGGCACTTACTTTACTTTACTTTAACTTCCCACACAGTAGTCATTGCCAGATTACTCTACACTCAACTCTAGTATAGCACTTACTTTACTTTAACTTCCCACACAGTAGTCATTGCCAGATTACTCTACACTCAACTCTAGTATAGCACTTACTTTACTTTACTTTTATTTCCCACACAGTAGTCATTGCCAGATTACTCTACACTCAACTCTAGTATGGCACTTACTTTACTTTAACTTCCCACACAGTAGTCATTGCCAGATTACTATACACTCAACTCTAGTATGGCACTTACTACTTTACTTTAACTTCCCACACAGTAGTCATTGCCAGATTACTATACACTCAACTCTAGTATGGCACTTACTTTACTTTACTTTTACTTCCCACACAGTAGTCATTGCCAATTACTCTAGCATGGCACTTACTTTACTTTAACTTCCCACACAGTAGTCATTGCCAGATTACTCTACACTCAACTCTAGTATGGCACTTTACTTTACTTTAACTTCCCACACAGTAGTCATTGCCAGATTTATACACTTCCCACTTTAGTAGTCATTGCCAGATTACTCTACACTCAACTCTAGCATGGCACTTACTTTACTTTAACTTCCCACACAGTAGTCATTGCCAGATTACTCTACACTCAACTCTAGTATGGCACTTACTTTACTTTAACTTCCCACACAGTAGTCATTGCCAGATTACTATACACTCAACTCCTAGCATGGCACTTACTTTACTTTTATTTCCCACACAGGAGTCATTGCCAGATTACTCTACACTCAACTCTAGTATGGCACTTTTACTTTTTTAACTTCCCACACAGCAGTCATTGCCAGATTACTATACACTCAACTCTAGTATGGCATTTACTTTACTTTACTCAAAGGACACCAAATATTTTCATTGAAGCATTGAAACATGAGCCAACATTTCCTTGAATAACTAACAATATGCTGATATACAGACTGATAGTGCTGTGTCTGTATGTAGTTCTTGTGCTTGTCTTTATCAAATTTTTTGTAAAAATACAAATAATTTTTTGACTATTGCTGTGTTATGCTCTAAGAATAAATGGGGTCAAAATAATAATATCATAACGATGGTGAAAGTCGCAAACCGTGTCAGTCTAAAATTAGTACAGTAGTCGCTGGATAAAAGTGCACTTCATAAAAGCACACTCTGCATAAACACACGCCTACATCTGCTGACCAAATTTTTACTATATAATAAAAGTGTTCTCATAAACACACGGTATGCATAAAAGCACGCTTATTCCTGCGCCCAAAGGGCATGTGTTTAGCCAGCGACTACTGTAACACCTTTTCTCTCTCACTTTTTTAATATCAGGATGCCATATGCTTCATCTAGTTAGGATTCTGTGGCACAAGAACCAATAGAAACCAGTATAATAACCATAGAGCAATACGTGTATTCCTATTGGGGCTAGTTTTTGACATTTGCAAAAACGTGTATGTATGTGAAAATAGATTAAAAAGCACAGCATCATTTTCTTTGATTTTCTCAAAAGATCCATTCCAAAATTGACTCACTTGGTCTGTGATTTTTACCGTGGTTATGCTGATACACAGACTGATAGTAGTGATAGTGCTGTCTCTATGTGTAGTTACTGTTCTTGTTTTTATTAAATCAACAATAATTTTTAAAAAAAGAAATTTTTTTGTGATTATTGCTGTTTAATAACGAAAACGTTATGCTTTAAGCATAGGCTCATAAAGTAAAGCAAGTCTCATTCTCATAGTTGAACATTGGGGTATCAGGAGTAGAGTCCTGATTTTCCTTGGCATACAGCATAGTGTGGTAGGTTGCATTGCATTCAACACCGTCTTTACTTTTGCTGAGTCTGAATAGACCTAGCTACCCATTTCCCTGCTGGGGCGACAGGAGAGCCAAAAAATCTGCCTGGATTGGGAATTCAACTCGGGCTTCCTACATGACAGTCAGACGCTCTATTCACTGAGCTATCAGTGCCGATAAAGGAGGGTCAAAATAATAATATCAACAAGCCTTGTATTAAGTGAACTACTTACCTCAAACTGAGATATAACTTCGATATTTTCCTGTGGTATGTAAGTCACTTGTGGCTCTTTCCTATCTCTTGTGTCGACTAGTATAGAATAATTAGGCAACTTTCTCCAATGCTGGTTAGTACAGGGTATAGCGGTCAGATGGTATAGGGGGAGAAACGGGAGAGAAGATAATACAACAGTGGTAGTGTGATAGTAAAAATTTCAAAAAATGTAAAAGATACTTGATATTGAAACTCTTCTTACAAAAAAAAAAACCGTCAAGGAAAAAAAATGAAACAAAACAAGAATAACCCAAAACAAAACAAACAAGAGTCTTCCTCCAATTCAGCACAAACAGTGACAGTTCTCTTTTCTGCTGCCATTGTGAAGTTGTGGCGTCGGTGGCCGAGCAGTTAGGCTGCCGGACTGGGGATCATGAGGTCCCGAGTTGCATCCTAGTAAAGCTAGGGCCGACGTAGTGTTCCTTGGGAAAGACACTTAACACGTATTTCCCTCACTCTACCCAAGTGCAAATGGGTACAAGCACTAGCTTGGGAGTTAAAACCTGCGCCAGACTATCGATCTGTCCAGGAGGTAAGTACTGTCACCTGTTCCACTTCATGCTATTGAAAACGGGATAAGCTCCGGCTTTACTTGCAAATTTCTTTCAGGGCCCTTCTGGCCTTTAAAGCCTGAGCATATCCCAGTTTTTTTTAGCGTCAAGCAGAACAAATGATAATTATCACTTCCTGGACAGGATGCTAGTCTGTCATACGATTTTTACTCCTTGCTGGTATCCATTTGCTTCTGGATCAGTGGGGGGAAAACGCATGTTAAGTGTCTCTCTCAACGAATACAACATCAGACAAAGCATTGCCAGGATTCCAACCCGGGACTTCATGATCCCAAGTTCAGTAACCTAGCCACTGGGCCACCAACACCATGAACTACTACCATAAGCATTCAAAGAACACATCTGACAATGTGAGAATTTTTGTAATAAAATGTAGCAGGCTCACCGACTGTACATCGTTTATCCCCCAGCAGGCCATTTCATTCAAAGTCCTTCTCAACTCCTGGGGGAGCGTACAGCACACAAGCCTAAGGTTTTTCATACTAACGCTCTGACAAGATCTTACTCTACCTATAGCTGAGTACTCATGCACACCTGAGTCAAATGAGGAAAGTAGAGTGAAGTACCTTCCCTAAGAGTAGAACGTTGTGAAAAAATAGCCACATGTGCCAGCTGTGGGGCTTGAACCAGTTTCGTTGTGATTACAAGATCACAATAATACAGTTCAGCTACAACGCCTTGATAAAAGATCACTTATATCCGCATTGCCGCTGACAGCCTTTAATGAAATGAATAAGAGTGAAAATTCTACTTGAGTATAAATACATTGCAACAGACTTACCCATTTATCTGGTGGGTGCATTTCATCTAACCAATTTTCTGGTGCCTGAAAGATGGGAAAAAAAACAACAAAAAACAAAAATCATAACAGCTTCATAATGATTTAAAGAGAAAGTGATATCTCATGATTTTAGATTTTTCGTGACACTGAAAAAAAGTCAAGCTCTAACCCATGCTCTAACCCAAACACTATATCGGCCGTTTCCCTTGATCTGACTCTCTCAAACTTTGCTCTTTTCGACTTTGATTTGATATGATTTCGCCCACGTCTACAACTAAGATGATCTCTCGGTTTTGGTGGGATTTAAAATTTTACCCGGTCGGCCTTGTAAACAGAAATGGGATCTTTATTGTGCACAAAGTGTTGTGATCTGCATACGGGACCTTTTATTCTCTTATCATTCATGTCAAACGCATAGTTGCACACATCTGCGCATTTTAATCTATTTTCAAAGACATACACATTGCGCAAGTGTCAAAAACTAGATCCAATAGGATACATGGATTGCTCACATGATTGTTATACAGATTTCTATTGGTTCTTGTGCCATGGAATACTGGCTAGACGAATTATAGGGGCTTCCTTATGTTAAAAAGTGGGGAAAAGGTGTTACAGTAGTGACCTCCTAAATGCCCGGTGCTTGGGAAGCAGAGAAAACAGGCATTTAGGCGAAAGTAGGTCAGGGCAACAATTTGGGAGGAGGAAGGGGGGGGGGGGGGGAGTGATCACCAAGGGAGTTCATTCAGTATGCTGCAAAAATTCAATATTTACGAAAAATTGAATGCGAAAATAGGGACACCTGGAAACCATTTAACTATTTAGCACTGAGGTGGTGGGTTGACCATCACTCACCACAAAGACCTGAAGACACAGTGGATACAACCAATTCAAGACAGGGAAGCAATAAAACTGTTCACACCTTGTCCCTCGATCGTGATGCGTGCCCGGTCTATTAAAAAATATGGGTGGTTGCATGCAAATTACGACATCAAGAAAGAGCCGTGGGCGGAGTCTGAAAGATTTAGATTCTAATTACCCAGTGACAAACCAGTGATCCACTGGAGCAAAGGCTGTGCTGTACAGTGGGTGGAGTTATGAAGAGAAGACTGGTCATCTTTTATTACATTACAATCGATAGGTAAGGAAGGGTGGTTACATTGCATAACACATTTGACGGACATAAGCCATATTAGCGATGGGATTACGCGTATGATAAAAAAAGAAAGAATTTTAATCCACTACAGACGTATTTTATGATAATTTGGAGAAAATGATCCCTGCAGTTGCCATTGAGACTGGGCATGTAGACAAAATCTTGGTTTTAACGGGCATTTAGAGGGGCAATTTATATAGAAAAAATTCGGTTTTTATTGATTTTGCTGCACAATCAAAAGCACAAAAAGATTTAAAAATAAAAACAATTTACAAAAACCATGGAGCATCACAATAAAAAGCCCAAGTAACAGCAATAAACAAACACTTCAATTCATGGTGTACCCTCTCCACTGTCAATAAAAGCAGATCTGAACAGCTTTGTCTTCATTTACAAAATCCATGGAGCATCACAATAAAAATCCCAAGTAACAGCAATAAACAAACATTTCAATTCATGGAGAACCCTCTCCATTGTCAATAAAAGCAGATCGGAACAGCTTTGTCTTTAAACGTTTCCTAAAAATGTTGATGGGTGGGGAAGACTTTGCATAAAAAGACAAATTGTTCCATAAAATTGAAGCTACAACACATATAAACTTACGAACTCAAAGCCACATAAAAGGATACTAAATACATTTTTGACTTACTGGTTGGCAGCCATGCAAATAAAACTATGTGTCGATCCACCTACCTGGACCAGGGGAGGTAGGTTTTACCAAAATAATTGTTCAATCTGTTGGGGCACGAACCCATGACCCGATGGTTAAGAGGCAACACCTTACCTCTGGACTACCATGTTCCTACTCTATTTGACAGATACTTCAACGAAGAATCTAAATCATGGACAAATTGTTTTTATCTCCTCTCTAACACAAATTGATATCTAACTGACACATTACATTTTGTAAAAAAATCTATAAATAAATGAGAGATAGCTAAAAGTTGGGAACATTACCACAGCCTGTTTATCCCATCCAATGATGACCCCCCTGTAACCCCATATCTTATGTCGTATAACTTGTCCAACGCGGTACTTCACATCAGGAGGACGTTTGATCGCACCTTTGTTGACGCTGTGCCGAATGAAAAGACAAGAGTTTAATAATTCCTGGATAAAAAAAGGAAAGAAAATTAAACATAGTGAAACAGAATTAAATTTAAATTGCTTCATTAAAATAATAAAAAAGATGAGAATTTAGATCTAATTCTTTCTCATTCGCATAGGACCATGAATACGTTAAGGATATTATCTTATTAACTTCAACCATCAAGTGTAAACAAATTTTGTTTGATCCATCAAATCAAACTAAGAGCTCTCAAAACTTATCTTTTATGAATTTACAAGTATGCCTAGAGACAATGGTGGATCATAATTTCACTTTATTATAAAGCTGACTCTCTCAAACTTTGACTGAGGTAAACTCAGATGCCACTGTATCGGCTACAGATGATATCAAGTACGAGTATCATATCAAATCAGTACTCGATACTGAGGTTACCCGGGCTTTCTATTGTAATGATCGGAAATCAAGAAATTAGATCTAGTTACACTGAAAAGTTTCCTTGATCACTGACAAACAATCTTCTCCCAATCAATTCAAATACTGATTTGATCCAACAATTCATTCCCTAAGAACCTAAACAGGTTACTTGAAACCTACAAGTGAAATATGGGGTAATTATGGGTGCAGTGGTTCCTGAGTTTATGGTGCTCAAAGCTGGAGAAAGCCAGCTTCATATATATAGATATTGTCTAAGCTCTGAGAATCATAGTAGGCTGAGATGACATCCCTTTTTTTCCTCTCTCTCAGTCCTCAATGTATTACATAGTAACATTTTCCCTCACTCAATTCTCTTTTATAATTTCTAAGCACACAGATGTTCATGAAAACATTTCAATTTTATCTGAAAGCTGGAAAAAGTAGCGATTCCCAATACTTCTGTCCAAGAATATGGAACAGCCTTCCGCCTGAAATTTGCCAATCTTTGTCCTTAGACATCTTCAAAAAGCGCTTCAAGACGCATTCTGTATAGACAGGAGTTTCATTCAACTTTTATTTCTTCAAGTGTCTTAGTCCTCAGCTTATAAATATTGTGTTCTTAGCATTGAAATTGTAATGCGCCCAGAGCCCTCCATTCAGGAGCGGCTTATGGCGCAATATACGTGTTTACGTTATCATTAATATTAATATCGCATAAAACCTAGCAAAACGGTAAAAGAAGCACGGAGGAAAAAAAGAGAGTGATCTATAATACTTACCGGCAAAAAAACCATGTGGACTTTTATACTGGAATACTTCTTCAGCGGGTGATTCCCCTTCGTCCACTTCCACATCGTTATCCAAAATGATAAATTTTTTACCATCTGAAATGTAAAAAAGAGCCAGAGCACAGTGATACAACCTTTCCTGCCATCTTTTGTTTTGTTTGTTTGAAATTTACCTCATCCATCATTGCAGTGATCTACGGGTGAATTAGAAGGAAAGAAGTGTGACCTACCGGTGGCGCCCGCCAACTGCCCACTTCCTGTCAATAAAAAATACTGTCATCTACATAAATAATTGGTTTTTTAACTGTTGATTCAAGCCATAAAGATTTCAATGCTTCAACACAAAACATGGACTACATAATTCTTTTTTTTTTTTTTGGTTGATTCATTGAAATTTACTCAGTCCACCATAAGTGGTGATCTCAGATTAAATATATGAAGAGGAAGCAGCAAGATGAAAGATGAGTGAAAGGACAAAAGGAAAGAAGTAGGAGGATCTACTAGCAGCACCCGCTAACTGCCCACTGGGCTACTCACGTTATGCTTATCTATATAATTGGTACATACTTGTGAACAACATCCCATCCTATTTCATCCCGAGCTGGAACAGATTTGTTTTGTCTCTGAATTACAGTTACATCTTTTGCTTCCGTGGATTATATATAAATCCACGTCTTGGTATTTTATAGGAATTTGAGAACATAAAACTGTATAATAAATTAGTGTTTTAGTTTTAATATTTTATAGGAATTTGAGAACATAAAAGTGTATAATAAATCAGTGTTTTAATATTTTACAGGAATTTGATAACATTAAAAATGATGCTGCAAAAACTACCGTATCTTACAAGTCTGTAAATTAAGTTCCCTCAAAAATTATGCTGCATAGAGCCGGAGCTCATCCCAGTTTCTATAGCGGGAAACTGAACAGTGATAATAATCATCTCCTGGACAGGTCGCTAGTCTAATGCAGATTTTTTACTCCCAAGCTAATGCTTGTACCCATTTTGTGTTAAGGTCTTTCCCAAGCTAATGCTTGTACCCATTTTGTGTTAAGTGTCTTTCCCAAGCTAATGCTTGTACCCATTTTGTGTTAAGTGTCTTTCCCAAGCTAATGCTTGTACCCATTTTGTGTTAAGTGTCTTTCCCAAGCTAAGTGCTTGTATCCATTTTGTGTTAAGTGTCTTTCCCAAGCTAATGCTTGTACCCATTTTGTGTTAAGTGTCTTTCCCAAGCTAATGCTTGTACCCATTTTGTGTTAAGTGTCTTTCCCAAGCTAATGCTTGTACCCATTTTGTGTTAAGTGTCTTTCCCAAGCTAATGCTTGTACCCATTTTGTGTTAAGTGTCTTTCCCAAGGAACACAATATCGGGTCTGACTTTGTCAGGATTTGAACCCACCCAGGATCATATGAACCCCTAGTCCAGCAGCCTAATCACTCGGCCACCGACACATCTTACAAGTCTGGAGTAACTGAAACAACCACACTCACCCTTCCAGCTGTAAATACTTTTGAAAACATTGGCACACCACCTTTGCCATGCTGAGACAGACAAATACTTGAAACGGAAATTATGGAGAGACTTCAGCAACCTGAAATTTTTTAATTAATATATAAAATAATATCATTACATATATATATATATACAAATATCAATTTGACTATGTACCAATACACCTATAAAGGCAAAACCAGATCTACTTAAATAAAACACCTCTATAATGAGTTTACCTCGGCATTAAACATATTTTCTATCTGTGTGGATTTTTTTTGCTCTCCTTGTCTTTTCAATGTCTACTTTGATTTTATATATATATATATACTTATACATATATATATATATATATATATATATATACATATACATAATATATATCTATGCCATGTACGTACATTGCATAAAGCATTGCATAAAGCATACTACGATCAACACCTTGGGAGACATTACCTCCTTAGGATTTTTATGTTGAATTTAGTGAGGAAATTTAATAAAATATTATCAATCATTGACTGGACAAGACATAGGAAGGTGAGGATAAGAAAGTACCTGATACAGAAAGCATGACTTCTGAAGGTGAAGCGTTCACTATGTTAGATAAAATGGCTTTCTTTAAAACCTAGGTATAATATGAGGACAGATAGCAAGCAGTGGACATCATTTCCAAAACAAGAAAGATCTACTTTGTCGAGAATAAAACATTGTTAAACATTCAGCAAGACAACAGGACTTTTTTCTTTTTAGACAAAAACAGAAAATTAAAAAAAGTTATTTGCCCTTTGAAAATAAAGTTACAAGTAAGATGTAATGTTTTGAATTTGCTTCCTCTATTTTATTAGTGACATTAACCTAATGCAAACTATTCGTATCCTTCGTTTTTCTCTTTAAACACAAAGATCTCTACTTTACCAGTTGGTCTTACCTTAAATGTATGTTTTTTGTAACACATCTGTTAAACCCAGAGCCAATTTAGAAACCTGGTTGATAAGCACAGCTTGATGAGAGATAACTTAGAGAATAGTGTCTGGGGTTTCAAAACACACTCATTATAGAGGTGTGTATTAATTATTCTCTACGTATCGGCATAAAGACATCTACTGTTGTCATGTTGTAAGACGAAAGAAAATTTGTTTCATTTCATATTCATTTGCTATTGAAATGAAATAGCCAACTTTAAAAACGCTTTCTGCTTTCTCTAATTAACATCATTTTCTACTTTCTCACTTTTCTTTTTCATCCCCTATTTATGTTTTTTCTTCTTGGCCTTCTACTTCAATATGAAGCAGGCTAGGAAGAAAAACTTTATTAACCTTATTTTACCTTTTATGCCCTGGACCATACTGGCTATATATCCCAAAATATTTTAAACAGAGGACTCAAGGAAAACTAGAACCAAAATTTGTTCTCTCAGGCATCACTAAAATAATTGACAATTCCTGCTCTGGAACATTTCCCCGATTAGTTTTATAAGAATTTTTCTTAATGTCTCATTTATATCACAAATTTAATCAAAATGAATTGAATTTTATTTTCTTGTGTCAATGATTACGGTATAAATCATAATATAAATATAACCTTCTAAAGGAAGCATCTCTTTGCTCTTCTGGCACAGACGCTCTGTTGGATAAATAATATTGCACTGGAACAGCTAACAGGAGCAACAAGAAGATTACACCACCTTGTATGTTAACATTAATGTCAAGTTGTATTGGCATTGTCTGCAAAAGAAAAAGATAATTTGCATTTAACATCAGTCACAGTTAAGAAAGCAATGAGCTAAAATCAATAGAAGGAAATTCAAGATATTTATGGTAGGAATGTGAAATGCTAATGGAAAAAAAGAATCACGTATGAATGGCTCGCCAGACGAACGAGCAACGAGAAACATGACATTTTAAAAGAAGCACATTGATGATATGACACAAATAAGTGCTTTCATTCAGTACAGAAATTATAACGAGGCAAAACAAATGTCCAAAGTTACATTTAAGATTAAAGAGTATTAACATTTAATACATGAATGATAAATCTAAATGCTACGAAACGTTTAAAGACAACTGTTCAGATCTGCTTTTTCTGACACTAGAGAGCATTCTCATGAATTGAAATGTTTGTTTATTGCTGTTACGTGTGCTTTTTTATTGTGATGCTCCATGGTTTGTTTGATTGGATTTGTAAATCTGTTTCTTTTGACTGTACAGCGCCATGGAGCATCTTTGGTGGATGGCAGGCACTCCATAAATGTATTATTTATTATTAATGATACTGAACAGCAATCAACGTAGAACATTTTTCAGACTCAAAGCTATCACTTTTTTATTTCCTTCTTTATCAGTTTCCATTCGTTCTACCTTTCGGTTGCATGGAATTAGATGCCCGAATTGATCTTTCTCGAGGCTACCCTGTCTTGACATTGTCTGTCCCCTTCAGTGAAGGTTAAATTTCTTTGCTTTAGTGCCTCTGTCTGAAACTTGGCAAAGCTATGCTAAAGACACAAAAAGACTTTAATTTGATCCTCCTTTCTTTTCCTCAGTTTCATTTCTAGTATTCTGGAATAAACTTTTCCTGAACCCCCCCCCCAAAAGATGATAAAATCAGGAAACAGTAATAATAGGGAGACGAAAGACTGGGGAACATTCTTCATGACGTAGGTGTACTCGTAGAGAGTATCAAGTTTAAACCAGGGTTTGTATTGTATTCCATTCGTATTTGGCAGGTTTCACAAAAATGGGACCCAATGATAACTTGAACTCTTCAATTAATCTTTCTCAAAGTCTAATTGATGAATCTTCTTAACATTTGGTCCATGTATAGCTTTGACATCGCAGATATAAGCGTTATGTCACTAAATAAACGCTAGTTCACATAACATTACGTCACTGGCATTGGACCTAGAATTTTCACGGTTATGCCCCTTGACTGAAAAAAATGACTTTTAAAAGCTAATTTACTCGCCTCACAGTCCTTTGGTATCTCTTAACGCCATATATCTGGAAGCCTCAGGTTTTAAGCTTTGACATGGTATATAACACTTGTAAGAAATATAACGTACATTTTTGACAAAAGTGGGAAATGGGGATGGACCATTTTGTGAACAGAGTGCTTATTGGCCCACAGGGGCCTATAAAATTTCCTCTAGAACAATCCTTATTTGCCCACAAAATTACGAGTTATCTCCCCTGTTTTCTGCCCTCACAATCCGGGCCTGTTCGACAACAAAATTGTGAGTGATCTCCCCTATTTTAACTGCGCGCTTTCCACATGTCCTGCCGTGGTTGTGCCTTTTGACTTTTCTTCCCTTTTCGACTTCGTCAGCCGAGCTGTTCACTTCGCCTGTCTTCACCTTCTTTTCCAATTACTCGATCTATTATTATAACATTATCGCCCTCAATACCCTAATTCAATATATATAAGAAATTAAAATATTATAGCCCCCCCCTATACTCCTCAATGTCAAATGCTTCAGTTAATACCATCCTATTTTACACTTGAGTCATTTTAAGTTCAAATTTATAATATATTAAAAAAAACAAATTTAAGTCAGATTCAAAAATAGCTCAACTAATTCAACCATCACATGATTAATTGAGAATGTGTATGATATATCTAGTTTTCCAGTCTAGTGCTAAAAATTTAAAAGAGTTACACCATCTTGTTATCCAACACACTACTTAGAGTTAGAGTAAACAAAGAAATAACTCGATTAATTAAAAGTTATCCAATCAAGATTCTTCTCCATTATAATTTTCTACAGTATAGTGATCATACTAAAATCCAAAAGATACAAAAGCACATTAACTTACATTAGTCTTAGTTACATCATTATTCATCCATTTTAAGAAAAAAACTTCTCCAATTCTAAAACCTAAAATACTAAACATAACTTCTGCCGTCAAGTGAACCCAAACTAAAAGTAAAATGAGACACAATCCAGAATGAATACAGCACATCATTAAACATACATATATACCACCTTTCTAATAAGCGTTTACTTTTACTTTCACTACTTTCAATTGTGAATTTGAATTACCCCAAGTTGTAAGCCAACGAACCCATTTAAAAAGCATCAATAAGTTGTAATTATACAATACTGAAACAATGAAAGTGAAAGCAAAGCAACGGTGGTATACAATAGTGTTCTCTTTTTGTTCTTTTGTCTCCCCCCACCACAAACCCCGTTTTTCTTTTTTTCAACCTTCTCTTGCCATACACCAACAATCTATCCTGGACTACTGAGTCAATTGAGTCAACAACAAAAAAACAACAACAAAACAAACCCGTGGACCAATAAGCCCCAACTTATCTGCCCCTGTGGACCAATAAACCCCCAACTTATCTGCCCATGTGGGCCAATAAACCCCATCTTATTTGCCCATGTTGGCCAATAAGAGTAGCCTTTTGTGAAACCTGCCATTTGGTGTTAAATGTTAGCAGTTCTAAAATTTATCCTGGATGTAGATTCAATGCCTAACAAGACGTAGGTAGATCTAGATGATAGATATGAATATCTAGCTCTAGTTTTAGTCCAGGAGGGTGAAAATAAGTCATTGCATCTTTGTGTGTGATGCATCATTCATACTGAGTAGTAAGTAAAGAGAGAGACATCTAGATCTAGATCAGGTTTTACCCAATGGAGCTAAGACCAGGTAATTCCACCATTCTAGAATAGATCTAGAGTCTAGAAAAGATCAAAGTATAGATTTTTAGATCCAGCTCTAGGCTTGTACTTAAAGATCTAGATCTAGATTTAGTAGTTTAATGAAATGTAGGCCCTAGATTTTTGTAGTTTATATTTAAATGATAAATAATACGCTTTTCATTGACTGCAACTTGAGAAAGATGGTGTTTGAACTGGTGCAAATATGCATATTTCATCACATATGAAGTAAACAGAACGAACAATTATCTTCACCGCAGCATTCCATGCAAGCAGCTATTTCAATGGATGTGAACATTCGCGTGTCTGGGAGAGATGTTTTTGTTGACACCGATCTTCAGTTTCAGACGAACCGAAAGTTGCCACATACACTTCCGGATTTTACCACTTCGATTTGTTTCTTTGTTTCGTCTTTCCCCTACTTCGGTTTAATCAATACAGCGATGAGCAGAGCGATTGACTCGGAGTTCATAATAATAAAGATCTAGTCATATTGCTTCAAGCATGTGTTTGTGTGGGAAAGAGCAAAGAGAACACAATTCAATTGAATCTTCTTTGACTTGGTATTTGGTGCCTCTTTGAGTCAACTTAAAATAGTGACTAAGCAATTACAATGACGAGAACCAATATGGAGAAGAGATGACAAGATGATTATTATTTTTGCTCACCATTCATCGGCAGAGCCAAGACAATAAGATGGACTTATGAAAATAGTTCCTATTTTAATATAACGATGCGCATTTTTTACATGCCTAAGGAGGCTAATGAGCATATATGGAAAGAGGCGAGGGAAGTATATATTTTACGCGTGATAGCAAATTGGGATGGAAACAATGCAGAGAGAGAGAGAGAGAGAGAGAGAGAGAGAGAGAGAGAGAGAGAGAGAGAGAGAGAGAGAGAGAGAGAGAGAGAGAGAGAGAGAGAGAGAGAGAGAGAGAGAGAGAGAGAGAGAGAATGAGAGAGAGAGAGGAAGCAGACAGGGTATTGCATACAGACAGATATACAGATAAACATCTCTGTGTTGCAAGATGGAAAGGTGGAGACTTCGATCTCCCTGACATCGATGGGGTCCATGATGCATACAATACAATATAGGGAATACCATAACTTGTTTTTCTTTTAAGTTAACATTCACTCATGTTTTCTAATTCTCCTTTGATTATCAATTTGCCACGGTTTGGTTTGATCGCTAATTTTCTTCTAATGGATGTCATTTTCTGTTCGCCCTAATTTGTATAGTGTTGTGAGTGTATTTATTCACAGCAAGTTGACTGTGATAGAGAGATGTATTAATAAAGTTTGAAGAATGTTTGTACAAAACAACTTTATTACTTTTTTAAAATCAATTAATAACTCTTAAAAAATAAGGAAATATAAAAAAACCCGCTCACACAAATCATCTATTTCTGGACACGTTCAAAGAAATAGACCTCCAACAAATACATTCCACACCAACAAGAAACTCCTCAAACTTGGACATTTACTCACTAACCGGGGACTCGGTAGTCAAAGGCAAGATGTCGGCCTTTCAACTAAAAGGTAATGGGTTCGAGCCCCGCCGAAGGTTGAAACATTTTCTCGATTTTTTTCGAGAAAATCTACCCCCCCTGGTCCAGGTAGGTGGACCACCATCGGGGACGGACGATAAAAAGGAGGTCCTGTGTCACAGTGTCTGCAGATCACAACACTTTGTGCACATTAAAGATCCCTTGGTTGTTTACAGTGCGGACAAAATTATAAATTCCTACCAAAACCCCCGAGATCACCTTGTTTGTGAATGTGTGTAAATCACATCAAATCAAATTTAAACCTCACCAACGAACCAGACATAGTAGAAGCGTGTTCAGTTGTTTCAGAACTCGGGGACCATGATACGCAGTTTGTGTGTCAGCACAAACACAAATATTATTGTTAAGTCAAAACCAAGATAAAGCGTTCAATCTTTCTCTATAAATCGTCAAACATGGTTGAAATAAAGAATGCCTTGAAATAATTGTGCAATGAGTGTTCAGAATCCAACGATGTAAATGACATATGGTGTACCTAAAATCAAAACTTTTCAGATATCATGAACAGGAATGTGAAAACTAAAACCAGTTTGCCAAACTGATAGCGAAATCATGGAAACGCTGAGAAAGTAGTTTTAAAAATAACACAACCCCTCCAGAACATAATATGAAACAAGGAGAACAGATCAATTAGTAAGAATGATAAGTAATCTAAATGATATGACTAAAGATGTAGATATCTCAATGGAAGAAATCCAAACAGCTTTACGAAAGATTAAGGTAAGAGAGGCCTCAAGCAGGAGCAGATCAAGTTTACCCAGAAATGATTAAAAGCCAAAGGAAGAAGGCAGGCAAACTACTACATACAATAATAGTGTCAACAAGCATGGAAGTTTAAAAAGATGCTAGATGACTATTTCTTTAAGTGCAATATGTCAACAAGCATGGAAGTTAAAAAAGATGCAAGATGACGTCAACAAGCATGGAAGTTAAAAAAGGTCCCAGATGACTGCTTCTTTAACTCATTCAAACCAAACATGGGTGAAGTTCGCTTTACCAAAGTTGCATAACTTTACGTTTGTTTCTTCAGTTTTTATTGAGAAAGGATTCGGGTGGTCACTTACTTTTTGTTCGAGAGTATATCATTAAACCGTGTCTGTTATTGCATTACTCTATTTACCAGTTTCTCCCCTACACAAACCATAACAGTAAAACTGGAAACAAGTTTATGATTATAGTCTACTCATGCGGTGGACTCGGTAGTTCAGAGGCAAAGTGTCGGTCTCTCAACCAAAAGGCAGGGGTTCTTAAATTCATACTTCTTCCATTTCTCAAGCCCTGATTTTTTCAGGCATACGGCATTATGTGATAGTTTGTCATTTCTTTCCACGCCGCATTTACTTTCGATGAGTTTGAATATACATAGTATACATTGTATACATTTCCTTGCCGAGTCGACTGGAGGGTCAGGAAATTTTGTCTGGACTGGAACTTAGACTCAAGTGAACTTTGAACTTTCATTTGGTTCCCCACACCCACTACTAAAAGTGATCTCGGGTTTTTTTTGGTAGAATGTTTTTAAAGATTTTGCCCGGACTGCCCTGTAAACAGCCAAGGGATCTTTAGCGTGCACAGAATGTTGTGATCTCCACACGGGACCTCCTTTTTATCGTTCGTCTCCGATGGGATTAAGTGTCGATCCACCTACTTGGGCCGGGGGGGGGAGAGATATTGCTCGAGAACATTTATCGTTGGTGGGCACGAAACCACTACCATTTCGGTTGAGAGGCCGACACCTTACCGCCTGACTACAGAGTCCCCAAGACTCGCGTTTCCTGTGTGGCAGCCAGGCGTTCTACACACTGAACTACCTGCGCCCATGGTGTGTGAAACACAACCCATTACAAAAAAAAGTGATTCCTACTTCTTCCATGTCGTCACTTGATATTCATTACCGATAAGACTATTTTGCATACATTTTTTTTTTTGTCAGAGCTAATGCGAATAGCTATTTCGCTATTACCATAATAAATCACTATCAAAATGTAGTAAGTAAGTGAAACTATGTCGAACTCGACATGTTTTTGGAAACATAATACGTATGATCCGGCCAGTGTACAGGTAAACACCTGTACGGGGAGTAGATGACCCCGCCCTTAATGAATTTCTTAATGCCTTGCGGGCGGGTCTTGGCTGATCAAAGGCCAAAGGAGTAAAACCTGACAGAAAACAACATGCTGCCTTGCAGGCTGGTTTTGGGTGACCAAAGGCTAAGGGAATTAACTATGACAGAAAATAACTACGCCTGGTAGGGGGTCTCAAGGTGGCAGCCCCACCATCTACCTAGAATACGGTGGGCTAATCCCCTGCTTATCCAAAACCAAACTGATTTAGAGAAATAAATACAATATACCCGGTTTGACTTTTCAACGACGAACTTGGAAACAAACACGGACTGTGATTTTTGGAACATGGAATACATGTATTTAGGACAATAAATGGATAAGAGATAGACTTAGTTAAAGGAATGGAAAATTTCAAAGTAGGAATTTTTTGGCCATTACAGAAATAAAGAAAGAAGTACAAGGGATAGAAAATGTAGGACCAAATCATATTTTAATCTTCTCACGAGTAAATTTCAAAGATAGAGCTAGAGCAGGAGTAGACCTTCTAATACATACAATGCATGAAAAGCTACTAGAAAGTTGGAAATTTATAAGCCCACGGCTATTAGAGCTAAATATTAAACCAAAAGGAAGAGAAATGAAATTATTAATAGCTTATGGACCAAACGAAGACGCCAACAAAAAACAAAAATATATCTTCGAAAAACGATTTACAAATAACTGCAGAGAATCTCAAACACAAACACGAACTAATGGTTTTAGGAGATTTAAATGCTAGAGTAGGCAACACTGTAGAAACATGAGGAGGAGTAATAGGTAAAGAAGGAGAGACAACAACTTATCCAAATGGAGAGAGACTAATAGATATTTGACGCGAAGTCAGTTCTCGAAGCACTCGGGAACTGGCACGTGGCTATGGAGGACCCGCTTCTCGGCCGAGTGGTACGACTATTGGGGCTGCTTGAGACACACCTCGGTGTGGAAGTAACGCTCCAATGGATACCTGGACATTGCGGAATCCCTGGCAACGACACGGCCGGCAGATTGGCAAAAACCGACGCCAATCTAGATGAAAAATCAACCGGCCTAACAGGACCTGGTCTGGAAGACGGGTTCACATATGACGCAGCAAAGAGGCTCTGCCGGGGAGGCAATGACCGACAGATGGATTGCGGATTGGGCAAAAGACACAACTGGCAGAGAAGTATACCAACACATGCCAGGTCCTATGAAAGATGACGCGTGGAGGACCCTGAGACGGAGGGACCAAGCAACCGTTTTTTGGGATGCGTACTGGCCACGCACCAATCGGCGCGCATCTGAATAGGATAGACCCAACCCGTGACCCAACCTGTCGTTGGTGCGGTGACCCATTGGAAAACCCTAACCACGCGCTTGTTAAATGTCCATCACTAAGAAAGATGAGATCGAGGTGGCTCCCGGAGGAACCCACGCTGGGCAATTGTTTGTACGGCCATGCGGGGCAGCTACGAAAAACGGCGTCTTTCTGCCAAGCCACCATCTGGGGTGAGAGACAGTAATGACGCCAATATCTGTAACAGAAACTTTCGACTGCCAAGGGGTCCCTGGGGAACTTGCAGCTTTCACACGCTTTCGATGATGTGATGTGATGAGAGAGACTAATAGATATTTTCCTAAAGAATAACATGAACATAGCCAACTCATTATTCCTCATAAAGATATCCACAAGTATACAAGAGTAAATGAAGACAGATGTGAAAAATCAATCATAGACTACACAATAGTTAGCAGTTCCCTTTTTTACAGTACATTGGGTGCAAGAGTAAACAAAGGAGCTGAAATATTTAGTGACCATCACCTAGTGATTGCCAAAATGAGATTACTAACTGAAGAAAAGACAGAGAAAAAGAAAGAGACGAAAGCCACTAAACTCAAAATAGAAGATCTAAATAAACTAATAGTAAAATAGTTATACCAATCTAGAATAAAAAGATTTATCAGTGAAGGGCAGACGGATCTGAATGATAGCACAATAGAAGAAAAAAATGCAGATGTATAAAGAAACACTCATCAGTTGTACTAAATAGGTGTGTGGTAGGAAACAAATTAAATCAGATAGGAAAAGAACAGCATGGTGGAATTAGAATGTCAAGACTAAGATTACAGAAAAGAAGGATGCCTGGAAGAAATACTTTCAAATAAAAAAGCCAGAGGATAGGATAGATTACGTGAGTAAAATAACTATCGCCAAAGAGGAAGCAAGGACAGCGAAACATGAACAATGGGAAGGGTTTGGACAAACGCTTCAGGAAAGCTACCAAGGAAATCAAAAGCTGTTCTGGGGGGCAATGAAGAGCATGAGAAAGACCGACGCAGGCTCAATACGACAAATTAAGAACGCCAAAGGAGAAATAATGAAAGACGACAGCGAAATCATGGAAACGTGGAGAAAGTATTTTCAACAATTACATAATCCCTACAGAACATATGAAACAAGGAGTAAAGATCAATTAGTAAGAGTAAAAAGTAATCCAAAGGAGTCATATGAAGATGTAGATATCTCGATGGAAGAAATCCAAACAGCTATAAGAAAAGTGAAATTAGGAAAGGTCCTAGGAACAGATCAAATTTATCCAGAAATGATTAAAAACCAAGGGAGAGAGGCAGACAAACTACTACATGCAATATGCCAACAAGCACGGAAGTCAAAACAGGTGCCAGACGACTGGAAACATGGAACAGTAGTACTAATACATAAGAAAAGATCAACTATAGAATGCTCAAACTATAGAGGGATATCACTAATTAGCGTACCAGGAAAAGTGTATGCCAGAGTTTTGGAAATGAGACTGAGGTAAAGAATAGAGGATCACATTGATGAACATCAGAGTGGATTTAGACCAGGAAGAAATATACAAGACCATATTATATTTACAATTAGACAAATAATAGAAACATTCATTGAAGAAACATTGACTTGCACCTGCGTTTATTGAATTAAAAAACGCATTTGATACTGTGAGAAGGGACGAACTATGGCATTCCAAGAACACAATGTAGAGCAAAATTTGATAGCAGCCATTAAAAGTTTTTACAATAAACCAACATGTGCAGTGAGAGTAGCTGCAAACATATCTGCAGAATTTAATGTAGATATAGGAGTAAGACAGGGTTGTAACCTAAGTCCTCTTTTGTTTATCATATTAATGGATTCAGTCGCAAAGGCATCCTTAAAAATGAAGAAAACGAATGTAGGTATGTGGAAGCTCAAACCAGTAAATGTAGTAATGCTTTCATTTGCTGATGATTTAGTTCTCTTTGGAAAATCAGAAAGGGACATTCAGTCGACTATCAACAAGATGAATAATGAATTAAAGAGGAATGAGAGTAAATGCAAACAAAACTAAAACAATGCTACTAGCTAGGGAAGGTAAAACACAAAATCTTAAATTGGGCAGGAGAATTTAGAACAAGTTCAAAGCTACAATTACCTAGGAGTAATGATTAACTCAGAGGGAAAACTACAAGAAGAAATCAGCCAGAGACTTCAAAAGGCAACGACAATATATAGCCATCTAGGAAAGGCATTTATAAATAAACAAGAATTGTCAACAACAGCAAAAAAAATGGCAGTATACAACAGATTAGCTTCCCTAGTTACTAGCATTGTTTTGGTTTTATTTGCATTTACTTTCATTCCTCTTTTATTTAAGGGGAGGCGGCGGGTTCTGTGAATGCCATTTTTTCAGAAAACGGGACAAATCTAGTGTATCATACTAGCGGATAGGCACACAGTGACAATAAGTGACAACTCCACTAATAAAGACAGAACAAACATGTAACATTTCGGGTATAACCCTTCGTCGGACAACAAACGAGAAATGTCTAGAATCTATATCTAAGTACTACCTCAGGCATCACATAATGTGATGTCAGAAGAAAAATATAAAGGAGAAAGAAAGAAAGAAAAAGACGTGATGATAAGAAACGTAGCAGAGGGGGGGGGGGGGTGTAGAATGAGCGAGAGTGGAAGGTTCAGATCTAGAATAAATAAAAATATGAAAATAAGTAAGTAATAAAAGGTAAGGAGATAGGTGAGAGAGAGAGAGAGAGAGAGAGAGAGAGAGAGAGAGAGAGAGAGAGAGAGAGAGAGAGAGAGAGAGAGAGAGAGAGAGAGAGAGAGAGAGAGGTAGAGAGAGAGAGAGAGGGAGAGAGAGAGAGAGAGAGAGAGGAGAGAGAGAGAGAGAGAGAGAGAGAGAGAGAGAGAGAGAGAGAGAGAGAGAGAGAGAGAGAGAGAGAGAGAGAGAGAGAGAGAGAGAGAGAGAGAGAGAGAGAGAGAGAGAGAGAGAGAGAGAGAGAGAGAGAGAGAGAGAGAGAGAGAGAGAGAGAGAGAGAGAGAGAGAGAGAGAGAGAGAGAGACAGACAGACAGACAGACAGACAGACAGACAGACAGACAGAGACAGAGACAGAGACAGAAAAAAGAAAAAGGGAAGAAAGAAAGGGAGAGAGAGACGTGTGAGTATGGGAAACAAGAACGAAAAAATAGGATAAATATAAGACTAGATCTATATCTCACTGGGTCTAGAAAGAAGAAATGAAAGAAAATGAATGAAAGGAAGTATCAATCAAGGCAAAAATTTATACTGAAGGTGCAAAATGTATATAAATTACAAATGTATCTATGCATTAAGGGAAGAGAGTAAACAACTTATCTGAAATTTCAAAAAATGCTAGTTAGCACTAGCTGATGCTTTACAAGTTATTTGTAAATCGTTTTCGAAGCTATCTTTTCTTCTTTGGTGGCATCTTTGTTTGGTCCATTGGCTACTAATAATTTAATTTCTCGTCCTTTTGGCCTCTAATAGCATTGTGCTTATAAATTTCCGTTTCTAGTAGCTTTTCTTGTCTTTTATGCATTAGGAGGCCTACTCTTACTCGAGCTCTATCTTTGACATCTGCTCTTGAGAAGATTAAAGTATGATTTGGACCTACGTTTTCTATTCCTTGTCCTTTTTTCTTCGCTTCTGTAATGGCCACAATGTCTACTTTGAATTTTTCCATTTCTTCAGCTAAATCTAACTTTTGTCCATTTATTGCCCTAATATTCCATATTCCCTAAAATCAGAGTCCGTGTTATTTTCCAGAGTCGTCTTCGAATGTTCAATCCAGGTATATCATTATATTTAATCCTTTGAATCAGTATGTTTTGTATAAGCAGGGATTAGCCCACTGTACCCTAGGAAGATGGTGGTGCTGCCACCTTAAGGCTCACTACCGGGCCTTGTTATTTTCTGTCAGGGTTAACCCCTTAGCCTTTGGATACCCAAGACCAGCCTGCAAGGCAGCAGGTTATTATTTTTTTGTTCAGGGGTAACTTTCTTAGCCTTTGGTCACCCGAGACCGGCCTGCAAGGCAGCAGATTGTTTTATGTCATGGTTAACTCCCATAGCCTTTGGTCAGCCAAGACCCGCCTGCAAGGCAGCAGGAGACTCGTGGAGGGCGGGGCCGCCTAATCCCCGTATAGGATATTAGAGTAATAAAATCCCCGTCCACTTCCCGTGTAATGAAATTGATTTGAAGTTAATGAAATTCAGTACGTCTATAATGAATTTTAGAATTGGTGGGGCGTTAATTCTTTTGCTCAGTATATAATAATATGCTAAGATTATATTACACACCAAGATCTAAATCGATACAAGATACATGTCCGATTTTAATCATTTACTCGTTTGCATCTCGGAAATAAAATATGTTGAATTTTATCCTCATTACCAAAATCGCTGTGGGAGAAATACTAATATACGCATATTGGTCATTAGTGAAAAGGGTAGAGAGAGAGAGAGAGAGAGAGAGAGAGAGAGAGAGAGAGAGAGAGAGAGAGAGAGAGAGAGAGAGAGAGAGAGAGAGAGAGAGAGAGAGAGAGAGAGAGAGTACGTGTGTGTGTGTGTGTGTATATGTGTGTGTGGGAGTGTGTGTGTCTGTCTCTGTGTAAAGCAGAGGTTCGCTTTCCCTACATATATACTTCTGTAAGTAAAAGTATAAATAGACGAATGATAAGACAGCTAGCAATCAGTTCATTGAGGTTATCAACGCCAAAAAGTATTAAAATTCGACTATGCGTATCTTCAAAATGAGGACAGCCATTTACACAGGCAAAATACTTGACGCCTTGAGGACGTCTGGAAAGAGACTGATCCCTAACTTCCTTGCGCGTATTTTGGCAGTGATAGCAGGTAAAGTTGACAATTCTGTAACATAGATTTAGTTATGTGTCGTAAATATTATATAGATATTGATATAACCGAAATGTCCAAATACGCTATACACTGAAGCTATATACCACCTAGAAAAGTGAAACTTGGCGTATAGAAGTAAATAAGACTGCGATTTCGCGAGGGGCATTTTTTCTTCAATTTTATACGATAGGATAAGATCCCTTCGTTTTCTTCTGTATTTTAAAGAGGAGAGAAATTTCAATCTTTCATCATATTGACATATTACTATGTTCCAATTCTCTTAATAACGTTGTCGCCCGTCTTTGTATTTTTTTTTTTTGTAAAGGAATTGATTGGCATTTAAATAAAGGGCTAAAATATTCCAGTACATGCCCAATAACAGTTTTATATATTGTAAGAAACATGTTAACATCCATGTATGATTAACTTCTATAAATAATTTATTCCAATCATTATATTTGCCTTATTAATACATTCATGAAAATGTTGATACAAATTTTGATTCTCATCAACGATTTTGAAGTGTTAGCTTACTCGCGAGACCGCGGGAACTCTTCTAAGTACATACATAATTAGCCAAAATACGATCTGATCTTGCCTCTTTATTTTTCAATAACTTGGCTCAAATATTTTGTAAAGGTTGCTGTTAGCATGTTTTGGTGGTGACTAGTAAATCAAGCAAGTTTTGCATTATTTCGCTGACAACTTACGTTTCTGTTTTTTTTAACTCTCACGTTCTTATCCACCAAAACGCTTCGTAGGTCGCAGGCGTCTGCGATTTTACATAGATCTATATATCTGCAGTACAGTAAGATCACATTCAGTTCGGATCTATATAATATTCGACGAGATCAACGATAGCGATCTAAATCTAGATCTGACTCTAGAGTCACACTGAATTGATCATTCCACATACACATTTAAGAGTATCGCTCAAAGAAACCGGAAGTGGAATGGTAAGCACCTGTACACATTAGACGGCTCCGCCCTCCCCGAGTATCCTGCTTCCTTGCAGGCGGGTCTTGGTTGACCATAGGCTATGGGAGTTAACCTGACAGAAAACAACTTGCTGCCTTGCAGCCCGGTCTTGGGGGACCAAAGGCTAACGGAGTTAACCCTGACAAAAATAACAAAGCCAGGTAGGGGGCTTCAATGTGGCATCGCCACCATCTACCTAGGGTACAGCGGGATAATCCCCTGCTTATTCAAAACCAAACTGATTCAAAGTATTAATTATGTAAATATGATGATATAACCGGATTGAACTTTCGAAGACAACTCTGGAAAAAGAAGACGGACTGTGATTTTTGGAACATGGAATGTTAGGGCAATTAATGGGAAGGAGTTAGAATTAGCTGAAGAAATGGAAAAATTCAAAGTAGACATTTTGGCCAGTATAGAAACAAAGAAAAAAGGACAAGGAATAGAAAATGTAGGACCAAATCATACTTTAATCTTCTCAAGAGAAGATGTCAAAGATAGAGCTCGAGCAGGAGTAGGCTCCCTAATGCATAAAAGGCAAGAAAAACTACTAGAAAGTTGGAAATTTATGAGCTGGTGGCTTTTAGAGGTAAATATTAAACCAAAAGGAAGAGAAATCAAATTATTAATAACTTATTGACCAAACGTAGGTGCCACCAAAGAAGAAAAAGATATATTCGAAAACGATTTACAAATAGCTGCAGAGAATCTCACACCGGAACATGAACTAATGGTTTTAGGACATTTAGACGCTAGAGTAGACAACAATGTAGAAATATCAGGAGGGGTAATAGGCAAAGAAAGAGAGCCAACAACTTCTCCAAATGGAGAGAGACTTATAGATTTTTGCCTAAAGAATAACATGAAAATAGCCAACACATTTTTCCTCATAAAGATATCCACAAATATACAAGAGTAAATGAAAAGTTAATGATAGACTACATAATAGTTAGCATCTCCTTTTTTACAGTACAATAGATGAAATAGTAAACAGATGAGCTAAAATATTTAGTGGTCAACACCTAGTGATTGTCAAAATGATATTACTGATGAAGAAAACAAGAAAACAAAGAGAAAAGGAAGAGAATGAAGCTACTAAACTAAAAAAAACCAGAAGAACTAAATAAACCAATAGTAAAACATATTCATCAATCCAGGATAATATAATGTATTAGTGAAAGATAGATGGATCTGAGTGATAGCACAATAGAAGAAAAGAGTCAAATGTATAAGGAAACACTCCTCAGTTGTACTGAAGAGGTCTGTGGTAGGAAACAAATTATAGGAGATAGGAAAAGAACAGCATGGTGGAATGAGAATGTCAAGTGTAAGATCATAGAAAAGAAGCATGCCTTGAAGAAATACTTGCAAACAAAGAGACCAGAGGATAGGATAGATTACGTGAATAAAAGAACTATCGCCAAAGAGGAGGTGAGGGAAGCAAAACATGAACAATGGGAAGTGTTCGGACAAAGACTTCAAGAAAGCTATCAAGGAAATCAAAAGCTGTTCTGAGAAGCAATGAAGAGCATGACAAAGATCAAAGCATGCCCAATACGACAAATTAAGAACGCCAAAGGAGAAATAATGAAAGAAGACAGCGAAATCATGGAAACATGGAGAAAATATTTTCAACAATTACATTATCCCTCAGAACATATGAAACAAGGAGTACAGATCAATTAGTAACAGTAACAAACAATTACGATGCGATAGCTGAAGATGTAAATATCTCAATGGAAGAAATCCAATCAGATTTTTGCTTCAAGAGAAACATGAAAATAGCCAACACATTTTTTCCTCATAAGGATATCTACAAATATACAAAAGTAAATGAAGACAGACGTGAAAAGTCAATCATAGACTACACAATAGTTAACAGCTCCCTTTTTACAGTACAATGGATACAAGCGTACACAGAGGAGCAGACATCTTTAGTGATCATCACCTAGTGATTGCCAAAATGAGATTACTGACTGAAGAAAACAAAGAGAAAAGGAAAGAGAAAAAAGCTACTAAACTCAAAATTGAAAACTAAATAAGCAGTAGTAAAACAGATATACCAAGCCAGGATAAAAAATGATTCATTAGTGAAAGGCAGACGGATCTGAATGACAGCACAATAGAAGAAAAGTTGCAAATGCATAAAGAAAAAAACACTCCTCAGTTGTACTGAAGATGTCTGTGTTAGGAAACAAATTAAAGGACATGGTAAAAGAACAGCATGGTGGAATGAAAATGTCAAGACTAAGATCAAAGAAAAAAAGGGTGCCTGGAAGAAAAATTTGCAAATAAAAAGGCCAGATGATGATAGATTACGTGAGTAAAAGAACTAACGCCAAAGAAGAAGTGAGGAAAGAAAAATAGGAATAGTGGGAAGAGTTTGGGCAAAGACTTCAAGAAAGCTATCAAGCAAATCAAAAGCTGTTCTGAGGAGAAATCAAGAGCATAAGAGACCAAAGCGTGTAAGAACACAAAAGGAGAAATAAGGAAAGAAGACAGCGAAATCATGGAAACGTGGAGAAAGTAGTTTCAACAATTACATAATCCCTCCAGAACATATGAAACGATGAGTACCGATACATTAGTAAGAGTAACAAGTAATCCAGATGATACATTGAAGATGTAGATATATTAATGGAAGAACTCCAAACAGCTATAAGAAAAGTGAAATTAGGAAATGCCCCAAGAGCAAATCAAGTTTATCCAGAAATGATTAAAAACCAAGGGAGAGAGGCAGACTAACTACTACATGGAATATGCCAACAAGTCCAAACAGGTGCCAGACGACTGGAAAAAGGGAACAGTAGTACCAATACATAAGAAAGGATCACTACTTAGCGTACCAGGAGACGTGTATGCCAGGATTCTGGAAATGAGACCAAGGAAAAGATTAGAGGATCAGATTAAAGAACACCAGTGTGGATTTAGACCAAGAAGAAGTGTACAAGACCACATATTTACAATTAGACAAATAATAGAAAAATCCCTTGAGAGAAACATTGACTTGCACCTGTGTCTTATTGACTTAGAAAAGACATTTGACACTGTGAGGAGGGACAAATTATGGCATTCCTTAAAAGATCATAAGGTTTTATAGACGCCATTAAAGGTTTTTACAATAAATGTGCAGTGAGAATAGCTGGAAATGTATATGAAGAATTTGATGTAGATATAAAAGTAAGATAATTGTGTACACTTAGCTCTCATTTGTTTATCCCAGTTATGGATTCAGTCGCAAAGGCATCCTCAAAAATGAAGAAAATGGATGTAGGTATGTAGACGCTCAAACCAGTAAATGTATCAATGCTTTCATTTGACGATGATTTAGCTCTGTTTGGAATATCAGAAAGAGACCGTCAGTCGAATATCAATATGATGAATAATGAATTAAATAAAAGAGGAATGAGAATAAATGCAAAGAAAACCAAAACAATGCTAATAACTAGGGAAGCTAAAATACAAAATCTTAAATTGGGCAAGGAGAATTTGGAACAAGTTCAAAGCTACAATTACCCAGGAGTAATGATTAACTCAGAGGAAAAGCTAAGAGAAGAAATCAGCTAGAGAATTCAAAAGGCAATGGCAATATATAACCATCTAGGAAAGACATTTGTAGGTAAACAAGAATTGTCAACAAAAACCAAAATGGCAGTATACAATACAGTTTATTGTCTACTCTCCTCTATGGCAGTGAAACCTGGACCTTAGACAGTAGAGAATACTGTAGAGTACAGGTTGCTGAAATGAAATATCTAAGAAGAGTAGTAGGGAAAACTAAAAGAGACAAAATCAGAAACACAACAATAAGAGATCAAAACAAGGCAGGTGGCATACAAAACTAAGATAGAAATAAATCAACCGAGATGGTTTGGGCATGTAAACAGAATGAATGACAATATAATAGCTAAATCAGTATACAGTGCTAGAACTCAAGGTAAAAGACCAAAAGGCAGACCTCGGGGACAGTGGGAAGAAGATATAAAAGAGGCATTATAACAAAGAAATTTAACTTTCACGGAAGGAAACAGAAAATGTCAGGACAGGGCAGCCAGGAGAAAGATCATTTCGGCATCTGAACTCATACACCGGAAGATAGAACGGGAGCTGATAAAGAATTAAAGAAAGAAATCGAAGAAATTTTCCGTTGACATAATATCATATTTTCTACCCACAGTACACAAATAAGCATACGTTTAAGACTACAACATCAGCCGTGTTCATATTTTGAAAGGATAGTAATAAGATACCATAGCTATTATACACTAAAGCACATTTCAAACAAAATGTTATATCTTCTTTTGTACGTTACAAGCTCTCAAACTCCGGGCCATAACTTTTGACCCATCAGTTATATTCATGACTATCCTCAAAGGTTTAATTGCTTGCCTCAACACTTGCCACGATGTAATAGGAGGGGGCGAGGGGGGCATGATTGAAATGAAATAATAACTATTACTACTACTACTACTACTGCTGCTACTACTGCTACTGCTGCTGCTGCTGCTACTACTACTGCTGCTGCTGCTGTACTACTATTACAACTACTACTACCACTGCTACTAATTCTACTACTACTACTACTTCTGCTACTGCGACTGCTATTAATGCTGCTGCTGCAACTACTGCCACTGCTACTACTGCTGCTGCTACTACTGCTGCTGCTGCTGCTGCTGCTGCTGCTACTTCTATTACTACTACTACTATTGCTGTTACTAGTACTACTACTACTACTGCTACTGCTACTGCTACTGCTACTGCTACTACTACTACTGCTACTACTACTACTACTGCTGCTGCTACTGCTACTGCTGCTGCTGCTGCTGCTACTGCTACTGCTACAGTTGCTATTGATGCTATTTCAATTTGTTTATAACTTGTTATAATAATTCAGCAGTTCGTGACTTTCATCTACATATTGTAACATCTTGATTCCTTCCATACTTTAAGTGCAAGCAAAATGAACCCAAAGTCTGCTGTGAGATTGGCTCGACTGGACGACCTTCCAATTGTGGCGGCCATGACGGCTGATGACCCAAACTTCGCATGTCAAGATTACCTCATCCACTTCTTTCGACAAGTATGTACAAGACCCCTACATGCGCTGTTTGATTCACCAGTTGGACGGCCATCCAGTGATAGCCATTTTGATTTTAGAGACTTCAAAGATTACCTTTAAAAAATATAATGAAGCGGCTCAACTTATACTGCGACTGTAAAAGATGAATCTTTCTTTAGTTGTTAATTCAGCACCAAATTTCAAGCGGTTTTTGACCAGAACAAGCAAGATGTCTGACTTTTGCTTGAACAGACTGCCATAAAACATCCAAAACTCTTTGTTTGGGAACAGTGTGTGTGTGTGTGTGTGTGTGTGTGTATGTGTTTGTTCGGAAGTTCCCGATGTCACCTCGCTGATCTAATGGGCGGAAACAGCAAGATGAAGATTACCCAACTATAACCATAGATCTATATATTATGTAATTATGAGTTGGTCGATCTTTGTTCACCAAACGCTATGTTGATAGGCCACTAAGAGTAACCATATTTTACATGTAGGCTTTAAATCATCCCCAGATGGCTTTTGTTTGAGAAGATGTTTTGACTAAAGTGACGTTGAATTAATGTAAACTTCATAGTTTCTCCGTCTTTGTGATTAGCATTTTCATTCAGCTAGCCCGCCATTTTGGTCAGGTTATATCGGGTAATTAAAAAATTGGAATAAAACCTCCACGCCTACGTACGTATCCTCAGACTGGAATCCTAACCCGATCTAATAATCGTTCTTAGTACCATCCGGGGTGTAATATTCAATTTAAAAAAGTATTTATTGTCGGTAACATTATATATTGTCATAAGAAATAAAGACATGCAGATACCACAAAGGGAAATAACTTAATAAACCCTTATGGGCTTTTCATCGACATCTCAATAGAAAATATTACCAAAATGCTATCTAAGATAAGATTAAGAATCTAGTTTCTAAAAATCTACAGTTAACAAAAGAAATATGATATACAATTATATAGAACAAATGACACTGACAATCTTTACATTTCCACATCGAAATATGGTTTTTAAATTGATTAAAATTTGTTTGAGATCTTAAATGTTCAGGTAATTTGTTCCACAGAACTGCAGCAGTATATTTAAATGATTGTTTTCGAAACTATGCTTGTCTTTTATATTACTACCAAGAAAGAATGGAAGTAAGAAAAATACAAGTGGCAGATGCATTAACTATTACAACAAAGGAAGAAGAAGAAGAAAAAGAGAGCAGGATTTTGCAACGAAGCGCGTAGTGTTTCCTCAGTTATATATTTGACTGCCTACAATAGCAGAAATGCTGCAAAATATCATTGCAGATGATGTACTGGATACATTAATTGATCGCGGTACCCTGTTATCGTAGGTGGTTAAAGCACAACTGCGAAAACACGCGCTTCTCGGGATATCCCCAGAGATTTTAGCTCCGTATAGACGGTGCATATTCCCACGATACGTGATGTGTGATGCGTGATGTGTGATGCGTGTTGTCTGTTTCTGTGTGTACGTATTTTTTTTTTTAACCAGGGACATTTTTAAGTTAGATTCCAATGTGCCCCCTGACGGCGTGTTTCGCTCGCCCATCAAACCAAGGTCACCAAACCAAGGTCCCCAAACCAAGGTCACGGTCATGTGAACCCAGACCAGCAATGGCTGAATTTCCCAATAACTTTCTTTGTGAACTCAGACCAGCAATGGCTGAATTTCCCAATAACTCTCTTTGTGAACTCAGATCAGCAATGGCTGAATTTTCAAAAAAAATATCTTTGTGAACTCAGACTAGCAAGGGCTGAATTTCCCAATAACTCTCTTTGTGAACTCAAATCAGCAATGGCTGAATTTCCCAATAAATCTCTTTGTGACCCCAGACCAGCAATGACTGAATTTCCAAAAAAAATATCTTCAAAGACCAACAGTGAACCTACTCTCGAGAGGGGGAGCTAAGCGGGTTTTCGGCATTATGGGGTAGCTCCCCTTTCTTGCAAGGTAACTAATGGAGCTGGTCCGATAACCGAAGGTGGATTAATCCGCAGGACTCACAGCTAGCCCTAAGCCAGCAGATGAGGCCGTAAACAACTTTATCGCCGTTCCAGGACTCTCTCGGAGCTCAAACGACCCAAGTCCCATAATAAAGAAGAAGAAGAAGAAGATATTTTGGATACATATACAATGTATTATTACTAGGTGTTGATCTTCAAAACCAGTTCCTTACACCCAAGCCAGAACAACCAGGTGATAAAGATGTTAGCTCTCAATCAAGGTAATAACAGCTCTGTCGAAAAGATGCAATTTGATTCAATTTAACCCACATCCACAAATAAGGTGCTGTCGGTTTTTTTTTTAGGAATTTAAATTTTGCCCGGATTGCCCTGTAAACAGCAAAATGATCTATAACGTGCACAGAGTGTTGTGATCTCTAAGCGGGACCTCCTTTTTCTCGTCCTTCTCCAAAGGTGCATAAGAGCATATAAGATCCTCGCAACTAACTTTTTTTTTATTTCGTTTTCAGACGACCTTCAGTTTCGCTTACTGTGGAATTGATTGTGGAAAGACGATTGTGATTGGTGGATCACGAACGTTTGTACAATATCGCAATAAACGCTATGCAATCTCGTTGATGAAATGTATGAACAAAATATATCCTAACTGTGATTTTGTGACAATTGCAACTAAAAAGACGTTCCCTGATGATATTGGAACAGAATATATTGAGCGTAGAGTAAGTAACATTGACTTTAATAAATTTATCAAAATAAGCATTTTTCTATGTCCTCATCATGTCTGTAAGATCTTATTTTACCATTGTCATCTGTACACTTCTATATGTCTATAAGATCTTATTTTACCTTTGTTATTTGTACACTTCTATATGTCTGTAAGATCTTATTTTACCATTGTCATCTGTACACTTCTATATGTCTGTAAGATCTTATTTTACCATTGTTATCTGTACACTTCTATATGTCTGTAAGATCTTATTTTACCATTGTCATCTGTACACTTCTATATGTCTGTAAGATCTTATTTTACCATTGTTATCTGTACACTTCTATATGTCTGTAAGATCTTATTTTACCATTGTCATCTGTACACTTCTATATGTCCATAAAGATCTTATTGTACCATTGTCATCTGTACACTTTTATATGTCTGTAGATCTTATTTTACCATTGTCATCTGTACACTTCTATATGTCTGTAGATCTTATTTTACCATTGTTATCTGTACACTTCTATATGTCTATAAAGATCTTATTTTACCATTGTCATCTGTACACTTTCTATATGTCTGTAAGATCTTATTTTACCATTGTCATCTGTACACTTCTATATGTCTGTAAGATCTTATTTTGCCATTGTCATCTGTACACTTCTATATGTCTATAAGATCTTATTTTACCATTGTCATCTGTACACTTCTATATGTCTGTAAGCTCTTATTTTACCATTGTTATCTGTACACTTCTATATGTCTGTAAGAATCTTATTTTACCATTGTCATCTGTACACTTCTATATGTCTGTAAAGATCTTATTTTACCATTGTTATCTGTACATTTCTATATGTCTGTAAGATCTTATTTTACCATTGTCATCTGTACACTTCTATATGTCTGTAAGATCTTGTTTTACCATTGTCATCTGTACACTTCTATATGTCTGTAATCTTATTTTACCATTGTCATGTGAATATATGTCAAAAGATCTTATTTTACCATTGTAATCTTTTTGGTGTCATCATATAAAGATCTTATTTTACCATTGTTATGTGTACTTTTATGTCTGTGTCTTATATGTCTGTAAGATTGCGTTAATTTTACCTATCTGTCAACTAGCCCTTTATGGTGTCATCATTCTGTTTTAATGGTCAACCTGTTTACGGTGTCATCATTGTGTTTAAAGGTCAACCAGCTGTACGGTGTCATCATTCTGTTTAAGGTCAACCAGCTGTCTTTACGGTGTCATATATTCTGTTTAAGGTCAACCAGCCCTTTATGTGTCATCATTCTGTTTAAGGTCAACCAGCCCTTTACCTGTCATCCTTCTGTCTAAGTTCAAACAGCCTTTACGGTGCCATCCTTCTGCCTATGTTAATCATCCCGTCATGGCGTCATCATTCTGTCTAAAAGGTCAATCAGTCCTTTACGTTGTCATCGTTCTGTCTAAGGTCAATCACCTCGTTATGGTGTTTTCCATCTGTCTAAGGTCAACCAGCCCTTTACGGTGTCATAATTCTGTTCAAGGTCAACCAGCCCTTTATTGTGTCATCATTCTGTTCAAGGTCAATCAGCCTCTACGGTGTCATCTTTTTGTTCAAGGTCAACCAGCCCTTCATTGTCTCATCTTTCTGTTCCAAAGTCAGCCAGCCCTTTATTGTCTCATCTTTCTGTTCAAAGTCATCATTGTGTCTTTCTATTCAAAGTCAACCAGCACTTTATTGTCTCATCTTTCTGCCTCAAGGTCAACCAGCACTTTACTGTCTCATCTTTCTGTTTAGAGTCAACCAGCACTTTATTGTGCCATCTTTCTGTTCAAAGTCAACCAGCACTTTATTGTGCCATCTTTCTGTTCAAAGTCAACCAGCACTTTATTGTCTCATCTTTCTATTCAATGTCAACCAGCACTTTATTGTCTCATCTTTCTGTTCAAAGTCAACCAGCACTTTATTGTCTCATCTTTCTGTTCAAAGTTAACCAGCATATTATTGTGTCATGTTTTTGTTCAAAGTCAACCAGCACTTTATTGTCTCATCTTTCTGTTCAAAGTCAACCAGCACATTATTGTCTCATCATTCTGTTCAAAGTCAACCAGCACATCATTGTGTCATCTTTCTATTCAAGGTCAACCAGCACTTTATTGTCTCATCTTTCTGTTCAAAGTCAACCAGCACTTCATTGTCTCATCTTTCTGTTCAAAGTCAACCAGCACTTTATTGTCTCATCTTTCTGTTCAAAGTCAACCAGCACTTTATTGTCTCATCTTTCTGTTCAAAGTCAACCAGCACTTTATTGTCTCATCTTTCTGTTCAAAGTCAACCAACACTTTATTGTCTCATCTTTCTGTTCAAAGTCAACCAGCACTTTATTGTCTCATCTTTCTGTTCAAAGTCAACCAGCACTTTATTGTCTCATCTTTCTGTTCAAAGTCAACCAGCACTTTATTGTCTCATCTTTCTGTTCAAAGTCAACCAGCAATTTATTGTGTCATCTTTCTGTTCAAAGTCAACCAGCACTTTATTGTCTCATCTTTCTGTTCACCAGCACTTTATTGTGTCATCTTTTCTGCTCAAGGTTCACCAGAGCTTTATTGTGTCATCTTTCTGCTCAAGGTTCACCAGAACTTTATTGTGTCATCTTTCTGCTCAAGGTTCACCAGAACTTTAATATGTTATGTTTTTGTTCAAGGTCAACCAGCACCATTTTGTGTCATCGCTGTTTTTAAGACCTCATGTGTGGCCATTCCCATATTGTCTCCTTGACTTCTTCGTTATGTCCATTCCCATTCGTATTTATTGATGTAGCTATGTTCTTATCCTTTAAACTCATATTGGAGAGCGTTTGTTCAAACAGTTTGATGGGTTTAAAGGGATACAAACCGGTAGTCAAGACATAATCTTTATTGATGTAAAACTCAATGAAAGCCAAGGACAGGAAACCATTAGGGGGAGAGAACTTAAGTCCATATTTAATGGATATTTGGTGACCTGCCATGACGTCACCTATCCAACAGCTGACTATGCTCGATGTTGCCTGATTAATTAGTCTGCTAAGCAGCCAGTTACCTCATTCCTCATGACCGCGTCAGTCGTCGGGGGGATGGGGGGTGTGCAAAGAGTAGACATCCACTGCCAAGCGGTTCTGTCTGCGACTGTCAATAAGATGTTCGGGAAGGTCATTTCTGTCCACTCTTTGATGTCATTGGACTAGTTATTGCCTTGCCTTCCACTCACGTCTGATTCCTCTCTCTCAACCGTTCTTTGTATTTCAGGGGGGTGTTGTATCTCCTTTTTGTTTGCCTCATAAATAGTGTGTCTTTTTTTTATTGACTATGGAGCAAGCTCTCGTCTCATTTCTTTTTGACCGGATCTGATAGTTTTAGTCTGTATATGTCGTAGATAAACTTCACTGAGGTCGTCCGTACAATAATTTTCTTTTGTCTTCTTCCTACAACAGAATGAGTATTCTTTCTCAGCCACGGAAGCTGGCATGAACCAAAGGGAGTCCTCAACACGAATATCACTAGAAGACAACAACACAGTTGAACCCTTGACAGTCGATGGGTTCTGTGACTTATTTAACAACAACGAATTGAACGGATACCTTTATCCTAACGGGCGTTTCGTCATGGATATCTTGATTGCGCAACCGTTACCCACAAATGAAAAGCTTATCCAGCACAGAAAGGACGGCATAGCTATATTTATATCACGTTCGCTCCAAGAAACAATTCAGCACCCGATTATCAACTCATCCAAAAATGGCTCTTCCCGCCTCTTCAAAGGCTTGGTTTCTTACAACACTTGGTATCCATGTCCTGCAGGATTCATCTCTAAAATTGAACTCTACGGCCAGGTGGACAGGTGTGAAGATCTCGAGGCACACCTTAAAGCCCATGCTCAGTGTTTTCGTGACAAGCGTATATGGGGCGAGGTGAAAATATCAGTGGACCGAGACAGGATGTCGATAGATGAGGAGTTGAATTCAAGCGAATCTGTCAAGAAATGAATTTCACAGCGTATGATTATCCGAGGACAACCAAATACCTCCATATTCTAAAGCAAAAAACGAATAATAAGAAGAAGTGAAGCCAATGCATCCTCAGCCTTGAATCTAAATTTACATTATGTTTTATCTTATTCCTTCTTCTTATCAATTATTGTTGAGATGAGTCTTTAAATTTGTCTCAAATCTCCCAATTTGCAGGAGATAATTTAGTATGTAATGTGTTCAAATTTGCAAAATAAATAATGAAGACAAGAAGGTAGACACAGAAACGTGAATTCATGTTTTTGCAGTTGCCGGTCTCCTTTACACTATACTTTTACTTGAATTGATTTGATTTGATTTGATTTGATTTGATTTGATTTGGTTTGATTTACCCATATCCACAACGGGGACTATCTCGGGGGTTTTTTTTGGTAAAATTTTGATTTTGCCCAGACTGCCCTGTAAACAGCTAAGGGATCTTTACCGTGCACTGAGTGTTGTGATCTGCACACGGGACCTCCTTTGTATCGTCCGTCTCCGGTGGGACTAGGCGTCAATCAACATACCTGGACCAAGGGGATAGATTTTGCTCGAAAACATCGAGAAATATTTTCAACCGTTGATAGGGCTCGAGTCCACTACCTTTTTGGTTGAAAGGCTGACACCTTGCCTCTGGACTACAGAGTCCCCTGTATGCTATACAATGCATTAGCAGAAAGAATGAATCGTAGGTACTTCTTTAGCATGTGGCCTGTAGGTTGCACCATCAGACTTTGGATCATGAGCCAATGGGTTCCAAATAGTAATGCTAGACGAAGTTGTAGTAGATAGTCAATGTAGTAATAGTAGTAGTAGTAGTGAAAGTCAATGCACTAGTAGTAGTGATAGTCAATGTAGTAGTAGTAGTAGTAGTAGTAGTAGCAGCAGTAGTAGTAGTAGTAGTAGTAGTAGTAGTAGCAGCAGCAGCAGCAGCAGCAGCAGTAGATAGTCAATATAGTAGTAACAGTAGTAGCAGTCAACGTAGTAGTAGTGATAGTTAATGTAGTAGCAGTAGTAGTAGTAGTAGCAGCAGCAGCAGCAGCAGCAGCAGCAGCAGCAGTAGTAGCAATAGTAGTAGTAGTGATAGTCAATATAGTAGCAGTAGTAGTAGTAGTAGTAGTAGTAGTAGTGGTGGTGGTGGTAGTAGTAGTAGCAATAGTAGTAGTAGTAGTAGTAGTGATAAATCAATATAGCAGCAGCAGTAGTAGTAGTTGTAGTAGTAGTAGTAGTAGTGGTGGTGGTGGTGGCAGTAGTAGTAGTAGTAGTAGTAGTGTAGTAGTAGCAGCAGCAGCAGCAGCAGCAGCAGCAGCAGCAGCAGCAGCAGCAGCAGCAGCAGCAGTAGTAGCAGCAGCAGCACAGTAGTAGTAGTAGCAGCAGTAGTAGTCAATAGTAGTAATAGCTGCAGTCCAGCAGCAGCAGTCAATAGCAGCAGCAGCAGTAGTAGCAGCAGCAGCAGCAGCAGATAGTCAATGCAGTAGTAGTAGTAGTAGTAGTAGTAGTAGTAGTAGTAGTAGCAGCAGTAGTAGTAGTAGTGATAGTCAGTAGTAGTAGTAGTAGTAGTAGTAGTAGTAGTAGCAGCAGCAGCAGTAGTAATGTAGTAGAGTAGTGTATAGCCAATATAGTAGTAGTGATAGTCAGTAGTGTAGTAGTAGTAGTAGCGATAGTCAATGTAGTAGTAGTAGTAGTAGTAGTAGTAGTAGTAGTAGTAGTAGTAGTAGTAGTAGTAGTAGTAGTAGTAGTAGTAGTAGTAGTAGTAGTAGTGGTAGTCAATGCAATAATAGTAGTGATAGTCAATGCAGTGGTAGTATCACCTAGAGATTCAATGCGACTTGGAGACCCCGTGCAGAATACTCTTTGCATTACTGCATGTACTTCATCTGTGAAGTTTGATCTTCGAAACGTTGAATCTCTAGGTTATAACCTATAAAGAGCAAAACAGAGACGAAACAAGTTTTGGAGCCCATAACTTGTATAGTCAATAATATGCATACCTTTTCAAATAATAATGTTTTGTCATTCTCAGATAATTATCAATTTGCCATGTTCTGATTGCTGATTCCTCCTAATGGATGTCATTGTCATTTTTGTTTGCCCTTATTCGTATAGTTGTGACTGTATTTATTCAAAGCAAGTTGACTTTGATAGATGTGCATTGATAACGTTTGAAGAATTATTGTATTCATTTTCACCATAAAAACTTGAATAGCTGAAAGAATGTCTTCACTTGATGTATTGATCAAATTTGAACATTGTTATACATGTATCTTGTGAATAAAATGCACACAAAAAAATCAAATCAGATCATTCCAAAATCAATAAAGATGAGTTAGCAACGGAGTCAGTTGATAAGACAAAGCATTGGCTGTAAAAAACGGTTTTGGAGGACCAATACACAGTTACATCTCTTTTTGTCCTAATAGGTTGATAGTAGTCTTCTAAATGTGTCAATGTCAATGTTAGTAGAATCGATGGCATCTTGACTGAGAGAGTTCCACACACGGGTAGCGGATGGAAAAACGAGTGCGGATGGATGGGCGTCGATTTTGGATTTCGCAATTGCCAGTTTTTTGTTGCGGCCTATGGCATATATGTCTCTGATGGTGGTTTATTGTTTGGGGCACAGATATGTTGGTGCTGTTGTTGTAGTATGGCATATGTCTCTGATGGTGGTTTATTGTTTGGGGCACAGATATGTTGGTGCTGTTGTTGGTTATTTTGAATATAGCTGTGTCCTTTGTTCGTCTTCGTTTCACAGCCAGCAGTTCGAGGCCGAGTTTCTTCACTGGCTGTGTTCTTGTTTTTTATTTGTATTAAAAGTAAGATCTCCATTGGCTGCCAGTCAAATACTGCATTGATTTTTTTTAAATTATGTCATGCTTATAAATGCTTTCATGACATGTCTCCTGCCTACCTAAAAACAACAACCTAAGAAATGTACAAACCTGTTAGATCATTGAGGTCTTCTGATGCCCTTTTTAATGTATCTACCAGTAAATCCTCTGTCTTTCACAATAAATCCTTTAGTGTTAGGTAACCTGTCTTATGGAACAGAATCAGTTTTAAAACCAGATCAAATCTTTCAATTCTTTCAAAGAAGTCTAGAAACTGAGTTGTTCACTGCTGCCTTTTAAAACTTTTATACATAATATATTTATGATGTTATGTACACATGAATTGTTTTTAGGATGTGGTGTATGTTTGTAAAGATTTAATCGTATAATTTAAATGTAGTCACAATGCTTAATGTTTTGAAATCCATTTATTTTGTAAAGCGCTTTTTGAGTCCCTTTTGGTGGCAATTAGCGCTATATAAATATTTATTATTATTATTTCTGTCTAACTTTCCATCTTCTGTGAATTTACTGTTTAAAACTCCTTGAACTCTTTGATGCTTTGTTGAAGTTTATATTCACAAATTTGTATCTCCAATCGTCCAGGGTTTCTTGTGGTTTTCATGTTCTCTGTTTTGTTGGTGTATTTATCTTCCATGTTGTTATGTTCTAGGCATGATGTATGGCCTGGAAACCATCGCCCTGACAAAACAACAAAAAGAAAAGTTAGGGGTGACTGAGATGAAGATCTTGGCTGCGGTTCTCAAGGTTGGACAAGATTCGGAATGAACACATCCGAGGAAAAGTGTCTTGGACAAGTGGAATGAAAATGCACACAAAAAAAGGTTGGACAAGATTCGGAATGAACACATCCGAGGAAAACCCAAGTGGGCGTGCCAAGGTTGGACAAGATTCGGAATGAACACATCCGAGGAAAACCCAAGTGGGCGTGTCAAGGTTGGACAAGATTCGGAATGAACACATCCGAGGAAAACCCAAGTGGGCGTGCCAAGGTTGGACAAGATTCGGAATGAACACATCCGAGGAAAACCCAATGGGCGTGCCAAGGTTGGACAAGATTCGGAATGAACACATCCGAGGAAACCCAAGTGGGCGTGCCAAGGTTGGACAAGATTCGGAATGAACACATCCGAGGAAAACCCAAGTGGGTAGGCGAGGAGGCAAAGTCAGAGAAGGCAGACTGGGCTGGTACGGCCATTGTAAAGAGAAGAGATATAGAAATAGAATATATTGGACAGAAAATGTTGCGGATGGACATACCAGGCAGGAGGAAGAGGGAAGACTAAAACGAAGGTATATATATATGGATATATGATGCAGGTAGACATGAAGATCGTTGGTGCAAGAGATGGCGACGAACAGGATAGGACAAGGTGGACAAAGATGATCTGCCGTGGCGACCCCTTACGGAAAAAGCTGAAAGGCGAAGAAGAAGAAGAAGTTATGTTCCTCTAGGCATGTATTTGTTATATAGGATTACCTAACCTAAATACGAAATGTACAACCATTGACATTGAGGGGAAAAAGAAGTCTCGCCACCCCAGCTGTTGAAGTAGTTTGTAGTAATTAAGGTGGGCGCTACTGGCAGGTCCTACTTCTTTCCTTTGTTTGATTTGATTTGATTAACCTACATCCATAACAAGGGTGATCTCTGGAATTGACAATTTTTAATTTTGACCGGACTGCCCTGTAAACCGCTAAGGGTCTTTTAACATGCACAGAGTGTTGTGATATGCATACGGGACCTCCTTTTATCGTCCGTCTCCGATGGGACTAGGTACCGATCCACGTACCTGAACCAAGTAGGTAGATTTTTTCAAAAAAAACTGAGAAAATTTGTCAACCCTTGGTGGGGCTTGAACCCACTACCTTTTGGTTGAGAGGCCGACACCTTGCCTCCGGACTACCGAGTCTCCCATCATGGTAGACGGAGCAAATTTCAAACAAACAAATAAACAAACAACGTAGTAAGTTGGTAATCCAAGAGCTTACAGCTTTGCCGTCAGCACATGATTAAAGTGAAATAGTTTGTCTCCATGAAATCCTCCAATCCACCATGTGCAGTGATCTCAGGGTGAATTATGAAATCGTTTCTTTTACCTCGCCCACCATAAGCAGTGATTGGTTGATTGATGTTTACCCGTGTCCACCATGTGCGGTGATCTCGGGCGATTTTTTTAAAACCCAGGAAGATGAAAGAATAAGACAGTGACAGAGTGAAAGGTGAGAACTAGGAGGACATACAGGTAATACCCGCCAATCATATCATTCACCCACGGTGTTTGTTTGTTTCATTAAATTTACCCGTCCACCATTGTGGTGACCCCAGGGTGAATTAAGAGGAAACAGCAAGATGAAAGATGTGAAAGAAGGGAAGGAAAGAAGTAGGACCTACCACTCAGTAGCTCCCATAATCGCCTTCCCCACCAACAGTGAATTAAGGAGGAAACAGCAAGATGAAAGATTGGTAACAGTAACAGTAAAAGAGTGAAAACAAAGGAAAGATGTCGGACCTACCAGTAACATCCACCCACGGTGAATTAAAGAGGAAACAGCAAGATAAAAGATTGGTAACAGTAACAGTGAAAGAGTGAAAATAGAAAACATAGGAAAGATGTCGGACCTACCAGCAGCCACCACAAGCAGCCAACGATCACAGAAGGCAAAGAAAAAGATCACACCATCATTGACAATAGAAATGTGCTCAGTTTAATGCATACAATGACGTGTTGACATCTTCTTGTAACATTTTCATGTAACAATAATAATGTAGCCAAACTTGTCCAAATATGAAGGTTGGAGAGAGAAAAAAAAAAAAAGAGAGAAAGAATTGGAAGAAAAATACTGATTCCCTCCGTAATAATTAATATTAATAATAAATATCAAACAAAATGCTTGAATCTTTTAAAACTTAAAGTATAAAATATCTAGACTAAAATATCATTATAATAATAATAATAATAATAATAATAATAATAATAATAATAATAATAATAATAATAATAATAATAATAATAATAATAATACATTAAGACAACACTTTGTAAACACCTACAAACAAAAAATTTGAAAAGAGAAAGAGGTAAAAATTACAAAATGACAAGTTGAGCACTGACTTCCACTTCAACTTCAATGCATTGATGAATATTTTCAGTATAAAAATTATAAAAATTCAGATTAATGACCAAACTTTTGATTTTGATAGACAAGACATACCACAGTGTATATGCTATTTGAGGCATTTGACAGCATTTGAAGAGAAAGGGTATAAGAAAAGAAAAAAATGTATCTCAGTCTATATTTATCAACTTTTCCATATATATATATATATATATATATATATATATATATATATATATATATATATATATAATATATAAATATATATATATATATATATATAAATATAATAATATATATATATGCATGTCACACCCGAATAATATCAAGTATGATTATGAGATCAGATCAGTATTCAATGCCAAGGTTATGCAGGCGGGCATGAATAGCGCTATTTCAACTTTTTAATTAATCATGCAGCCTGTTCAAAATGGCGAATTTAGGTGAATGAAAATTCTACTCAAAGATGGCAAAACAATGAAATTTCCAGTGATTAAATGTCTCTTCTGGTAGAAAACTTCCTCAAATGAAAACGATCTTGGGATCATTTAGAACCTACATGCAAAATATGGATACTCTTAGTACCTAGCAACTGAGCCTTTGGCGAACAAAAAGAACGACCAACTCAGAATTATATATATATAATCCATATAATATATATATAAGCCTGAACTTTACGACATAGCGTTTCACACTGTCAGAAAAGGCTCCCAAACCACACAACAAACCGGTCTGAAATGTCACAAGTGGTTTTGGCTATCATCAGTTCGTGTTCTAGGCATAAGATCATTTGAATTAGTGTTTTCTTTCATGATGTTGTATTTGCAAACAACAAAGTTTTCCCATCAGAAAAATAAATGACAGACAAATAACCAATCTTGACAAAGTCTCCAAACAACAAACAACAAAGTTTCCCCGTTATAAAAGTAAATGACAAACAAATAACCAATCTTGACAGTCTCCAAACTCAACAAACGACAATATTTCCCCATTATAAAAGTAAATGACAGTATTAAGCATCATAGCTACCAACCTTTTCAAATAGAAAACGGACTCTTGAGTGTTCAAACTACATGTAATCCCTAATTGCACGATGTTCCAGAATATTCAGAAAACATTGACAATTTGCCATAAATCTGACGATCGCTGGCCTGTCTGGCTAAATGAGATGGTAGTTTAATGGCGTATAGACTTTCATCCCCCATCTCTCTGGGCTTTTGCATTAACTTGGGGTTTCTCTTAAAGAAAAAGAAAATTAACTCTCAAACAGTAATCTCCACCAAAATGCACGATCCACGGGTGGCAAAAAAATCTTGCATTTTGGTGAAGTCAAGTGCCATAACCCACTACATTGCCTTTCTTGTTTGGACATAAACTCTTTCATTTTGTTAGTTGTTTGTTATCGTTTGGGTGTTGTTTGATGTTAATGTTACATGGTTTGAGGATAAGACCCAATTATCGGCCTAACCTCTTCTCGTAGATTGTTAATTCTTCTCTCCCTCAAGACTACAAGACAAGAAGGGATGGGATGGTGGAGGCATTCGGCAACTAGGAATATGTTTTTAGTTGTTGACATGCATGTCATGACACAAGGCCTTTCTCAGATTTTAAAAAGATAGCTGATCAAAGTGTCAAGCGGCTGAGTCGGGGAGGGACGAGCAGGTAAGGGTGCCAAGAGCTGAGACAGCCAAGACTAGGCATTGCTGTGGGAAAGTATGCACATAGTTAACACAGATCTAGATGCCATACACACACACACACACCTGCGTGACAAATTTTGTTACTGGGAGGAGACAAAAAGACGTTATCGAATTTATTTTTCACATGAATTGACTCTTTAAATGCACCAAATTGGAGACGCACTTGCAAAATCATGTTGCATTTTGGCAAAGTCAAACCAGCCGTTGTATTTTGAGGGGATAATTAGCATTGTAAAATTCCAGTTACATTAGAAAATTGTGTATTATGACGAATCGTACATTTTGGCGGAGACTACTGCATATGTATAAAAATGAAAAGATTGCATCTCTGCCTTACTTTCCATAGCATTGTATAATTATGTACAGTGAGATTCGGTAGTTCAGAGGCAAGGTGTTGGCCACTCGATAAAAAGGTAAAAGGTTCATCGAGTCCCGTCAAAACGGTTGAAAATTTTCCTCCAAATTTTTTCCGAGCACAATCTATGCCCCTGGTCCAGGTAGGCGGACGACACCCAAACGGAGACGGATGATAAAAAAGAGGTCCCATGTGCAGATCACATCACTCCGTGAACGAAAAAAAAATCCCATGACTGTTTACAGGGCAGTCTGGGCAAAGGAAAAATCCTCATCCCAAATGTGGGCAAATCAAATAAAATAAAAAATTAAGTTTATATAAACATGTGTGCAGACAACAACAGGAGGATGTGTTTCCTGCACTCTTAAAAACAATGTATACCATAAAGAATATTAAACCTTGATAGACAACAGGAGGATGTGTGTCCTGCACTCTTAAAAACAACGTATACCACAAAGAATAATATACCTTCATTCCCATTTTTGTTTACCTTTGGTAACATTACACTTAATATAAAACATAAAATCAACTCTTTAATAATTGACAGTTTGACAATTTCCGACTACTCGGGGAGGTTGGTAAGTTCTTAGGGACAAAGCTGGGAAAAACCAATGGCCCCCTGGGCCAGCCCGCCCACCCTTGATCGCCGAATATAAGGTCATTTTCCTGAGAGCTCAGCCCAAAAATTGGAGAGTTTCCCAAAATATCCTCAAGGACCAAAAAGTAAACCGAGTTAAACGAGCCTCGGCATTGAAAGGGTGGCTCCCTTTTTGTCCAATCGCCGGCGGACGGGTTAAGCCGCAGGGACCCACAACTGGCCCCAAGCAGGCTGAGGCCATAAACTTGGAGTTTCCATTTGCAAGTTTCTCTAGAGCAAAACAAAATGTAATCCACCGCCTTAAAGAAGAAGAAGAAGAAGACAGTTTTTGACAAAAAGATTTGGAGAAAAAAATCCCACACTTTTGAACCTTTCTACTATTACAGTAGAGAAAAGTTAAGTACATTAGTACAGACTCATACGCAGAGTTACAGCGTAGGATAATGAGGAGCAGAGTCCCAATTTTTCCGGATTTCATTTTAAGGTTTTGGTTTGTGTTTTTTTTGTCCTAATGTTTGATAAAATGTCCTTAATTAGTTTTTGTTCTCATTCTATCTAAAGAGTTTTGTATTGGAAATTTTGAGAAAAACATAAAGAACAGCGCTCTGAGGCACCTATTCATACGTTATTCACAATTACTATAAAAGAAACTGCAACAAAAAAATCCTGCAACAAACAATCCCTCCTTCCTCATCACACTAAACCAAAACAAACCCGAAATAGAAGAGAACAAAATTCTTCCTCTATCCCCTCAAAATCCATTTTTTTAAATATCATAGCTGCCAACCTTTTCAAATCGAAAAACAAACTCTCACACTGTAAACTAATTCTAACTCGCACAAAATCCCGTAATATTCCAGAAAACATTGATCATTTAACTTGAAGTGATCCCCTCTAAGGTAAATAACAAAAAGTCTGCCGATCACTGGCCTTTCTAGCGAAGTGCAACAGTTGTTTTGTAAACTCAAAATGGTGTCTCCGGACTGTCACCCACTTTCTCTGAATCTCTGTCGTTAACTTCACTTTTCTATAAAAAACAAAATACAGACATGGATTCAAAGCCAAAAACAATAGTAAGTACATTTTATACCTACTGGTTGGCAGCTACGTAATATTATAAATGCCTGTCTAGACCTCCACTCTGTGAGTGTGAGGCAAATGTCCAAGTCATGTGTCATTGTGTCAGGGACTCACACTTTTGTTTATTTCAATACAATTTACAATATCCACCATATGTGGTGATCTCAGGGAGAATTAAGAGGAAATAGCAAGATAATAGATGCATGGAAGAGTCACTAAGAGCGAAAGGAAAAGGAAAGAAGTAGGACCTACCAGTAGCACCTGTCAACCGCCAACCAGAAACTCACAAACCTCGTTACTTTGGCATCTTATTTCATGGCGTATTTACAATGGCTAAGTAATACTGCTAGTACTAATACTAATCTAATTACTAATACTAAAAAAATAGTATCAGTTTGTAAAACATGGAAAAAGTCAAACTGAACCCAATTTCCAAAAATGGAACTTATCACAGTCTTCCAAAAAATGAAATGTATGTAAAAGTAAGGTTTTTACCAAACTTCTAATAAAACTAAGCAAAATGATGGAAAAGAGGAATTCACAACCGCAAAGCACAAATTCACGTTTCTTTTACAAATAAAAACCATGTCGTATTACATGTATATTGATTAATAATAATATGTCATTTCTAAGCGCCGCATTTCCATACGACCAGCAAAAACAATGCAAGAATAGTATTTTACATTATAAGACATTGTAATAGTATATAATATAATAACACTTTTAAAATACAACACAGATGCATTTGATTGATTAACATTGAAGATGGAATTAACTTAAGTTGCTGGACATTTGTGAGGAATGTAAACAATAATTAAAAAATAGTTAAAAACTTTCTCAAGGATAAGCGATTTGAACACATCGAAGAATGTATGAGTATTACTTATTACGGGGAAATAACACTGATTGAATATATCAATTATCATGCCAAGAGTAAGATGAGATGATTTTTTATATAGCGCCTTTCTTCATGCGAGGTCTCAAAAAGCTTGCAGCGTACTGAAAAAGCTTGCAGCGTATTGACACTTCTTGGCGTGGGAGTACGTACCTGTATGTTCTAGTTCTAGTCACATTATCTCTCAATCAATGTAGGTATATAAGTGTGTGGCCATATCCCATGCCTGTGGATTTCACAGTAGAACTAGTAGTAGTATACAGATGAGGTAATCATACAACTATGGTGTCATTCAGTAACATATCCATTCTGCCCATTGCGTATATAGGAACGGCATATATTCTTGGCACACTTTTGGCCTTTCTTTTCAGCCCACGTGGTGTCCATGCCCGTAACACACTGTTTGGTCTCCCTCTGTCCACTCTTGCTTTTCATTGGTTCCAATATTATTATTAGCCTTTTGCAACAGATTACACGGCTGGGTCTGTTTGCAATGAAATGAATAACTTACTAACCCTCCCTCCCTCCCCCCCTCTCTCTCTCTCTCTCTCTCTCTCTAACTCTCTCTATGAACATGTTTGTAATTGTATGTCTTGTCTCTGCATCTGTGTGACACCCTGCACATATAAACTGGAATGATACGTTCATCGGGCATGATAATGATAGCACAACAACCCAAACATTGTCAGTATTGGATGCCAAACAAAATAAATTGTTTGCATGATTAAAGAACATGGAAAAAAATCTGCAACACAAACATGTTAATCCTGCATAACGTTAGTAAGACGTCCCACACACAGTCTAGTTAATGCTAGACAAAAAAATAAATTAAGTCGCATAAAAAGACTGAAGGAAATGATATCAAATACTATCAAAGCCCCATAGGAACAAAGATGAGACAAGTACAAGGAATAGACAGAAAAAAACCTTGGCCACCAAGATTGAACCCGTGACCTCTGTATCGGCACCCATTGCCTCGCCACATAAAAAAAGTATGCTATCAACCAAGCCAAGTATGCCCCTTGTCTCGTCTTTGTTCCTATGGGGATTTAATGTTATTTAATGTCATGTCCTTCACTTCCGGCATGCCCCTTGCATCACTGTTTGTCTTTGTATGAAGACTTAAGTGGTATGTGGAGGAGAAGACCAAACATAATATAAAAACATACCTTTTTAATTGAAGGGCTCGGTTCAATAGCGTGCCTATGTCCATTTTCGTGAAAAACGAGACAGACAGTGAGAGAGATAATCCCGGGAATAAATGGAATTCACGCTTCCTGAAAAGTGTGAAAATGACATGATGAAAAGACATCATGTTTAAAGCCGTTTGAAATTTGGAATTCCAAAGCCAACAGTGCCAAAGTCCATGGTTTTTTGGCATTTTTTCTCTAAAGGACGTATTTGTGACTTAGGCACACTATTGAAATGACCCCTTCAATTATTAATAATAAAAATACATGTACGTAGTCGTGCATACAAAAAGACCAGCATACAAAACACCTCAATAAAAACAACACCCTTAAAACTGTTATTAGAGAACAAAATGTAATCAACAATGCAAGACAATAGTACAAAATGAGAAAACCTGAAATTCCAAAGACCAATGGGAAATTGAATAAAATCGCGATGGTGGTAAATTCTAAAAATACAACCAAATCCCTTCTTGTTGGCTTGTTATTTCATCCTCTTTATCAGATAAAAGTTTATAATGAAATCAAAATACACTTATCGTCAGTGAGACTGTCTAGTCGCGTAAGTCAGTTTGATGTAATTTTTCAGGAGAAACAAAATTATGTCATGAATAACCAAACTCTATGCTATGCTTTTTGGAAGAAAAATAGAAATCTTGGTTTAGATCATGTGCATAAAAGAAGCACGCGTTTGATCATTTTAAGAACGAATCTCATATCCCAAATATATATCATGGACTTACGCTACGCGCTTTAGACAGTTTCACGGACGTTATGCTTTCTGACTTTACGCCGCTCTTTCACTAGTCACATTAAATTTGTACACATCGTTTTCAATATTTTATCATAGTCCATAGTCAAAACTTTTTTGAAAGTGCTAAAATTGCTGTATACATGTCACAAAATAAAGTCTTCTCGTTGTTCTGGATGCATTGATGTTGATATCGTCGTATCTTTCATTGAATACCTTAATAATAATAATAATAATAATAATAATAATAATAATAATAATAGAAATAATAATAATAGTAATAATAACAATAATAATAATAATAATAATAATAATAACAACAATATGATAATAATAATAATTATTATAATAATACCATAATAATAATAAATATTTATGTAGCGCTAACTACCACCAAAAGGTGCTCTTTACAAAATAGATGGATGACAAATCATTAAACCTTTATGAAAGAAAAGACGCCATGTTAAAAGTTCCTGGGCAAAGTAATTTTTGGCGCACTTTATTACACGGCGTTTCGAATAAAGCATATATATGAAAATCAAGTCATTTTATTCTAATACCATACAGTAACAGTAATAGTAACAAGATTTATTTCGACCTTTGCATTTCAAACTTCATTTCATGAAAGTACTTTCATGAATGAGCAATAAAGACAGTCAAAAAAACATACCCTGTTCCATAGAAAGCAGGGTTAAATGAGTTGAAAGCTTAACTTAAAACGAGCTTGAGTTGAGTAAAGAAACGACTAGATGAAAGAAAACAACAGGAACATGATATATAATATCAATCGGCTAAAATCAACATTATTTTGAGTTGGAAAAATTAACCAGTATGTTGCCAAGTTTGCAAATTTCCAGTTGTCACCACCATTACCGAGTTTGCCAAGAGGTGAAACTATAATAAGACATAAGATCTAATTCAAAGGGACATGGATAGTTACAGGACATTCAAGTTATTCGGCAGTTGTTTCCGGTTGTTCCGAGGACGTTCATTTCAGCTCCTGATTTATTTTTTCCACTCATGATTCTAAACTTAAAAAAAAAGAAATCAACCAATAAAACCAAAATTAAGTGAACAAAGTCTCGTTCTGTTATTGAATTGCTTTAGTATGAGTGTGAGACTTGTTTGTGAAAACCTTTTGCATGAGACTGACACTTGTGGAAACCTTTTTATGAGCAAAGCGTTGAGACAAGTTTTGTAAATTTTTGCAGTGATTTCATGTTCATCATATAACACTAACAACATGAACATTCCCTGCTGGCATGTATAATGATTGGATAGCACCCCTCCTACTACAAGCACCACCGTTAACAAACAAAGTCAAAAAGCCTTGGCAATGGGATGACACAGAGCCCAGTGAGGCGTGGCAACATAATGGTTACATATCGACGATGAAAGTCGCAAACCATGCGTCTAGAATTAGTGACACCTTTTTTCCCCCCTCGCTTTTTAATATCAGGAAGCCCCTATGCTTCGTCTTATTAGTATTTGGTGCCACAAGAACCAATAGAAACCCCATATAATAACAATATGAACAATCCGTGTATCCCTATCGGGTCTAGTTTTTTACGCAAACTGTGTGTATGTCTGTGAAAATAGATTAAGATGAGCAGCAGCACATTTTCTTTGATTTTTTTACCTGGTTTGCAACTTTCACCGTCGATGTCGTAAATTCAACCCAAGCCAATAAATAAATATCCGTCCCTAAACAAAATTTTCATCACTGTGGGAACACATGAGAAAGGAGTCCATAAGCTGAGGATTGATGAGCTGCTGGACGTCCAGAGGTGAGATTCCTTCCTTCCCGTAGAGCGAACAAATTTTGCGCAGCGCAGCCTTGAAGAGAAAGATAGAAGAAGAAGACATCAAACATTGTTAAATGATTGGTTTGATTTAACCCACATCCACAACTAAGGTGATCTCTGGGGTTTTGGTTAAGATTTTTTTCAAATTTGCCCAAACTGCCTGGAAAACAGCCAACTGATCTTTAACATGCACAAAACCTTCTTTTATCGTCCGTCTCAGATGGGACTAGGTGTTGGTGGATCCACCTACCTGAACCAGGGGGTACGTTGTGCTCCAAAATAAATCAAGAAAATTTTCCGACCGTTGGCGGAGTTTGAACCCACTACCTTTAGTTGAGAGGCCAACGCCTTGCCTCTGATTATTGTAATCAATACACAAATTGCACAGTGAACAATTTGTACCTGGGTTAAGTGGGGAAAATGTGTGTTAAGTGTCTTTCCCAAGGAACACAGTATCGAGTCTGGCTTTGTCAGGATTCGAATCCTGGAAGTCATTCCCCAGTCCGGCAGCCTAACCATTCAGCCACTGACGCCACAATACCCCATGTATCAATAGATACAGAATATCTTTACTAAAATGTACGAAAAGATTTCTATTATTACTAAGCAGAAAGGGGGTTGAAGTTAAAGTCCTAAAAATGTATTGTAAAGAAGCATGATGTCCTAAGGACTTTCTGAATTTTCGTTGGTAATCTTTACTTTATTTCTTTGAAATTTACCCTGTCCCCCATTGTAGTGATCTCAGGGTGAATTAAACGGAAACAGTAAGATGAAAGATAAGTGAAAGAAGGAAAGGAAAGAAGTAGGACTTAACAGAAGCGCCTGCCAATCGCCCACCGACTGAGGAGAACTGATTAATCATATCAGAAATATGATTAACAGAAAATGGGGAGAAGATTGACACTTAACAATGATTCATGAGGGGAAAAAAATATATACATATGTATAAAAGCTTACCAAACAAGCAACTAAAACAGAATCACTGTTGTTCCTGGCTTGGGAATTACGGCACAACTCAACAAATCTTGAATACCTAAACAGATGAAAATAACAACATACAATCTTAATAGATGCACTGAAAAACAAATTATTTGGAATCCTATGATTTGATCTTCTTTAATCTTATTGTAATACTTATAACTAAGTGTGGAGCAAAATACCAGTTTGCTTTCTCCTTCTTCCTCTTCTTTGTTCTTATTCTTCTTCTCTTCATCTTTCTTCTTCTTTTTCTCTTTCTGCTTCTTCTTTTTTATTATTATTATTATTATACTTTTTTTTTCATTCTTCTTCTCTTCTGTTTTTCTTCTTATTCCTTCTTTTTCTTCTTCTTCTTCTTTTTCTTCTTCTTCTTCTTCTTTTTTCTTCTTCTTCTTCTTCATAACAATAACTGACAAACTCAATTCTTGACTATTACTGTCGGCGCTCATGTGTTTTGTTTTTCAGCTTACCCACAAACTGTTTTGATTTTTTAAAGTGATATTTTAAATTCTGATTTTGTAAGACTTCACTGTTGCTACATGTACTGAGTTTACTTTGTTGACAGTTTGTTCTACAGCCTTATGTAAAATGAGTGCAGGTGTAAAATGAGCAGGTGTAAAATGAGTGCAGGTGATAATCAATGAATCAATTATCAAAAATCATGCATATTTGACAGCCTGATCTATTATGTTTTAAATATAATCCTAAAAGCAACCCTTGTTTTTGTGCATACAATGCAATATTCTGAAGACTTGTTCTTCCTCTCACTATCATGTGCTTGCTAAATGATTCTTTTATCCGAGTCAATTATGCTACATTTTCTACCAGGACATTGAATCCTCACATCCTGTAGTAAGACATGGCCTTCACTTAACTTTCTTCTTTTTGTTTAAATATGTCATATACAGTAATGGCTTTGAAATAACCTTGAAACAAAGGTCAACACTCCCCGTCTTGTAGCTTTGACGGATTTACATGTAAATTAACTTGTAATGTCATGAATAATAATATGACAAATTTTCAAAAGACATCAACAATACAAATTTACAAAGCAGTTAAGTCAAAACGGCAAAAACATCTTATATTATGGCATACTGCGTGAGAGCTACCATGCCCTTGTAAAGATGGAAGATAAAAATGAATATATAGTCTGTATCATCGCACAAGTGCATGGTAGCTCTTACTGTATATGGCTTAACCCCCAGTGGGCCATTTCATTCAAAGTTTTCCCTCAACCGTCTGCTGTACAATCATACAGTACAACAACCTGTTACACTTTATATTCTTTATATTATAGCACTCTGACTAGTTCCTCCTCTGCCTATAGCTGGGTACTCATTGTCATCTGAGTCACATGAGGAACGCAGAAAGAAGTTACTTTGCTTAGAGTACAATGTTTTGAAAAAGAAAACAACAACCAACCATGAGACCAGTCAAGCTTTTGAACCAGTGTCATCGTGATTACAAAACTCACAACACTGCTGATGTCATCACAGCGCCTCACCTCCAATGCCATTGCAAGCTTTCTCTCTCTCTCTTTTCTTTTCTCATGGTTCCTTGGAAGTGCATAAGGCGCTCAACAAAATGTCTCCATTTGGTCTTTCTGCCCCATTCCATTCCTTGGCCATGAGCTTTCTGCATGAGCTGTCATGTCAAGGCTATCGCTGGGGGTCTCGTATCATTCATTCTGAACACATACATGACCTATCCACTTCCGTCTTCCTCTGAAGACTTCAATGTAGAGTGAAGTCACTTTCATTAGAGTACAATGTTGTGAGAAAAAAAAACAAAAACGAAAAAAAAACCAATGAGACCAGCCAGGCTTCTAAACCAGCTCATTGTGATTACAAACTCATGATGACAACGCTCACCTCCAACATCACAGTAAGCTACAATATGAAGACATAATGTATGAAGCGGAGGTGTTGTAGCAAATCTGTAGTGTTGTGAGTTTGTAATCACGACAACACTGTTTCAAAATCCATGGAAGGCACAGGCGTTTTCTCACAACACTCTGCTTTCCTCATTTAACTCAAGTGTGAATGAGTACCAAGCCATAGGTAGATAAAGATTTTGTCTTAGTACGGCACCTAACAGGCTGCTGTACTAGATGTTCCACAGGGGAGTTGAGAAGGACTTTCAATAAAGATGGCCTGCTGGAGGATAAAGTATGTACAGGCCGGTGAGCCTGCACTTGTGCAGGGATATGACTATAAATCAATCTTTATCTTTCCAAATTATTAGGCCTGATTACCTTTCTGGCGGATAACTTTGAACGTGTGACCGTATCTTGACTCAACCGCATGAGAGCTATCGCAGCTTTCTGTTGCACTCTTTCACAAGCTGATCGCTCGGGCAACACTGCAGGTCAGAGACGGCTTTTGATGAAGAAAATTTACAAGAAGGTCTAATCCACCACAAGACCGGATAGTTTCCCATTAGGCAGTGCTTGTGGCCATGTTTGCAAAGATCGTGGCAACCTACAGGAGAAGAAGAAAAAAATTATATTATTGTCATTATGCAATTTTTGAAAACAGACCAAAATTTCTTGACAAGTACACATGTGTGGGCTTGAAAAAAAGGCATATTTTCTCAATTCCTTGTGGCATGAAGAAGTTTTTGCAGCATAAAGACCAATGATGTAAATTTGATATTTAATCAGACTTTGATGTTGAGTTTGAGACTGACAACTGTTAAGATGTAAAACTAGATCAAGACCAAAATTTTACTGATGACAGAGAATTATGATCTTCACCTGAACTACTTCTGAGTGATCTAACAAACTGAACAATATCGAATATAATACGGATTCATGTTATATATATATATCAAATGAAAGAGAAATTATTCCAGAATCTTAAGATATTCTTTTAATCAAGTTATTTCAAGTAGTGTATGAAGAAGACTGACACCATGCTGTTATCCTGTACAAGTTACTTTCCTTTGCTCGGGCAGGACAGGACAAATGACCTAATTAAGCACTGGACAGCAATGGGTTAATTAAGTGTACATTGTATATTATGATGTGACTTTTCAGTTATGTTTTTCACCTAAAACAACAAAACAAAGATGGCTTACCTGATCTTTGGCAAAGAGTGAGCGAGCCTTTCTCGACATGCAAGACTTTGATGAGCAAGGCAGGAGCTTCATTTGCAACAGCACAGAACAGGCAGCCGGGTCGATGAATGTGATGTTGGCTATGGCCGCAGCCGATAACAGGAATGTTTCATGGCCTTCTGTCCGTTCACACAGACCTGAAACGCATTGACAGATGGAAAGTGATTAAACAAAAGCCGATGTTACATGTACCGCAAGGCCAGGATGCACAAGTAAGTACTTCTGTATACCGTGAGTGAATCGTTTTTATATCAAATCCTAGAAACCAATGAATGAAAGAAAGAAAGAAAAAATACTGTAAATGTTCCAGAGACTATAATAATAATCCAGGTTTAAGTAGGCTAGCCTCCACTTTGGCCTGTAAATCAGCCAGACATTTTATTAAAAGCCTGCCAGTGTCTGCCCCATAACATTGTATACAACTACATCTACATGTAATGTGATGGATTAGTGTCATTCTTATTGATATTTATCCCGTGAATTTAAATGTTTTGATTGATTTGTTTGTGAGTAATTGTAGTCATAGTGATGTTTGCGCCTGTCTTCACACGAGATTGGGTGTCATACGAGGTCATTTTCATTATCAAATTTTCTATAAAAACATACAAGATTTGTTTCAAGGAAAAGGCTTGAAGAGTTTTTAAAGAACGGGACGGAGCACCTTTTGTGTTAACAAAAGAAAGGCATTCTTTCGCCTCACTCTAACAACCTTCCTGGTAAGCACACTACCGTACTCCATCTTCTATTGCAGTAGCTAGTTCAATTTTTGTTTATATAAATCAATAAATAAGTGTCTTTTAACTCTTTTGAGCCCGAGCGTCCGCACAGCCGATGGTTTTGACGAATTGATAAGCGGCCACACAGTGCGGCCGGTAGATCTATGTTATTATTTATGCGTCTACAACAGTAATTAACTAATAAAGCTGTGAAATTTCTTCAATACGATCTTTCTACGATGATTCTGCTTTTCCTTTTGAAGCATTAGGCCCTAGAGGGATCTCTATATTGGGGGAAATTGTGATGTAAACACAGAGTAGCGTGATTTTGATTGAAGAAAGCCTTTCTTGACTGACAAGCCATGGCTGCCTCGCACTCAAGACATTACCTCGCCAAGAATTAATCAATTTTTTCTCAAATATCTCCGACAGTGATGTTAGTGATAATGGTAGTGATGAAAAAGTTATTCCTTCAAAATGAATCCGATTCAAATAGTTCAACTGCAGGAGAATGTGGTGAAAACGGAATTCGATCTAGTTCTACAGGTTCTAGTCCCAACAGCAGTGACTCTATTAGAGTTCAATCTGTAAGGTCTAGATCTAGATCTCCCATCAATGGACCTTCTACTTCTACATCAGGACTAGCAAATACACATGGAAGAAGAGGAAGACCTAGGAGAACAACTAATAGGTCTAGACCTGTTGTATGACAGCCTCCAACTACAGATAGATGGGAAGTAGTGGATAGAAGTGAGACTGAAAACAACTTTAGTTTCAACTCTCCAAATGGATGTGGTGTGCAAGCAGCACTAAATGAGGAAAATTCAGCTTTAGACCATTTCTTTGCTTCTACACAGATGACATTATTGATGAACTGATTAGAAGCATAAATCGATATGCAAAGTATAAAGTCACCGTGAATACACCGGCAAGGAAACACTCAGTTTGCGGAAGTTGGACAGATGTCGACCGGACTGACATGATGATCTACTTTGCCCTGCTCATTTTGATGGGAATACTGGATAGACCACCCATACAGCATACACCCTGGTATCATCATGCCATGACAAGAGACAGATTCAAAGCCCTCCACTTCACAATGCTGCATTGTGCCGACACAGAAGCTGCTAACATCGAAAGATTCAGCCATTTATGACTGCTCTTGTTACAAACTTCCAATCAGCATTTTATCCTTTCCAGAATGTGTCAATAGATGAAATGGTAGTGGGCTGGAAAGGACGTTTCAAATATAGGCAGTACAACTCAAGCAAGCCGAAAAAATTCCACATACAAATGTTTGGTTTGTGCGACAGTACAACTGGTTACACGTATAACCTTCTTGGGTATTTCGGCACTGAAACTGCCTATGATCCCAAAAGCGATCCTAACGGTGAGTCAGCTATCAAGGTGTTTCAAAAAACCCACTCAGTCCTCTCAGCAAGAGTCATCACATATTCGGGCGACCGTTATTACTCTACGAGAAATCTCGTGGAATTCTTGTTGCATCACCACCAGTATTACACTGGGACATTCCAGTCCAACAGGTGGGGGTTTCCATTGGAAGCGAAAACTTTGAGATTGAATCATCGAGAGAAAAATACTTTTTCAACGAGTCCAAGGAAGCTCTCGTAATTACATGGCGGGACAAGAAGGCCAAAAAACCATGCTTGGTTGTCTCAACCAGGGCTAAAGTGGAGGACACCAGGGTCCAGACGAAATCAGGCCTTGTGGACAAGTCGGCAGCCATTCACGAGTACAACATGTGTATGAATGGTTGCGATCTCAGTGACCAGCATGTCAAATATTATGGCATGTTTGAAAGGAAGACCATCAAGTGGTGGAAGAAACTCTTCCACTGGTTATTTGAGATTGCTCAATCAAACGTGTACATAATGTACAATCTCACAAGACCTGCCGGGACAAAAGCAAAGGGATTGCGGTGATTCAAGGATCAGCTCTTTGAACAACTGACAACAAATACTGCAGTTCTCCGTGCTGTGCCCCCAAATGTTCAACCAACCTTCCATGCAGAGCCAATCAACATCTTGGCTAAAACCAACGACAAGCAACATCTTGTCATGTGGGTTGCAGCAGATAGTCGGTGCGCTCACTGCTCTGTACCTGAGTGTCACAAAAGGACCCACTTTGTTTGTAGTGGATGTCCCAACCAGCCACATCTCCACCCAAAAGATTGCTTCTTAGCATTTAATGAAGCCAAATAGGCTAACAGAATGTACATATAAGCTGTTTGAATTGAATTGAAAATTTCAATTCTTTCCTTGTTTTTTTCAATGTAATGTGACTTTATTATTGGATTATAATTCAAAAATGGCTTACCCCTTGAAACTGGAACTTCACCTGATTGAAGACTAATATCTGATGAGCTAAAATAACCCTATCACAAGCTTCTGGATAAGGATTTACTATTTTTTATGGCAAGGTATGTAAAAGCACAACAATTCAAGAAATCATTAGTTTTTGTATTGCATAATACTTATTTTCTTATTACCATAACATTTTTCAAAAATATACCAACTTATTCTTGTTAGTCAAAAGGTCCATTCAATTGTGGTTGATTTGATAGATGCTACATTTTATAGTTGTGGCTCATATGAAGGAAAATATAGCTAAAAGAAAAAAGTACCCCATTCTCAGATCATAGCTTTCTATGACCCTGTGGCAAAACATGGAATAGAACCAAGGGCTCAAAGAGTTAACTCACTGCCTGCTAGGCTCCTTCGGTTCAGACAACTGAGAAATGCAGGGGCATTTTGATACATAATTTTAAAAGACACTGTAATTGTACTATTTGAAGTAGATACAAAATTTTAATGCTTTCTCTTCAGAAAAAAAAAGATATTCCAGTGGTAGTTTCTGTATGTAAACGTTCATTCATTTGGAAAAAAATATGAAAAGAAAAAGAAAACCATAAACTGTTTCAGTATTAAATCTAGACATATATCTAGTACTTGGCTTCTTTGTAGATGATTCAGCATCATAAAGATTAGTATCCGATGATTCAGAATCAGATCCACTTTTAGATTTTTTAGGTAATTCTTGGGTTGAAATGAATTTTTCATTTTGATGGCGAAATGATTGACAATAGAGCCGTGCTCATCTACTTTCAATTTCCCGGCAAAGAACTTGCTATCCAATAAATTTATGGCAAGTCTCTGTATAAATGATTTGACAACCTGTGTGAGGAATGCTGATACCAAAAAGGTGTACCGAACCGGTCATAAAAAATAATAATAGGAAAGTCAATACAGATGGGTGTCGGGTTTGACAGACAACAGTCTACGGACAAGACCCGATGCGTGTTGTTGTGTGAGTTGAGATGCTTACTGAGTAAAGCCTTCAAGGTGATGTGCAGGCAGCCAGCAAAGTGAGACAAATGCTGGTTCTGGTCTAGAACCGGTGACGTAATCTGAGCAATGACACCCGCTGCCTCTCCGTGGATAGACTCGATGATGGAATTGTTTGTCAGAATATCTATAAGTAGCTCAATGCCTCTCTCCTGAAGGGGGAAAAAAGAGAGAAAAAAACCCCATTAAAGTTGACAGGCTGATAACAAATTTTCATCCTGTATACAACTGTTTATATATATACTCATTATTTTTTATTTTGTTCTTTTTAATTAGATCTTATCTTCTCTTCCTGCAGGCCTTCATAATTTATTTTGCCTCAGATAAAAAATAATTTGCCATTCATTTTACTTTTCGGCCAATTTTAAAACATGTCAGATTTTAAGCTGATGACCCTCTATGATTCAGTTTTTAACAGTCTACCCAGGAAGTGACAAATAAGGCAAGGGGCATGTTGGAAATAAAGAAAATGACATTGAATAATATTAAAACCCCATAGAAACAAAGATGAGACAACTACAAGGAATAGACAGCTCGGTTGGTAGCACGCTTTCTTTTCATGACAAGGCAAAGGGTGCCAATGCAGAGGTCGCGGGTTCACGCCCCATGGTGGCCAGGATTTATTTTTATCTATTCCTTGTATTTGTCTCATCTTGTTCTTATGGGGCTTTAATATTATTCAATGTCCTTTCCCTCACTTGGGAAGTGAAGCATTCAACCAAGACGACTGTATTGACTTGGCATCATGATAGGGAGTCCTTTTCAAGGTTTAGTTGCATTAGTGATTTTATAACCCCGGTGTTAGCAACATATTGAAAATATTCTCCAAAGTTCTGTTACCCCTTTTTTGAACCCTGACCTACTGACTCTAATTAGACCCTCCACCCGACTCCTGGCCTCCAGAGACCCAGTGGTATTATTACGCTAGAGCAGGCACAGGGTTCAGGTGCAGATAAGAGACCGCTTGCTAGAGAGGACATATGGGATCAAAGGGTTAAAGAGCTTATCCGATGGCAGGAACTATTAAGGCCAATGTTTAAGAGGATAACTCTTGAGGCTGACAGTGACTTATTCCTCTTCGTTCCATCTGGAACCTAGGGCCGGGGCGATTCTCCTCCATCTCACTCTGTGAGTTTGACAGTATTAAAGATTACCCCTTTCAAGCAGCATTGTTCGCAGTGTGCTCTCTTTTCATGGCGAGACGATAGATGCTGATGTGCAGGTCATGATTCCATTCTGTACGATGCTCAAAGATTTTTATCTGTTTATTCCTTTGCATTTGTCTTTTCTTTGCCCCTATAGGGCTTCACTTCTTCTGAAATGGGCCTAGGGCTTTTGAGCTCCTAGAGTGCCCTTGAAATGTCAACAATCATCTCTTACATGCCTCAGCTGGTTATGGGCCAGTTAAGGATACATATGGCTCAACTCTAAGGTGAATAGGACATAGATAAAGACAAATAGTGAGGCAAAGGGGCATGTCGGAAATGAAGGTAATGACATAAGATAATATGAAAGCCCCATAGGAACAAAGGCAGAGACAAATACAAGGAACAGACGCTACCTTGGGGCGTAGATAGCTCGGTTGGTAGCATGCTTTCTTTTCATGGCGAGGAGATGGGTGCTGACGCAGAGGTCGCGGGTTCAATCCCCATGGTGGCCGGGATTTTTTTCTGTCTATTCCTTGTATTTGTCTTGTTTTTGTTCCTATGGGGCTTTCATATTATCTTATGTCATTACCTTCATTATGGTGAATGGGGGACCCCATAGGTACAATGAGTAAAGAAACTCGATTAGCCCTCCTTCTGGGGCAGGTTTGCTGCTGGCCTCCCGCCATTGTTGGGTTGGACTCTCCTTTGCCTTGTGACTGTTGTGGTGGAACAAGAAAAGCGTGCCATCCACCTCAACTTGTGTCCCTGGAAAAATTTGCTGTCTCTCTCTCCCTCGAGGCTAGCGGTCTGCGCAACACGAATTAGTTAACTAAGCATTAGCAGTCCCCAGATGTTCCAACCTTGCGTTGCTGGGCACCACACCGACCATGCAGGTATGGGAATAATTTGCATAGGCGCAGGCATCTATTTTTGTCCTATTTATGGCCTTTTACATCAATATCGACTATCCTGTCTTAGTTGCTATCACTGCTATGCCTGAGCTAATTTCATTCTGAGGAAGGTATGGATGCCCAGCCACACTTCCTTCACCTCTGATCTTTGCCTCTTCTACATTCATTCAGAGTAATGAACTGGTCAATAAGTCTGAGGTACAAGAGGTTGTAGGGGTACTTCTAAATAGGTCTTTGGTCGGAATTCAATTTTGCCAGGGTGGCGGCCTTCTGAGTGGCCTACTATTTTCAATTTCCGACCACCGAGGTTTCTTTTACATGCGCAAAGGCACATTGGACGTCCTAGATTATCGTTCGTCTCCGATAGGACTAGGCATTCATTTTAGCCTGCCTACCACACGATAAGAGAGCAGGAGAAACCCAAAAACAAATTTCAAATTCAAGCCTGTACAGCTGGCATTTGAACCCATGACCCTTGGCTTGGTAGGAATATGCCGTATCTACAACTGAGCTATCCGTATTTTGTCCTAAAGGGCTTCAATATTTGTTACTTTAGACATGTCCCTTGCCTCACTGCTTGTCATTACCATTATCAATTTTTACTCTCATCGACAACTTTTCGAAACAAGGTTTTCTACAATCATTAGTATAAATTGACATTCATAATAGCCTCACTTGAGTAAAAGAATAGGATCGTTAGTTTTTTAAGCATCCTCCATTTCATCAATATCACATGAGCAAATACATCAAGTACAACAACAGAAAGAAAAGAGAAAATACAAAATTTCACAAAAAAGACACAAAAACAAAAACAAGGGAAACAGCTGCAGCTGTGGTATAGTTCCTATTGAAATTCAATACAAAGAGATGACATCACATGGTTCATACGTCATTTCTGCTCACCTTTTCAAGCTCCGCAACACACTCAGGAGCACAGCAAATGGTAGCAAGAGCTCGCAATGACTTGGAGCGGGTAAACGCAACGTTTTCTTTTCTACACAGCTCTAACAACGCTCTTACAGCACCTTCCTGGAAAGAAAAGAAGAGGAAAAAAACAGAAAAAAAAATACAAAAATTACTGGAATAAAAGATGGATAAAAGACTGGATTATTGACACTAAAACTATAACACACTCATTACTTGTCATTTATAAGGGATAAATATGTTGAGGTTATGAAATTATATACAACTTTCATACAGAGCTGCTGATCTTTTCAAATCGATAAAAACAGATCCTGACCGTGCAAACTGATTCTAACCTGTACAATGGCTCGTAATATTCCAGAAAAAAACATTGGTCAAACTTTAACTTGAATGAAACCTCTTTTAAGGTAAACAACCAACAGTATGCCCATCGTTGGCCTTTCTAGCGAAGTGTGGTGGAAGTTTTGAGATTTGAGATCTTAGCCGTATCACTGTGCTTACTTACTGCTTATGGTGACATTTTCACTTTTAAAATTTCATGTTCATTGAGGATATGTGATTGCATCCATGTAAAAGTAATGTTCCTTCAAGGCCTGTTATGGCCCATAGAGTTAGGAGCTCATCCCGGTTTCAACAGCACAAAGCAGAACAGGCGACAATAATCATCCCCTGGCCAGAACACTACTCTGATGCAGGTTTTTACTCCCAAGCTAGTGCTTGTACCCATTTGCACCTGGGCAGAGTGGGGAAAATGCGTGATCTGTACCAAGGAACACAACGTCGAACCTAGCTTTGATAGAATTTGATTTCGGGACCTCATGTCCCCCAATCCAGCAGCCTTACTGCTCGGCCACCAACGCCACACTTGCATCCAGGTAACAAAACTCACAAATGAAACTCTTACATGATTCGTAAATCTAACTAACAAAAACAACAAAGTCACAAGCACCTTTCCGACAAGACGTAAGACCTACCAGGAGCACATGTAAACTGCCTGTGATGAAATTATTATTATAGAGAAGCAATTCTATCAAGTATTTAAAGCTTTCTTAATGCCCCATGTATCCTTTAAATTCACTTAACCATAGGCATAGGATTTCCATCTTGTTAACTCAGCATAGGGATTTTTTTATCATTTCTTAAAAATTCACCATTCATAAAGTGACAAGTCTAATTTTCATTAATTTTGATAAAAGAACCCTACTTACATTTTGTATATTGTTACGTTTCATTTCATTCAATGGATTTTCCTAGAGCGAAGGGATACCCCTTACCAATATCACCAGCATTAGGACTACGAAGTGTAGCTGAAGTCAAAACTGATCAAATCTGATTCAGGGTTAAGTGAATTAATCAATCATCTTTCAAGTGGTAGAATAAAAGTAAAGTTCCTCCAAGGTCATTTTGGCCCATAGAGCCAGAGCTTATCCCGGTTTCTATAGCATGAAGCGGAAGAGGTGATAATAATCACCTGCTGGCCTGGACGCAAATCTGACACAGGCTTTTACCCCAAGCTAGTGCTTGTACCCATTTTGCACCTGGGTCGAGTGGAGCAAATGCGTGTTAAGTGTCTTTCCCAAGGAACACAACATCAGGCCTGGCTATGCTAGGATTCGAACCCTGAACCTCATGACCCTCAGTCCAAGATCTTTCAAGTGGTGAGCACTGTATTTGTCAAGCTGCCTTAGTGGTTTACCAGGACAGGAAAGTATTTTGTGGCCTTGGAATGATAGGATCGTAAGTCCATTTTCCCCCATAAACACACCTGGGATCTATATTGTGTGTGTGTTCTCCCTTCAAGCAACGAATTAAGAGTCATTGACCCCTTGATTAGGCTCATTTTAGTGATGCACGAGCAAGACTGTCTGTGCAAAGGCAAGTTCCGTTTTTATAGAATCTTTACTAACAGCCATTTTCTCAAAACTAATCAAAGTGGACTTGTGACTATGTCGTTTACAAGGCCGTGATTTACTTCCTGTTTAACATAAGATGGAAGGGAGAAGGACGTACCCTGGCAAGAATGTAACACATGTGCTCTCCTTCTAGTCCCAGGGAAATGATGCTGTTGATGACAGTGTGCAAAGCCGGCAAATTGGTTCCTGATTCTAAAAGGTCGACAATTTTCTGGAGGACGTAACAAAAAATTACATCAAGCACAGTGAAATTCAATGAGAAAGACATTTCGGATTCACCATGTAAGTGAATTAATCAACTTGAGATATTAGGGAGATTAAAGACATAAGGAATTCATAATGTAAGTCGATTTAAAGACAGTTCATCATTTGAGTGAATTAGTGAACTTAAGATGCAAGGAGATCAAAATAAAATCTTTTTTTTTTTTTAAAGATTATGCTCTAAACAATAAAAAAAAACAAAAAAAAATTAAGTTTACATTTGTCATTGTTTTGTTAATTAAATTCTAAAAAAACTGAGAACACTGCGACATCTTGCAGTTACAAATTTCAGTATAATTGATCGATCCATTGAAATTTACCACATCCCCCATATATACAGTAATCTCATGGTGAATTAAGAGGAAACAAAAAGATGAAAGATAAATGAAAGAGGTAAAAGGAACGAAGAAAGACTTGTCAACAGTGCCCGCAAACCATCCGCTACAAAAATTTCAGAAATACATTCCTTGAATAAATGAATAAAAATAGCCAACATGTAACTACCTGGACAAGATAGCCTAACGTGCTATCAACCAGGCGACTGAATGATTGGCCAAGGAATGTCAGTTGATTAACAAGAGCAACACGATGGATCTGCTTTTTCTCCGCAGCGCTGTAACCATAAAACAAAAGAGGAAACATTTTTATATAAACTAATCAACGCATTAATATTATATTAGCGTACAATCAATTGAACACATAATATTATAATATACACACAGCTGCACATTCAAACTTGTCCATTCCTAGAAGTGTTTAATTTTCTACACGGTTGAAAGGAAATGGTGGAACATTTTCTCAGGTTGACATCAAGTTCAGATCTAATCAACGAAAATATTTATGTAGATATAATAATTTCCCCACTGTTTGTTTACTGTTTGCCCATCCTAAGTATATTCTGTACTTGTTCTATTAATAGTTTGTAGAATGTATGGAGGTCTGGTGTTAAAATCTATCATAATTACACGATTGACTTTACTTCCAGTATAATATGACTACATACCCCTTACAGTTTATAAAAGTGCTTTAAACATATTGTGGCGTCTGTGGTTGAGTGGTTTGGCCTGCCGTACTGGGGACCATGAGGTTCCAGGTTGGAAACCTGGCAAAGTCCGGCCTGACGTTGCGTTTCTTGGGTAAGACACTTAACACACATCTTCCACACTCGACTCAGGTACAAATTGGCTACAAGCACTAGCCTGGGAGTAAAAACCTGCATCAGACTAGCGTCCTGTCCAAAGATAATCACCTGTTCCACTTCACGCTATTGAAACCGGAATAAGCTCCGGCTCGTAACGGCCTTTAAGGAACTTTACTTTACTACTTACACATCCACCCTTGATAATATTTATATATTCTGTACTTGTTCTAATAGTTTGCAGACTTTATGAAGGTCTGGTGTTAAAATCTATCTTGATTACATGATCGACCTAACTTCCATTATAATATGATGATTACATAAAGCCTCTTACAGTCTTACAGTGTACCTGGGTCCAGTGGGGAAAATGTGTGTTTTCTCAAGGAACACAACATTGGGCCTAGCTTTGCCAGGATTCAAACCCCGGATCTTATGATCCCAAACCTGTTGGCCACTGCTAAAAGCAGGAGTATGGTGTAAATCTTATCTTGCATGGTTTAATTTTCCTTCAACTCACTTCATTGTTTGCTGGACTAGTTTGGCGGATTCTCCCATCACCACTTCTTGTTGCTGTTGTGGATTGGTGAAGAAAAAGAAAAGACACAATGAAAAGAATGTTTCCAACACTTTCTAGATCTAGTTATTTCTACTCTCTTTACAAAGGCTTATTACTTTGATGATATTTTTTTGTAATCAGTTACAACTATTAAAGATAGAGGCCATATAACTGTAGTTGTAGAGAAATGACTGTCGTCTGTGAAACTGTCTTAGCACGTAAGTCTGTGCAACGCTTTTTTTCAGGGAAAGCAAAAACCATAATAGATCCTCCTATAGGGCTGCAAAAATTAAGTTATGGTTCTTGGATTTCAATTGAATAACGATTTTAGGCTTTAGAATGTATAAATGGAATGAAATAATTAGCTGTGCACGAAATGGAATGACATGGTTAGAGTTGAACTATTTGAAAAGTTTAAAGTATTAAACAAGTAAGCCCACTGCTTCACTTACAAAGTTAGAATTTCCGAGGCAAGAAGAAAAACGGAAATCTGTATTTACATCATGTGCGTAACTGGAACCTCTCTGATGGATCAAGACCTCCAATATTTACAAAAAACACAAAAGAAGGACAAATCTCATATCCTATACATCATAAACTTTCGCAAGTAGACAGTTTCACTGACAATATGATACTTACACCCAATACAAAAAGGTGACATAGATGAAAATTACTACGGTATTCTGTTAGTCAATTTTCATTTTAATTGTAAATGAGTAAAAAACAAAATCTTACTTCGGTAATATAGGATGGCACATTGGTCACATGTGAGTTACACAGTTGGAGAAGTTTACGGATTGTACATGTAATGTCTAACGTTTGTCTGTTCAGATCATCCCACTTGTTTGAATCAAAGGCTCTGTTGAGAAAAGATTGGTCAAATTAAACATAAAGGGTTTGAAAGTCAATATGCGTCATTCACTCTTTACTATTATAAATAATTTTATCTAAAAAAACAATGCAAAAAATTGGAGCTCAATAAACATTTCACAACTTGAGCATGCTGACAAGTATCTAAATATGGAAGATTTGCACATCTGTAACAATAAAGACGTCTCTCATAGAAAAGTATTTCAAGGAGGACATGACAGTTGCCAAATGATTTCAGCTGATATTTTCCATTGAAGTAAAAGTAGCAGAGAAATCTTATAAATCCTAAATAGGGCAATGAAGTACAAAAGGAGAGAAAATGTGGAAAGATGAGAATAAATAAGAATGTTGAGCTTAAAAGACACATAATGATGTGAAGAGATTGTATTGCAGAGGAGAGAGAGATAGAGGAGGGGGGGGGGGGGGGGATTTGAAAGGATATAAATAGGGTGCAGCACCTAAATCACACAGAAATATTGTCTTGTCCTCTACTTAGGACTCTTTCTTTCAATAACTGACATTATTAATTGAGAGCATATTATAGACTTATTCTCCTCTGCTACTGCTCCCTCTGTAAATGCAATGAACAGGAATTTATTCCTGGAGTTGGAGGGGATAGTCTTTAAGAAACAAAGATAAGGAAAAGTTTTTATATTGATTATATGTAAAAATACTTTACCTGAAAAGACAATTGAATCCTATCGTGATTTTATTTGCTTCAGTTCTCACACGATCAATTGCATCTGGAGAAAAAAATGCATACAAAATCTTAGTGCGAAACATAATAGAAAAGTAAAGTAAAGTAAGTCTCACACTCAGAATTGAGTCTAGAGTAATCACGAGTAGAGTCCTATATTTCTACGTATATGGCATAATATGGTAATTCTATTGCATTTTTTCGATGTTCAATTGTATTTATGGTCTTAAGTATATAAAGTGCCATGAGACTAATTAGTCTTAATCAGAGGTGAATGGCGATATCTAAATACATATTATATATATCCTTATTATTGTTAGTTTGCCATTGCTTTCCTGCCGCCTTTACTTTCGTCGAGTCTGAATAGACCTAGCTATCCATTTCACTGCTGGGCTCACTGAGGGCCAGAGAAATATGCCAGGACTAAGAATAAAACGCAAGCCTCCTGGATAGTAGTCAGCTGCTATCATAGTACATGTAAACACCTACATGTGCAAATAATCAAACAGAAATGTTACGTATTTAATAATAAGGATAAAATAAGGTTGTAGTAAAATAATAATTTATTGAAATAATCATATTAATATACATATATTTAAATGTATTCTTTACAACCTCATTTAGTAATCAATAGACTTTACCTCTCAAAGACTGGATTTGAGCAGTGATGGAAGCAACGTTTGCACTAGGATTAAGGGGTTTTCCCTGTAAAATGCTCATGCATTCAATTTCGGTCATCCACCGCAGGTCAGTCATCCACATGAGGACACTGTCTGACTGATGCGGCTCCTCAAGGATTTTCCTGTAAAAGGTTTGGATATCATCTCATATATAATTGGATCAATGATAAAATTAATGTAAAATTCGCTGTCGTAGCAACTTTCATCAACTACCAGATCAAGATCTTTTGTGTGAGACTGTATATATATATATTTTAAAGTCAGTCACTTACGCTTCGACAGTTTGTCCCAGTCCAGTATAATGTCACTATGTCTGTCGTCACTGAGATTTGCATGGCTCATGTTCAAATAAACTGTCTGCTCTCCTAGTCATAAGTCTCACACCCAATGAGATTGGCAGAAATTCCTCACGGAACAGTGCAGCAACTGGAAGAAACCTTTCTCATTTTGTGCCCTAACATTAAATTCTTCTCAGTTATGACCCTTGGTGTGAGCCTGACTATGAAAATCCTGCCCACGAGGAGTTCAAATGTCATTGATAATGGTGTGTGTGATGTATTGGACTAGGACAAACCTTCCAATTGAGAGTGACTGGCTTTCGTTTGCTTATTATTTCTAGTCGTGAAACTTGGTAGAATTACCTAATTTGCAACAAATAATAATTTGAACAATGCTACATAAATGCTGTATATATAATGACAGATTTAGATAAGATAAGATCATTTTATGATCTCATAAGAAAATTAACTTGGTCCCATAATATAATTTTACAAAGTTACAAACAAATTGCTATTAAAACATTCAAATAGGTATATAGAGGAGAGTGGGTACGGAAATATAAATTTCTACGCGATCGTAGACAGTGGTGCTGTCACGGTACAAACAAATTTCACATTCACACATTATAGAAAAGTACATATATCAATGTAGGTGGATAAGAGGATAATCTTCATCGTCTGTGCTCAGCTTGCAATTTATATCTAGGGAACAAATAAATTTTTGTATCTCTCTTTCCCAACCGCTAGTTGGGAACAGGCATACTACTATTTGTTATTTTCAATTTCTAATTCCCCTCTATCTCTCTCTCACGGGTGGTGGCATGTGCTGCAGGCAGTATGGGTCCTACTTCTTCCCTTTCTTCACTTATAATCTTTTATCTTGTTGTATATATTTGCTCTTAACTTTCCTGAGATCACCGTACATATGGTGGACAGGAAGTTTCAATGAAACAAAGTTTACATGCTCTCTCTCTCTTTGGATTACCTTTATCTCCCTGTTTCCTCTCTTTCTTTCTCCTCATCCCTCAATTCTTCCCCCTCCCTCCATCCACCTCTGTCTCTTACTATCTTTCTATGTTGCAATTAAATATAAGAGGGAAAAGAAAAATAACAGCTCAGGTTCATTAGAGTTCAAGCTATCTCAACTAACATGCCTATCCCATGTCATGATTCTGCGAAACAAGTATCGATCAATAAAGTCAGCCAGTACTGTGGGGTGGGAGACGCAAGATTATAAACACGTTGTTGTGACTGTAAAAATAAAAAAACATCGTCCAAATGGATGAAGGAGGCAAGGGAGGGTAGAGATTTGGGGTGCTGGAGGAACAAAAGGGTGGACACATTCAGAAAAAAAAAACATTCTTGTTGGCTTTCTTTCCAGTTAGGTTATTATTGTCACTTTTATAAAACGACAACTGGTTAGTGTTACACTTAACAATGAGAGAAAAGTCTGCTTCTAAAGGTCAAAATATTTTAAATACATGTAGAGGTGCAGATGAACCGTGTCAAAATATCAACAGCGTACAAACGATCACACTTTAGCACCGCCAAGCAGTATGAGTGTATCAAGTTCGAAAACGGTAAAACTGTACAATGCTGTTCATGATATAAAGCCGATTGGATTCACTGAACAAGACACACACTATGTAGTAGTATACGATCACTCGCTCGCCAATTGACCGTGAATGTAGTGTACTGTGTGATCGCCTCTCCTCTCACTAGCCTTCGGGACTGAGTCTGGCATGACCATTAGAAGTGCAGTCACTCTCTCGATACTCATGACTACGAAACTCTTGATGATTAAGTCCATGCCCATTTTGATGCTTACCTTTGAAAGGGTTTCCTCTTTTTGAATACACTACCTTGAAATGGCATTGTCCTTGGTGTATTTTTACCTCCGCCTCCACCTAAACCAATCTTTTTATGAGACTTAATCTAAATCTAGAAGTAGTTCTAGATTTGTTTCATTCATATTTAATATTATGAAAGAATAGGCGAGATCTTCTAAATCTGTCTCCAATTTAGAATCCTAAAATAAAAACTAATCGAACCATTATGTCTCAGATGATCGATAATTAATAAGTCTAGTCTAGATCTACTTGTCTGGGTAGAATTTTTTTAAGTTTTGAAAATTCATAAAGATTTAGATCTAGTTTTAAGACATAGATCTAGATTAGATCTAGTACCTAAAAATATTTCCATTCAAATCAAATAAGATCTAGATCTAGATCCAGCTATCAAATGAACAACAATATAGGACAACGCCCGAGTGACCACAATAACAAAAATTCGAATAGACGCAGATCTAAATTGAATTTTGATAAACATCCTGATTGCACCACTACAGTTTAAGCAGTCTTCGTCAGTATTCTGGGAAGCGTAAATGTTTCCATACAAAAAGATTGTTCTCAGAATATGTTTTGAATCGTAGTCCTTTCATAAAATATATCCCAATCCCTGAATGCTGCAGCCCCCTCCCCCTCACCCACCTCACCCATCTCACCCACCTCACCCCCAATCCGCCGAATACCCTCCCAGCCCCCGGCCTAATTCTCCCTCCATTCAGGTCCCTCCGGCATCTCATCCCGACGCTTGTGTTTCGGCAGTGCTTTGTGATAGCAGGTCTGCATTAAGTACATCACAACTAAATACCTTCGAGCTTTTTCTCTGTTAGATCAACTATTTTCTTATGGTACATATTATATTTCATAGTGCCACATGATTTTCCAGAGAAATGATCTGCTTACAATAGCAAATGCCTTTTCATAATCTATAGATAAAAAGAGGAAAGTTTCAATCGTTGGATTGTTCAGCTAGTTAGTATTCGAAGTGGTGATTTGGTCTGTGCATTTTTGATTTGTCTAAAGCCAACTTGTTGATCTCTCAGATGTACATTGACAGTACTCGGTATCTTGGATTTGGTGAAGTGTTATACGACTGGGTATAGATAGCGGTGTTATTCCTTCGTAGTTGTTACAATTCCAAGGTCGCGTCTCTTCCATAGTTTTTCTATACATATGTAAAAATGTCCTTCTTCCACTCTTTAGGGAATAATTCCTCCTCACAGACCTTTGTAATTACTCTATGTAGAGTA
>JAXRKP010000935.1:185000-192500 GCA_037039925.1 Doris montereyensis | reverse complement strand
GAGGCAGGTGAAAAATAAGCCGCCACCGCCGCCGCCACCGCCACCGCCGAGCGTATGGCGAGTCCCGCCCGTGGTCGGTCGGACTAAAACCAACCTAGCATAGCCCTGTCTCCAACACATCTCCTCTAATCCGCTCTTCCCCCTCCGTGGTGGCTTACCTAGCCATTGTTATGCGTTCACAGCGCACCGGTCCCCTCCATTATCAATCCATTCCCACCTCCTACCCCACCCCACCCCCCCATCCCCAATCTATTTCGCTTATGGAAACAACGCTGGCTTTGCCGAAGGAGAGAAATAATAAATAGACCATCGGCTACGATTTTTAAGAGCAATATTTATCCTTCCCTTATGTCGTTCTGGGGTTGTGTGTGTGTAGGGGGGGAGTTCTTTTTTCTTCTTCTTAAATCTTTTTTTAGAAAATTGGTTTATACCCCTCCGTTCATAGCCAGTTTCCACCCTTACCGGCAATCAACTTTATCCCCTGTCCCCCGAATTCAGTTGGGTTTCTAATCTCGTTAAATTACCGAGCTGGTTTCAATTTCGTGGGTGCTCTTTACCCTAATCCGTTCAATGGCTTTGCTGCCCAGCGCCGTAATGCACTGGTGGTGTTTAGACAATTGTTCGCAGGCGAGCGCAAGCTGCGCTCCATTGATTCTTCACGGACGTCAATGCCTCGGGGGAAAGACATTGCTCAACGGCAGGATTTGGATGAATAGACGCCGTTGTTAGTTCTTTTTTCTTTTCTTTTGACCAGAGCACAGAACGATAGCTTGTATCTTGTTTACCTACAGATCATCTGTCATCCGCATGCCTCTAATCTATACTTCCTCTAACAAGAAAACCCTTTGTCGCATCGACAGGTAGATTATGTTGGAAATATCCACATGCATGCACATTTTTTCCCGTTTTCCCTAGCAAAATTCTACTCGCCTCTGGGTCTAAAAAATGGCTTTGAAGACAAGCCGTGTCGTTTGGCTAATTGTTTCTCAACGCCAGGAAAGGCCTTTCATTCTTATATTCTTCATTTGACTCATGTGCAAATGAGAACCCACTATAGGCAGAGAAGGATCTTAATAGAGTATTTGTATGAATTGTCTAACGGGCAGTTGTACTATATGCTCCTTGCGGGAGTTGGGAAGTTTGTTTGAATTAAATGGCCTGCTGGGGGATAAATAAGTGATGCAAAGTCGGTAACTCTGGACTACAATATTTCTTTCTTTCTTTATCAAATCCCATTCTACCTTCCGGTGTTTGGGTTTTAGATACCCGAAATGATCTTTCTCCAGGCTGCCCTGTCCTGACATTTTTTGTTTCCTTCAGTGAAAGTTAAATTTCTTTGCGTTAATGCCTCTTTTACATCTTCTTCCCACTTTCTCCGAGGTCTGCCTTTTGGTCTTTTACCTTGAGTTTTAGCACTGTATACTGATTTTGCTATTCTATTGTCATTCATTCTGTTAACATGCCCAAACCATCTCAGTTGATTCATTTCTATCTTAGTTGTTATGCTATCTGCTTTGGTTTGATCTCTTATTGTTGTGTTTCTGATTTTGTCTCTTTTAGTTTTCCCTACTACTCTTCTTAGATACTTCATTTTGGCTGCCTGCACTCTACTGTATTCCTACTGTCTAAGGTCCAGGTTCCACTGCTATAGAGAAGAGTAGGACAATAAACTGTGTTGCATACTGCCATTTTGGTTTTTGTTGACAATTCTTGTTTACCTACAAATGCATTTCCTAGATGGTTATATATTGCACTTGCCTTTTGGATTCTCTGGCTGATTTCCCTCTCTTAGTTTTCCCTCTGAGTTAATCATTACTTCTAAGTAATTGTAGCTTTGAACTTGTTCTAAATTCTCCCTGCCTAATTTAAGATCTTGTGTTTTAGCTTCCCTTTCTGATTTTCCAAACAGAACTAAATCATCAGCAAATGAAAGCATTGACACTTTTACTGGTTTGAGCTTCCACATACCTACATTCATTTTCTTCATGTTTGAGGTTGCCTTTGCGACTGAATCCATAAATGTGATAAACAAAAGAGGACTTAGGACACGACCCTCCTATATCTACATCAAATTCTGCAGATACATTTCCAGCTACTCTCACTGCACATGTTGGTTTATTGTAAAAAAATCAATGGCTTCTATTGAATTTTGCTCTACGTTGTGTTCTTTTAAAGAATGCCATAGTTCGTCCCTCATCACAGCGTCAAATGGCTTTTCTGTCAATAAAACACAGGTGCAAGTCAATGTTTCTCTCAAGGAATTTTTCTATTATTTGTCTAATTGTAAACATGTAATCTTGTACACTTCTTCCTCGTCTAAATCCACTCTGGTGTTCTTCAATCTGACCCTCTACTCTTTTCCTTAGTCTCATTTCCAGAATCCTGGCATACACTTTTCCTGGTACGCTAAGTAGTGATATCCCTCTATAATTTGAGCATTCCATAGTTGATCCTTTCTTATCTATTGGTACTACCGTTCCCTTTTTCCAGTCTTCTGGCACCTGTTTGAACGTCCATGCTTCTTGACATATTGCATGTAGTAGTTTGTCTGCCTCTTTCCCTTGGTTTTTAATCATTTCTGGATAAACCTGATCTGCTCCCGAGGCTTTTCCTAATTTCACTTTTCTTATAGCTGTTTGAAGTTCTTCCATTGAGATATCTACATCTTCAGCTGTCTCATCTCGATTACTTGTTACTGTTAATAATTGATCCGTACTCCTTGTTTCATATGTTGTGGAGGGATTATGTAATTGTTGAAAATATTTTCTCCACGTTTCCTTGATTTTACTGTCTCCTTTCATTATTTCTCCTTTGGCGTTCTTAATTTGTCATATTGGGCATGCTTTGGTCTTTCTCATGCTCTTCATTGTTCCCCAGAACAGCTTTTGATTTCCTTTGATAGCTTTCTTGAAGTCTTTGTCCAAACTCTGCCCACTGTTCCTGTTTTGCTTTCCTAACTTCCTCTTTGGCGATAGTTCTTTTACTCACATAATCTATCCTAACCTCTGGTCTTCTTGTTTGCAAGTATTTCTTCAAGGCATCTTTCTTTTCTTTGATCTTAGTCTTGACATTCTCATTCCACCATGCTGTTCTTTTCCTATCTCCTTTAATTTGTTTCCTACCACAGATCTCTTCAGTACAACTGAAGAGTGTTTCTTTATATATTTGACACTTTTCTTCTATTGTGCTTTCCTTCAGATCCATCTGCCTTTCACTGATAGATCTATTTATCCTGGATTGGTACATTTGTTTTACTATTGGTTTATTTAGTTCTTTTATTTTGAGTTTAGTAGCTTTCTTATCTTTCCTTTTGTGTTTGTTTTCTTCAGTTAATAATCTCATTTTGGCTATCACTAGGTGATGATCACAAAATATTTCAGCTCCTCTGCTTACTCTAGCATCCATTGTACTGTAAAAAAGGGAACTGCTAACTATTATGTAGTCTATCATTGACTTTTCACATCTGTCTTCATTTACTCTTGTATATTTGTGGATATCTTTATGAGGAAAAATGTCTTAGCTATTTTCATGTTATTCTTTAGGCAAAAATCTATTAGTCTCTCTCCCATTTGGAGAAGTTGTTGTCTAGCCTTCTTTACCTATTACTCCTCCTGATGTTTCTACATTGTTGCCTACTCTAGCGTTTAAATCTCCTTAAACCATTAATTCCTGTTTGGGTTTGAGATTCTCTGCAGCTATGTGTAAATTATTTTCGAAGACATCTTTTTCTTCTTTGGTGGCATCTTCGCTTGGTCCATAAGCTATTAATAATTTAATTTCTCTTCCTTTTGGTTTAATATTTACCTCTTATAGCCTTGGGCTTTACACATTTCCAACTTTCTAGTAGCCTTTCTTGCCTTTTATGCATTAGGAGGCCTACTCCTGCTCTAGCTCTATCTTTGACATCTACTCCTGAGAAGATTAAAGCATGATTTGGTCCTACATTTTCTATTCCTTGTCTTTTTTTCTTTGTTTCTGTAATAGCCAAATTGTCTACTTTGAATTTTTCCATTTCTTCAGCTAATTCTAACTCCTTTCCATTAATTGCCCTAACATTCCATGTTCCAAAAAATCTCAATCCGTGTTGTTTTCCAGAGTCGTCTTCGAAAGTTCAAGCCGGGTATATCATTGTATATATTACTTTGAATCAGGTTGTTTTGGATAAGCAGGGGATTAGCCCACTGTACCCTAAATAGATGGTGGGGCTGCCACCTTGAGGCCTACTATCGGGCCTTGTTATTTTCTGTCAGGGTTGACTCCCTTAGCCTTTGGTCAGTCAAGACCGGCCTGCAAGGCAGCAGCTTGTTTTCTTTCAGGGTTAACTCCCTTAGCCTTTGGTCAGCCATGACCTGCCTGCAAGGCAGCAGAGACTCGTGGAGGACGGGATCATCTACTCCCTGTACAGGTGCTTACCTGTCCACTGCCCGGACTACAAAATCCATTTTTTAATGGATGGATGGAGGGATGGATAGAAAGATGCCGCTATGACCCAGAGAGCCGGAGCATGAAAAAGCATATGATATTCATGCACCGAAAAATATATTTCCGTAAGCACACATTGTATATAATAAGAAGTATCATTGCGGTGTTGATGACACTTTCTGAATTGTATTGAATGAAGGCTTTTAAAAACTTCAATGAGATTTTTCACAAGCATAACAAAAATTATGACCATAGAGCCCTCAAATGTTATATCCTACCTCAACTTGGCTCTTTGTCACATTTAACTTTCCAGACGGTTTAGTGAGTATCATTGACATAAAGCTTTATTAACGCTGTTTGGCTTTGGGGTTTGTTTGGCTTGGGGGTGTTTTTTATTTTTTTTTTTTTTTTTGTCTGGAGTTTTTCGTTCGCTTTTGTGGTTTGGGGGTGTTTTGTTGTTTCTTTGGTCTTTTATTGGAGGGATTCTATGCAATGAGTCTCTGGGACAGCCAAAACCACCCAATTAAAATTGCATAATGAAATCCGGAGAGTGAATAAACCAAACACAAAACACAAGGTAAAAAAAACAACTTAGTATTTAACACAAAACTCATCAGTGCTTACCATGCAGCAATTATTTTTCAGTCGACTGCAAACATCTTTTGGCTGTACACAACAACAGCTCAGCACAAAACGTGTGCCTGAAAAAAGAAGTGAAAGGAGAATACAATTTATATTTCATTCATCTATTCATTAAGTAACTCAGAAGAGCCACAGTGGAATGAAGTCAAAAGTGATAACCGACACTAAGTGACAATTCCAGCGAGAACGACAGAACAAACACAAGATATTTCGGGTATAACCCCTAGTCAGACAACAAATGAAGAATTTCTACATACTTATACACTATATGATGCCTGTATAAGTGTGCAGATATTCCTTGACTGCTTGAAAATTGTTCAACCTGTCGGGGCACAAACCTACAATCTTTTGGTTGAAAGGCAGATACTTTACCTCTGGACTACCGCGTCCCCAAAGTACACAAGAGAGTGCATTTTTAGTGAGGAAGTGTGGAGGAGAGTGCAATATCAGGGACTCAGGGGGGAAAAAGATTGTGATATCTCGATAACTTAACACAGCTTGGAAAAATTAGGTACTTTAGAGACTTTCATAGACGGTAAAAGCTTATCATAACCAGAAGGTTGTTTTCATTTGATAATTAATTAATCTATACTAGCATTACGGGAAAGTATTTTAAAATTGTTAGTGAGCGAGTAAAAAATCCATGATTAACAAGTTCAATGACAAACAACAAAGAGACAAAGTAGACCAAAAACAACTCTTGTGACAACCCTCAGACAAGATCTCAAAAGGGTGAAACTTCAATTCAAGACATTACAAGACCTCAAAGATATACCTAACATTTGCACAAAACAGACGGATATAGAAGCACATCACTTAAACTATATACCTAGTGTCTCAAAAGAAAGTTAACCCAAACAATTATTTCCTGTTCGTAAACGAATGAATTTTCTCTCTCAAAAATTGTTGATGGGACTAGAAAATATTTGTCAAAATGTCCATGTGGAATTTCAAGAGCCATGAGTTATGCGCTTTTTACTGCACACTTTTTTTTTCAACGTGCGCATTCTCCAGATTTGAACCCCATGGATTCCTTTCTCTGAGATTTAATCTATCTCAAAGTCCAGTTGAAGGAAAACCAGAAACTTTACCACAACAAAAGAATGCAGTGTAAACAGCCATCTGTACTTTCACTCCTAAACCTGCAAAGAGATAGCTCCAACAGTTCATGAACAATGACGAGAAAGACTTTGAGCACATCAAATTTTAAACAAAATTGTTATCTCAACAGAAACATAAATTTAAACAAAATGAAGTTTCAATTTCATTTACTTTTGCTTTATTTTCATTACAGTTTGTTAAAACAATTCTCACATTATTTATTTTCCCAACAGAAACTTATTTTTCTTTCGGGTTCTGTTTCGACATTCGTTGCTTTGCTCATCAGGGCAAATTTCAAACGTTCATATTTTGGTGACTGTTTTCAATTCTCCACGCTTTCGTTGAGTCAGAGTTTCACATTTAAAATTTATATCCCCAATTTACATAAAATGTAATTGAGCTTTCCCCCTTTTAGTCCAATTTGAATGATAGTTCTAAAAGTTAAAGCATTTTGGTTCGATAACTTTATTATGAAACGCACTATACAAGGCAGCCCAGGTAGACAAGTTGGATGACTCTTCAGCGGAAGGGTATTAAGTCAACATGTCAAATGAGCAAAAGTCAATAAGAAGATAATTCTATTTAAAAGGCCACCTAAGAAAAACGGGTCAGGAGTAAATCTATATGAAACATACGTAATGCATTTATACAAAGACATATATGTGTTTCAAACAAAGTGTAATAATTTTTAAATTGCTGCATTTTTTTTTTCTATTTACTGTATCGGTTCAATATTTGCAGGTTACTATGTCCTTGCTTTAAAAAACATTTTTGACGTAAACGACCAAAAATATGTATATTTTCAGCTATATTGTTTTATTGTATTTTCACCTTTAACAAGCTCTAAATCTAGTTTTAGAAATACAGCTCTAACTAATAATGGTATTTAATCAAGACCAGAAGATAAGAGTCATCAGTTTGTGGTATGCCAATAGGTTTTATATTGTTGTTCATCATCAATTCTGTGCGGAGTTAAACATTCATTCACAGATTGCCCCAAGAGATATCTTTTGAACTGTATGGCATTTTGAAAATAAAGTTTCGGTTCATGTGATGGCAAAAGTAGACGTCCAGCTTTAGTTACTTTTGAAACGAAAGAAACATAGAAACTGTTCAGGACTCAGCCTATCATAATCCAAAGAATTCCCATCACAAGAATTGGGATCGTTTGCTTCAAGTGTGTATGGCATATTAAAAGAAAGGAGCTTAACCTCTATCCATATATCATTTCTGTGAAGTATAAACTAACAGATGTGGACAACCACAGGTAGCATATAATGCACAATTGGCTAAAGTGAAAAACTTGAGCACTCGCCAGAATGGCTCAAACAGATC
>JAXRKP010000935.1:130000-180000 GCA_037039925.1 Doris montereyensis | reverse complement strand
TTTTATAACTTTTATTGTATAACAATTATTTGCATTATTATGTGACAACAAATTCATTTAAATCAGCCACATGTCTCTGACAGGCATAGCTTCGCCACTGTGTAGTTGAAATCCGTCACACCTTTCATTAATCCATTTTTCTGTCGCTATTTTGCATTTTCGCTGTTGCTTAGTAAAGTGTCTATCTAGTCTAAGCATAATCTATTTAGTCATTTTAAAAATCGCCTAATACACAAAAACCTTTAGTTATGCTTTAAAGATTATATTAAAATATTCGACAGAATTCACCACAAGCGCCTGGGCTAGGCCATAATGAAGAGTTCTGTTTTGCCTTCGAGGAGTTGTAGCTGAACCGTAGTGTTGTGAGCGACACTGGTTCAAGCCCCACGGCTGGCACAGCTGGTGTTTTTTTCCAACGCTGTACTCTAAGGAAAGGTATTCCACTCTACTTTCCTCACTTAACTCAGGTGTGAATGAATACCCAGCTATAGCAGAAAAGAATCTTGTTAGTGTGTTAGTACGAAAAGCCTAACAGGCATGTGTATTGTATGCTCCTCCGGGAGTTGAAAAGGACTTTGAATGAAATGGCTTGCTGGGGGATAAATGATGTATAGTCGCGAAGCTTGTATTTGTGCGAGGTTACGGACTATAAATCCATCGTTATCTTTATCTTTATCGTTCAGTTCCCTGTGGAGCAGAGGTCGCCAACAAAGAGCCGTCAGTCATCCCTATTCTGCGCCCAGGTCTGCACAATGATCTCCAGGTTTTCCTCTGTCTCGCCATACCCGCCATACCCGTCTCTCTCTCCTCCGGGTCATTATTGGCCTTAAGATCTATTCCCTTGTGGATTTCATGTCAAGCTTTGTTTGCTATGTTGGATCTTGGTCTTCTCATTATATGACCAATCCATCTTCACTTCCTTCTTTTTAATTCTCTCTCAACTCTGGGAGCTGCTTGTTCCTCTCATGAAGGTTTACATTGCTAATGGTGTCACGTCAACATATGCCCACAATTCGCATTGTAGTGGGCCATCAGGAGGTGATCGATTAAGCAATTCCTGAAAGTGCTCTTTCATCTAGCCCTCTGTTCTTCTTGACTGGTCAGAAGCTTCCTATGCTTCTTCTTTATAGATCTGTCCATGGTTTGAAACTTGCATCAACAACTTGAATCAGCTACATACAGATCTACATCTTGAAAATAAAAAATGAATAAACCAGGAAATGATTTACAAAAGAAGCCTCAAATCCTGGACGAAATTGACAAGTCACTAGGGAAACCCAACTTCACAGAAATAGGCCGACCCCCAAATTGTTGCCCCTGACCTACTTTCGCCTAAATGCCCGTTTCGCTTAGTTGCCTGTTTTGTCTGCTTCCCAAGCACCGGGCATTTAGGCGGTCACTACTGTAATCGATGATAGTCTAATCCAACATTTTCACCTCGGTTTCACATCTGGTAGGGATGTTCTGAACTGGCGGCTGATGTATGACATTTCTGCTTCTCCGTTCTAGTTTTGAAATTGAGGGATATCCAGGTTACCTTGTGGAGGTTTTCGCCTATGCTCAGTTGATTGTTGGCACAGAATTGAATGAAAAGTTCTCAATTTTCAGTCAAATGTCCGATCCCATGTTTCCTCCTCCTCATAACCAGTGTTGTCGCTTCCTATATCTGTGCGCTTAAATCACCCATCAGGAGGGTTATGCCTTTCTGTCTCACTTTATCTTTTGCTCTATGGACACTAGTAAAAAAGTCTTCCTTTGCATTTCACTGTTGTCTGTTAGTGTATGGCAGTTGAAAATATTCAGGTTTATGCCTTTCTTGTTCGTTGTAAAGGAAGCTGAGACAATGCTAGGCCCACTGGTTCCCATGAGATGAGAACCTGTAGGCTTTGGCTGAGAGCATCATTCCCACTCCTTCCGTATGTTGTGCTTTTTTATCTTCATGCCCAGAATAAAGGAGTGTCTCTTCAAATCTTAGAAGTATCTGTCCGACGCCTGTCCACCTTGTTTCGGAGAGTCCTAAGATGTCCAACTTATATTTCTTGAACTCTCTCGTCACTTTCTCTGTCTTGCCCGTTAGGTACATTGTAACCTGTTTCAGGTGCATAATCTGGAGATCTTCCTCAGGATTGGGAGGTCCACCCGCTTTCTAGATTCCCTTTCCAGGCTTTCCCCAAGGAGCTTCATCATTCTTTGAGATAGAGATCTCTCATCTGAAGTAGGCAGATTGACGTTTTTCTTTATTGTTGTTTCTATAGTGTTTCAAGTTGGGTATTTTTTCGGGAAAGGAGCTGCTAACCCCATGTCCCAACCCTCAACCGCCTCTTGTCACAGGCTAGTATCACGTCAGCTCTATTCTAAAACCTCGGTGACGGGAGCTGCACGGCTAACAATGAGGAACACTTTAGGCGAAATCTTAGGGAAAATTATTAATTTCAATGCTTTAAAAAATTAGAAGTACATGTATTGGTATAAATCTTGGAGAAAATTATAAATATTGGTATGAATTTTGGAGCAAATGATGAATAAAACCTATAATAATACATGTAATGTGATATGATGGAGATTTAATTTAATCTATATCAGAACACAAGCAACTTGTATTCTTTTGCTTGATGTTCCCACCGCCATTGCAACACAGCACTGTATGTCATTATAACTCAAATTACTAAAGCCGGACACATCCCATACATGGTACCGCTATACATAATATACACACGTACACCTATACACGTGCATTAGGGCCTCCATGCTACTTTTGATGTAATAATTGTTTGAGGTGAGTTGGACGAGAAAAGCTCACGTGGCTGTCACTACTATTACTTTGGGTACATTGTGTGCAGAATGTGCTTGTCTGTTATCAATAACTCAATAAACAAATCAATCAATCAATAAATGTTTGATCAACCATTAAATTATTCATGTTCGTAAAACGGAGGCGTTTTATCATTCTGAATACATGTATTTGAATTCATTCAACGCTGGAAATTATGGATGGGATCAACAAATTATCTTCTTAATTCAGGTCTTCAGAATGTCAGGCATCATAAAGGGGAAAAAGAGGAAGGGGTGTGTGTGTGTGTGTGGGGGGGTGGTGGTAGGTTGTTACAGTTGTTTATTTTACTTTGTTCTTTCATTGTTTTTGTTGATTTTTAAACTCTCTAAAAGGTCTTTTTAGAGACTGCTGCTGAGGTTTTATGAGGATGAACTAATTCTTATTTTGTTCATGGTATATAAAGAAATCCTGGTAAGTGTGCCCCGTTCTCCTTTAGTTTCTTTTTCAATATCAGGCTTTTTGAGTTCAAGGATGTAATTTTAATCTGATCAAGTTCAGTCGTGTTTACGCTGCGTGTCCTCTCCACTGTCCTTGTTTGGGACGAGAAGCAGAAGAGCTCTCCGTTTACAAATGTTTTTGTTATGGCAAAAGAAAAATGATTGGCTGGTGTTCAAATCGTCATGGAGACACTTGCAACAAGCCATATGAGTGGTTGAATTCAGTCACATGGGCACATTCTGGCCCGATTCATCCATTTCAAACATGGCTGTCATAAAATTGTATCCCTGACGATCGGAATATCCGATTTTGTAGCCCCCTCCCCCATTTGACGATTTCAATTGTGCTACATCCATTGCCGTTAACAAAACATTAATCAGTTTCAAAAGATCCGAGAGTCAGCCCCCAGAGGCAACAGCCAAATAGTCTTGTCAAAATCTTTTTCGGGGTCAAGCCATTACAACGAACGTCAACAAACAGCAGCCATCAACCATCGTAATAACTAGGAAGGGACTTAGAAATTCCATATAATCAAATACAGGGGAATAATTCACAGCCACAATTATGGAAGAAGTGAATGGAATTATTGGTTGTGCCTCTGAGTTCATCAAAGGTAACTATTAATGAAGTTAACTTGTCATATCTCGATAAAAGGAGTTTGTAACCTTAGTAGTTCGAGTCTAGTCTTGAACATGGCCCCTCAAAGGACTTCTTAGGTTATTGCCCTTCCCCCCTTTAACTGGATTTGAAGGTGTAGCCATTAGGACAGGTAGACTAGACTGATCCATGTCAAAAAGTAGAAATAGACAAAAGATCTGTCCTTTAAATTTTTAAATTATTATTTTGCTCTTAGTATTACATTTTAATTTTAATATAGATCTAGAAAGAATCTAGATATAAATATAGATTCTAGATCTAGATCTAGATCAAGATCTAGAACTCAACCACAAGAGAGTAGCCGGAGATAAGTTAGAACCCAGCCACAAGAGTAAGAAAGTAGATTAATCAAGCCTAGATTTGGATTCTAGTCGAGATTAAGTAAGAATCTGGATCTCAATTATTAATTATTAGAGCGTTGTGTGGTAGACAGAATCTAGATTAGATCTAATATTCTAGATCTCGGAAAGATCTTGTCAGATCAGGTTACTGGGCACTCCTTGACAATTGATATCCAGTTGACGAAAGGAATGGTTGGCCAGATGGAAATACTGTTGCCAACTCTTTAAAATGAGAATGAAATGGAAAAAAAAGGGGTTTCAGGGGCAGTCCCCTCTAATTACGTGAGAACCCAAACCCATACATACTCAATAAAATACTGAAATCTGAAAAGTCAATACTATTTAGCATAAAATAAATAAAAAACCCACTTGGCCACTGTTTTCAGTTTACATTCACTTCCAGGTCAAACAGGACATACATGAGATGGGATGGATTAGCATAGTCGGGCGGTTCACCATCCTGAACTATCCTCCCTCCGTTTGCATTGAAATAAAGGAAGATCATTGCAGAATGCATGAAAATAAGACTGATGGTGTGTTTTAAGACCCATGAATCAAGTTTGTTTCAGGCCTTCGCACCATACGGTTTGTTAAGGCAGGGTGGAAATAGCCGGTCGCTGTGCCACAGGTGTTAACCTGCATGGAGCTACTCATTTCATTACACTGTGTTTACGATTCACTTTGCCTAGATGATTATTACACCAGCGCGCGGCATTGCCTGGGCCTAATGGTTGGTTTGTGTTATTGTGCTTTGTTATGGATTAAAAATCCATGTAACTTTATAATTTGTGATATTTACATGTGAAACCTCTATATATTTTATAATTTGTGATATTTACATGTGAAACCTCTATATATTTTGATAAAGTGTTATTAATTGAATGAGTTGTATCAGACCTGCCGTTTATCCCGTTTTAATTGGAATCATCCCGATTTTTTAAGGAAAATTTGCGAAATTCCGATTTTCGTTGGCCCATCCCGATTTTTTTGTAATGCAACTGCAGTTGTTGCCTGGACGGCATTATTCTGTATATTCAGCATGCGATTTTTATTTTTATTTCTTTCTTTCTTTATCAGTTCCCATTCTAGCTTCCGGTATATGGGTTTTAGATGCCCGAAATGATCTTTCTCCAGGCTGCCCTGTGCTGACCTTTTCTGTTTCCTTTCGTGAAAGTTAAATTTCTTTGCGTTAATGTCTCTTTTATATCTTCTTCCCATTTCCGAGGTCTGCCTTTTGGTTTTTTACCTTGAGTTTTAGCACTGTATACTGATTTTGCTTTTATATTGTCATTCATTCTGTTAACATGCCCAAACCATCGCAGTTGGTTCATTTCTATCTTAGTTTTTATGCTATCTGCTTTGGTTTGATCTTATATTGTTGTGTTTCTGATTTTGTCTCTTTTAGTTTCCCTACTACTCTTCTTAGATATATTTCATTTTGTAGCACATGGTCTGCAGGAGGAAGAGGGCAAAAGCCAGCCTTTGCGGTACGCGGTTTATTAAGAAAGGACGGAAATGACCGTTCGTTGCGCCACAGGTGTAAATGTTTCGAAAATATATAATTTTTAAAGCAGTTTCAAACCTTGATAATTCCAGCACAACTTCCCCATTCATGTGGACAATACTTACAGCACTTTTTTGTATCACAGATGTTTATTTTAACTTCCAGTGCCCCATGTTGACATCGCATCATACATGTAACTAAGCTTTTATATAGTTACTTATGATTTTCCATCGTCAGATCGCCTTTACTTTGCCTCACTTCGGACAAAACCCAAGTCAACTGCTAATACTCACTACTTCTGTGTTGATGATGAGCTTGTCTACGAAAAGTAAGCAATGGGGTTTTCCAAAAATAAATGTTATTTTGTAAATAGATAAAATAGAAAAGTCTGCTGATTTATAAAATCATTTTCTATAGTTATATTAATCTAGTTAAAAACTGATAAATGTTGACAAATTGAGTTAACATTATGTGTTGTCAGAGTGTGACCATCCATTGATACCATAAAATAAACTCAGTATCGATTCTTTGAATTTTTACGATTGTCAGAGTGTGACCAGAATCCTTTACGTAAAAATGTGTTTTACCTTAATTTATAATATATATATCACTTTCCTGGTCTAAACTGATACAGATGCTGCTTTTGTTTGTGGTTATTTAAAACAAATTTTAAGAGAATTTACAAAGAATACAACCATTCACAGGGGGTAATGGTTTTTCCTTTCTACTATCTAAAATTCATTGATTTATGTAAATTGTCTTTTTTGTTGTTTTTTTATTTAAGGAAAAGTTTTGTTATCAAAAATATTAGTTGAAATGTAGATTCTCACAAAGCTTGTTTTTTGTTACAGTTTTTATGCAGACTTTGGGCCTGTGAATCTGGGAATACTTTATCGTTACTGCTGCAAAGTCAACAAGAAACTCAAGTCTTTCGATTTATCTAAAAAGCGCATTGTTCATTACACTAGTTTTGATGCCCGAAAGCGAGCTAATGCAGCTTTTATGATCGCCTCATATGCCGTAAGTTCTATGTTGTCTTTCTTTCTTTAATATTTTCTCACTTGACTGTTAGATTTGATGATACCTCTTACCAAAGACTCATATTGTCAACAATCTATTGTCAGCGTTCTCTCTAAGCTGTGTGCGCCCATACCTTGGAGAAAAGGTGCGCGTAGTTGAGAAGTGTCTGCGCACACCAATGTAAAACAACAGCACACACAAAATTAATTTTTTGCACAAAACCCAAAACAGACTACAAAAATTAGAGGGAATATTGGTCAGTGGTGTAATGTGACAGCTGTTCAAGAGATGTCATGTGTTCTAATACTTTGTATTTTGTAGCATAATAAAAGTTTCATGGGAGCTCTAATGATAACTATTTCACCAAATGCCTTACACTTACTTTTATTGATCTTTTGAAGAGATATTTTATATTTTTCTGAAGACAAAATATGTCTTTTGATAAAAGTCTAATTCACATTCGCACTCATGTGTACATTGTGGTTTAAAATTGCCCTTTACTGCGTTAAAAATTATTCAATTCCAATTTTGTTTTTCATTGCAGATTATTTACTTAAAGAAGACCCCAGAGGAGGCCTACAGGCCTTTGGTAGCAGGTTCAAATCCACCATTTCTTCCCTTCAGGTTCGTGTTTTGCTATTGGTTTGGTGTTGTTTTGTGTTTGTCCCATTTATTTCTTTTCCATGAGCTGTAACATTTAAAAGTGACTTCACACCTTCCAATACTGTCACTTAGAAGAAGTAGTGCTGTGGTGTGGTAAACTAAAAAAAAAGGAATTAGAAAGTTTGTTGATATTAGACACATCACACAGAACTCGTTAAGATAACCCAAAATGTAAAAAAATTATATCAGAAAATCAATACAAAATATGTTTGAAGACCTGTATGACAAAAATGCTTTACCATGTTTCTTTTCAGGGATGCATCTTTTGGGCCATGTTCATATAATCTCACGTTGCTAGATTGCTTACACGGATTAAATAAGGTAAGCATTGTCATAAAGCTATAAAATCTGGTCTCCCATGGTTATTTTCATACGCTTTAATTTTCTTAGTGACTCCGTCAGGATTTATGAAAGAAGATATTGACATAACTCATTAGTGTGTAGATTCCTTGACCGCAAGACGCTGACTTAGATTCTATTACCCCGCAACCAGGTCACCTTGGTGTGTTTACATTTTCTAAGCTTCCTATGTGCTTCTGATTGGTGACGTAATGAAAGGGTTCTTCTCTCTCAATGTCACTATTGTAGCAATCCATTATGACAAAATTGATGATAAAAATGATAACAAACGCAGAAATCACATAAAAAACATAGGTGATTGAAGCAGAACAAAGGCAGTACAGTAGCTAAAAATACCATCAATGACTTGCTTGGCTGAAAGTGACGCTATTACATTAGGATCATAATCTTAAGCGTCAGAAAAAAAAACTTAAACAGAGCAATCAACTGTCTAGAAATAATAGCGTTTTTAAAATAAGTAACAAAAATAGGTTTGCAGAGCCAATCTGATTGTTGAAAGAGAAGGTGTTACCCACAGCCGGCTTGAACAAATGGGAATTAGTTAGCAGGCGGCCGGGCTAAACACATCGGGCTGTCTAGCGTGCGGTTGTTTTTGGCCAGGTTAAACTGCAATGAATTAAGGCCCATGAAAGGCCATCTATGGGGAAAGACCCTACTCCAGATTTGATCTCCATTAGACTTTTCTTAACTGTCTTTATTTCTGTACTGTTTCCTTTGAGGCTCATTATAAGCCCTGCTAGACGTTACAACTTAATGTGTTTACTTTTACATTTCAGGCTCTTATAAACGGCTTTTTCAATTTCGCGACATTTGATGTTGACGAGTATGAGCACTATGAGGTATGTAAACTATGTCAACTCTATGCTATTCAAATTTTTCAATGGTTTTCTGTGTGTATGTGTGTGTAATATTTATATACCTAGTTTAGTTGTTTGAAAACAACATGTTCACATTGTAATGTCATTGGTGTGTTCATATCAAGCAAGATTTATTTCAGTGAAACATTTTGAAGCACACTTTGTTAAACATTATATTGGATTGGATATGTTTTTAATTTAGTTAATTAATTTATTTTTATGATTTTTTTCCTCCTTTTTTAGTTCGATTTAATAAAGATTTTCAGTAGGACACATAAAGAATATTTTAGACTTGTAAGAGATGTTGTTATTTGCTCATTGCAGAAGGTAGAAAATGGTGATTTCAACTGGATAGTTCCCAAGAAATTTTTGGCCTTTGACCCCATCCTAAGTCAAAGATAGAAAACGGTAATTGGTGGAAAAAAAATCTTCTTTGGGATGGTTTGCCTGTAGTCTACTTATAGAGATGTAGCCAAAAGTAGGCAATGTGCAATTACTGGGGGTTTATAAATCGATCATGATGTGTTCATTTTCCGACATCATCATTTGCTCTTTTGGCTACATCCCATTAATTTTTTCGTGGGCTTTTATTTGCTGTGATTTTTCTTCCTTTCATATTTGCTTTCTACTTTTTTGGCTATTGTATCCTGCCATTTACTTTTTGGAGACATTTTTTTCAGTGATTTGTATTTCTTTCATATTTTTAACATCTTATCCTTTTTTGCCTTTTTTCTCCCCCTCTCCAATTTGAAATTTAAATTTCTTCACATGATGGACACTCATGTGTCACAGAGGGTTGAAAATGGGGATATGATTTGGATAGTTCCCAATAAGTTTCTTGCCTTCAGCGGCCCACACCCTGGGACCAAGATTGAAAATGGTAACGTGTAGACTTTAGACGTAGAAATGAGGCTAGTGAGCTTTAGAAGTTGACATGATTATCTACGTAGGGTTCATTAGTTGACAGATATGAAATATTATTTTGATCTTATGGAACTTTCTAAATGTGAAGAGGGACAGATTCTGAGAGGTGCAACAAATTAATGATATATTATATACAGTAAATACTTGATTGAACGTCACAATCCGATAGAGTGTTTAGCGTGGAGATCATCCGCCCGTAACAAGAAACAGATAAGTGATAACTCTTTTGTGTGGTGCCCAAAGCCAAACCTGGAGTTTATTGTCGTCAGTGATCTTGATAAAATAATTACTGTTTTAAAACTACAATACAACTACTGCTACCACATAATTATGAAATAATAATTTTAATAAAAATAATGATAAGTTTAATAATATTAATTAAGATTATAATGGCAATAACAGTAATATAATTATTAGTTATAATACTAAAGGTAAAAATCCTATAAGTAGTAATAGTAGTAGTAGAAGTAAAGTGGTAGAAGAAATAGTAGCTGTAGTAGTAAAACATCGATAAAATTATGATACTACTGCCACTATTCCTGCTGCTGCCACTACTACTACAGTGGACTCTGTGTTAATCGCTAATTATGGGGGTGGCAAGAATGTTGCGGTTGTTCAAATTTGCGATAAACCGGATTTTGCCATGGGCAAAGTATTTACTTTAGTTGGGGTCATTTCACTACTTGACGACTAGGAAGTTTGTGGCAATAAAAAGTTGTGTGCATAGATAGCTTTGCCATCTCAGTTTCACGGACTTTGTATCATCATGAATATTCTCATTTGTGTCAAAGTTGTATGGCTTCAAACATATAGTCTTACTATAACAGCCAACAAAGCATACTACAGTACCTCAGTTCATTGATGATACAAAGTGACAAGGGGAATTTTAAGGAATGTCGATGTGTTTTGTCAAATATTATTGATGTAGATTTGTGCCTAACATTCAATGTGTTCCTATTTATATAAGTTATTGACTTGTACTCAAAAAGATTAACATATTATTTCTTTTCATTGCTTTCAATGAGTTACCTTAATGCTCAGTCTCACATATTATATGAAAATATAGAGGATTTTGCATTGATGAAATGTGGCTACGCAAATGAGTTACCACCTATCTAGTCAATCTCGTGAGGTCTAATCAGGAATACCTAAAATGAGCTAAAAGAACCCACCTTTTGTGTTATTTTATGAGAAACCTAGTTTACAGTAATACACAGTGTGTTTGGGGGGGTGAACTTGAGAGTGAATTAAAATTTTACAACACATTTCCAATTTTACTTTTTTCTTTCTTTTACTCCTGTGTTGACCAAAAGAATTTAAAAGAAAATCCTATTATTTAAACTTATCTTCATGGTGTAAGAAAAAACGGTAGAACTATTGCCCAAAGACCCACCACCCCACCCACCTCTGATTAACTCGCTACTGATAGTTTTGAAAACTTTTTTTTGTGTCTGCTTATTCATCTCCTGCCTTTCTCTTACTTTTGATCCAGGGCTTGAAGCTCTCTTGAAAGTCCTAGAACTTTTTAGATAAAAACTTTCTTCTAGAGTCTCCTGCATTTTTGTTTCCTCTTTGAAATTTTGAGATGTCAATTTATTACTGTCTTAGCTTAAGATTCTCTTCTTCTTAGCTGTTAAGAAATTAATGTTGATTCTTACATCCATGCATAAAGTGTCTAGGAAAAAAGCTTTAAAGCGTAATAATATTGGTTCAGTGTCCCAAAAGTAACATGATGTTTGCACTTAAAGAAAGTTTTTGACATGGAAAAGAACCGTCATTGAAATCTCCTACTATCTCCTTAGATTATTTTTGGTTTAGAGTACCATAAGCCCTTTGGGTGGTTGTTGGTGCTACTGGTAGATCCTTCTTCTTTCCTTTCACTCCTTGACTTATCTTTTATTTTGCTGTCACTTATTAATTCATGCTGAGATAACTGCTATAATTATTGTGAATGAGGCAAATTCCAAATTAACAAACAAAAGCCATAGGTCCTGTTTTATCGCATCGTTAATTTTTTCATTTATTTTATTGACATTGTCATAATAACGTTGGTCAATGTAAGGTAATTTTTCCCGCCACTACTAATATTTTAAAGCTAAACTGCATCTTGTCAAAGCCACACCAGAAATGTTACAAATAGAAGAATATTGAAAAGTAAATACGCATCTCATTTATGAATGGAAATATATTCTTTCTCATGACTCGTATTAATTCCCTCTACATGTATTAGATTTGCAAGCATGCTTTCAACATAATAAATATATATGTATATCACCTCCTTGATATTAATTTTGTCACTGGCTTTGGTTTTGGACTGTTTTTCTTGTTTTGATTATATTCTCTGTAGCTTGTTACAACTTGGTTTTGTCATTTAAAAAAAAATTATTCACAATATAGCAATGCATACTCTTAGTTTATCATGTTTTATTAATTATGAATTAAGCTGAATATAGTGAATGTAAGAAAATAACTTTTCATTGTCACACACTGTTTTAATGTGATTTTTAAAATCTTTCACTCGTTTGCAAACACTGCAGTAACACAATACAACTTCTGTTTAGATAATATCTTTTCTCTCTGTCTGTATGTGTGTGTGTGTGTCTCTCACCCCCCCCCCCCTTCCTTCCAATCGATTCAAATTAAGTGTAAGGATTTTTAACTCAAATCTAAGCTATCTTTAAAGAAATAAAAAAGAAGTAAAAGAGAGATTTCGAAAGATCATGGTGTCATTGATTGCCTGCTTTACAATCACTGAGATATCATCATGTCATTCCCCAGCCATGCTATCCAGAGCAAAACGCTGACTTGTTAATTTTCATTTTCTATCTCAAGGTTACCCGTTACACGCCCCTGAGGCCTACTTTCCCTATTTCCGTAAGCATGCAGTGACGTCAATCGTGCGATTAAACAAAAAGATCTATGATGCCAGGCGGTTCACAGATGGTGGTTTTGACCACTACGACCTCTTTTTCATCGACGGCAGTGTACCCAGCGAGAAAATTGTCAAGGACTTCCTTGACCTGTCAGAGGCCACTGATGGTGCTGTAGCTGTACATTGTAAAGGTGACTACTCGCTGTAATTGTCAGTCCATTGTCTGGGTCATTGGATTGAAACTTTTTTGACTCCTTTATCAATCATCTGGTCTCTATGTTGCTTTTATATCAATTTGAGAATATGATTTTCTCTCTCTCTCTCTCTCTCTCTCTCTCTCTTTCTCTCTCTCTCTCTCTCTCTCTCTCTCTCTGTACATTGCATATGTGATGATTAACAGCTTGCTTTATTTATCAATTGTGTTGCTTCGATGTCAAGACCATTGATATGCCTTATTGACCGCTTTATCAATCAGTTGGCCTCAATGTCAATGTCAAAACTTGACCTCTTTGATACACACTTATCATCCATATCATCCATTTTTATATCAAGCTCATGGATTTTCCATTTTTAACCAACTCGTATCAGTCATCACATTTCCATGTCAGGCTCATTGATTTGAGTGGCCGTAGGTCTTATTTTTTCCCTCTCAGTCCTTCACATAATTCTCATCTTGCTGTTCTGTTGCTCTTTCACATGTCTTTCATCCTGCTGTTTCTTCGAAATTCACCCTAAGGTGAAACATTTGAGGGATGGGATAAATTGCAAGAAACAAAAAAAAACAAAAAGAAAAAAACCCAACAAAAAAACAGAACAAGCCAAAAACATCCTTCTGATTCTTCTGTGTCCATGTTATTCACCCTGAGATTACTGCATACGATAATGGACGAAGTTAATTGCAATGCAACAACCAAACAGTGACAGATGTGCATTTTATCTGGAATTGACAAAACAAACCCTTGATATCCATGTCCATCATTTCACAATTTTTTCTCATTGAATTATCTCAATCAAATGTTGTGACAAGAGTTTGGTTCAAACGTTAATTCTGCTTACATTTGAGGGCAGCTTACCAAGAAGAATGAAGTCGATGGCCTTGTTGAAGGCTATCAGACTTGGAATTGGGAGATCCTGTGTTCGAACACCGGCAATGCATGTTCTGCCATTAGGTTCTTCAACAATCATTTCCTGACTCGACCCATTTAGAATGTTTGGGTTTTTTGTTGTTGTGTCTTTTTGTTGGTTTCATTTATATACTGATCATTTTCTATCAGAAGTGAGACAGGGTTTCTTGGTTTTACCTATTTTATCTGTGGCTTTGACATGTTATAGTGAATTTGCATTTATCGTGTTCTGAACATTGCAGCTGGTCTGGGCAGGACAGGAACCTTGATTGCTTGCTACCTCATGAAGCATCACAAGTTCACGGCGGCTGAATGCATTGGATGGTGTCGCATCTGCCGGCCGGGATCCATCATAGGACCACAACAAAACTTCTTGGAAGAGTAAGAGATTTTTTCCTTCTTTTTATCATCTCCTTATCATTTCTTAAACCTCCTACCAGTGAAGTAAAGAGTAGCTTAGTTTTGATCTGACTACAAACTACCACATCATGCCGAATGCTTGAAAAGATCAGGCTTTTATTAATAAATAGATCTTTGTTTCTCATTATTTTGCTTTTGTAGTGTGAAACAATTTTTAAAAGTTTGTGAAAAAATAGCAAACTTCATCTTGTTCCTTAAAGCTGCTTCAGAGCCTTTTAAGAATTCTTGCGTTAAGAAAAATTTGCTTCCGATTATCAGTCTCTTCTTTATCCTTAAGCATTGTATGGGGAAAAAAGGTGATTGTATCAGATTTTTTTTTCATTAGGTAAAGTTGTGTTTTATCGATTTAGATGCATGCTGTATTCTCAACTCATTTTTCTGTTGACTTTTGTCAAAACAAGAGGCCAATCTTAGATATCAACCCATCTGTATCTAAGTAGATATAGTATGGTTCCTTCAACACCACTGAGGCCCAAAGAGCCGATTTAATCGGAATCATCCCAATTTTTTAGCGAAAATTTGCGAAATTCCGATTTTCCGTTGGCCCATCCTAATTTTTTTTTTTGTAATACAACTGCAGTCGTTGTCTGGACGGCATTGTTCCGTATATTCAGCGTGCGATTTTTGTTTTTAATCAGCCAATAGCTGGATGTCGGGGCCTATCCAGGATTCATGTTATTATGAGTAATGGTGTATCAATTCTTTGCTAATATATTGTTCTCTTTGTCCATTCTTCAGAGTGCTCTCACTGTACTTGTTCGAAACTTCAAAAATCGTTGTATGATTACGTGTTATTGAGGCCTACCTCGATTACTAGAGCCTTGAATTTCAAACTATCAAGCAGAAGGCTTTGCTGATTTTCAATGACTTGATAGATCTAGATCGAAACGTCCCTAGTATTAATAGATTTAAATCAAGTCGAGATTAAAATCTTTAAAACGATATGACTCCCCCTGCAGCAAAGTGCGATCACACACGTGTCAGAGAGAGAGAGAGAGAGAGAAATGTCGCGCGTGTGTGTGTAAAAAGAGAGAAATAGTGAGCATTTTCGTGTGTTTTGTGTGATTGAGAATGTATGTGAGTGTGTGTGTTAGAGAGGGAGTGAGCAACAATTTATGAAGTGAAAGGCAAATGCAAGGAAGAGTAGAGGTTGGATGATAATTGACAGGTATGTCATGCAAGTATGTTTGATCGGTTAGCAGGAGGTGTGGGGTGGGCATGTGTGTGTGAAGAATGTGAAAATATGATAGCTATGATTAGCAAGATGAGTGACCACTGATGAAAAAGAGAGGAAAAGTGAGTGACTTCCAGTATGTAAACAATAAGTGGGAAGGAGGCAACTGTAATGCTGATTTAGTACTAGAATTCAGGTTTTATTGGCACTGGGGGGATATTTTTTTTACTTGGGAAAAGGCAGAACCAGCGTCAACAATGCCCTTATTTTATTATTATTAAGTTCGAGATTAGGCGACCGTCTGACTCTATACCTGAAATCGTTCATGGATCCTGATTTTTCCTCAGGATCCCGATTTTTTTACATCTAGGTCCTGATTTTTAAAAGTTTAGAGTGGCAGGTCTGTAATCACCTCCTGGACATCATGTTAGTCTAGCGCAGGTTTTTACTCCCAAGCTAATGCTTGTACCCATTTGCTCCTGGGTCGAGTGGGAAAAGTTTGTATCAAGTGTCTTTCCCAAGGAACACAACGTTGAGCCTGGCATTGGGCCTAGTTTTGCCTGGATTTGAACTCGACCTCATGATCCAAAATCTGACAGTCTTACCACTCGGGCACTAATGCCTCATATCTATATCAAAGTTTGGGCCCTTTTTGTCTCTTTACAAAATTTAACTGAGAAATGTGTTGAGAATAATTTCCCATCTATTCCAGAGGAGAAGATCTAACTATGGCGTGAAATTAATCAGGAGTATTATTTGTTTTCTTCATTGGCGTGCGCAGGAAGCAGGCATGGCTATGGGGCCTTGGTGACAGGTACAGAGAACTCCACGGGAAGACGAACGTGAGAGTGAGAGGCAAACCTCTGTCTCAAAACTCTTGTCAGGAGTGGATGACATGCGCATTGACGACTCTGTTGAAAACGACAACAGATATAGTAGTGTATATGACAATGTGAGTATACCATCTTCTTTTTGTCTTTAAGAAATATATACCAGTTATATAGTAATGTAAAAAGACTATATCAATTCATTTTCTGTTTCTCTTTCCCCTCTCATCTTACTCTGTGCTTTCATCAGCGACTCTGATATCCATTACCAGATTTTATTGTTTTGTTTGAAATAGTTTTGGCTTGTTTATTTTAGTTTAAAAAATGGGAATCCTGAAGAGCCACCAGTTGGCTGATTGATATTTCTGCAATGTTTTGATATCCACCTGCAAAAATAGCAAACTTCATTTTCCTTCAAGCTGCTTCAGAGCCTCCTAAACATTTTGTTCGAAGATATCGGTATTTAATAAGAAAACTGTACATTCACTTGAGATCCTTGCCTAAGTATTTGGATACTAGGGAGAGGTTACATACGGTCCCGTGGAACTCTGTAGTCCAGGGGCAAGGTGGCGGTCTCTCAACCCAAAGGTCATGGGTTCAAGCCCCGCTAACGGTTGAAAACTTTTGGAGTTTTTTTTTGTTTGAGTAAAATCTATCCCCCTGGTCCAGGTAGGTGGATCGACACCTAATCCCATCAGAAACGGACACACGTTAAAGATCCCTTGGCTGTTTACTGGGCAGTCCGGGCAAAGTTAAAAATCCTACCAAAAACCCAGAGATCACCTTAGTTGCAGATGTGGGTATATCAAATCAAAGCATAACCTCTGAATTAATTATTTGTTTTTTCCCCTGGTGTTTCAGGTATATACAGGGCCTGTGACGAGAAGTTCAGGGGGAAACTCAGGGGGACAAACTGAATCAGCTCAAACTGTTACGAGGGAAACATACGCGGTCAGCTACTACAGGCGCTATTGTGTAAGTTGGCATTAATTTAGTTTGTCAATCTGGCATCATCCTGGCACATGACAAATTGCTTTACCCAGTCACCTCCTTCTCTTTTTTCTCTCTCAAGAATGTGTATGTGTGAAAAATACCTCTATATCTATTCTGGGAAATTATCTTGATATCTTCTTTCCTTTTTTATCATTTTAGCATGCTTTCAGAGACCGTATATACATGATATACATATACATACGAGTATATCTTTCTTTCCTCAATATACAGTTTTAGCTTACATATCAACAATAACTTTTGAACTGCATTTCTTTCTTTTGTGTTTCTATATAATTGTACCTAAGTAGGTAGCATTGTACGAAATCAGCTGTCTGTGAAATTGCCAGAACTTATAGGTCTTTGGGTGTTTTTCCTACCTTTTAATTGTTTACATTAATATCTGTGGAAAATGTCAAATCTGCATAAGAGTGTATGAAATTAATTATTTGTTTTTTAGTTTGCAATCTGCTATAATATCTGTATGTGAAAATGTGCTTTTGGCTTAGTTCTTGCCTCCCCACTTTTATTCCTATAAGATCTCTATCCCTTTGAAAGAAAGTTTTTTTTATATCTTTGATTTCTTTCCACTTTTTTATCTATTTGCATCATTTGAGCAGAAATGTTTAGTCCTTTCTTATTTATAAAATATGCTAAAAAGTTTTTCAAGTTGTTTAGAGAAATACTTCTCCATATAAAATTGTTCAGTCAAGTTTTTCAACTGTAAACATTCGTTAGAATGCTCTTAGAGCTAACATTTACATTGTTTTTATCCAGTCAGATCTGTCATGAAAACATTCTTAGAATGCTCTTATCAGTCATTTATATTTTTTTAATTTTACTTGTTAGCCTTTAAAAATAAATTAATCACCTTTGATGCTCAGTAATTTTATCATTAATCATGCTCTTATGCGACTGTTTGGCTTTTTTTTACCTAGAAATTGTTTACATTCACGTACACAACCCCTCCATCAAGTTAATGCAAAGTTTCTTTCCGACTTTAAATGCTCTTTAAAGACTGATAACAGCTGAAGAAATCAAGTGACACAAACGTATCCATCAACCCTTGAGTAACACAGGTGGCTCAGTCACTGCTCTCCAAACGACACGTTCCCCGCTGAAATTTTTCACCAAGAAGAAATGCTTACACCAATTGAGTAACACGTCATTTTGTGGCATGTGTTCAAATAAAAACTTGGAAAAAGTGCATTTTGCTATACATGTTAATTATTTTTTGAAAGAAAGTTTTTTTTATCCACGTTAATGCGTTAAATGTCTTGAGAATGCCAAGCACCAGTCATAATTTAACATCTTGGACATAAAACTTGTCCGTATGGGTAAGACCAAAGCCTTTACCTTCTTTAACAACATTGTGATTCTTTCACGGCTGCATCACCCCTCCATCCTTACCCTGACTCTTTTACTCACCCGACTGATAACAGCTATGAAGAAATGAAGGGACACAAACGTACCACAACCCTTCCCTCACGGCAAACTGCCAGCAAAAGTGCACAGGGTTCGCGGTCCCCGCACCAAAGTCGCCAAGCAGTGCCAACACCAATGTGAGTAACATGGCTCTCTTGCCGCCAAACATACCCGCCACACGAGCCACCACCAGTTCAAGTGGGAAAAGGTGAGTTGATGCATTTTGTGGCATGTGTGTGTGTGTGTGTGTGCGCGTGTGTATATGGTTGACCAGTAGGAGCTCTTTTTTCAGGACACGACATAGATGCAGATTGCTGGAGAGACTGAGAAAGCAGCCAGCTGCTCTAGAACATCATGGACATAAAACTTGTCCGAGGATGATAAGACAACCAACTTTCATGCTGATAACGAAGTTTTCCTGTTTCTTGATTGCATGAATCCTGTTTGTAAAAGATGTTTAATGAAGTGAATAATGATTTTGTTTTCTTTCCCTAACCATCATGCCACTTAGAATGTCCTATGAAGAATTTTTCAGGCATCTTTTCCCAGCCTTTTTGTATGCAAAACCATTCTCTTACTAAATCTTTATCCATTTTGATGAGATTGACACAGATGACAGCATTTATATAATATCAGAATTTTTAACATTGCCGTATCTTGTAATAATTTTTCTATTTGCTTTTGAAACGTAAAATTACGATAATACGTTATATGATATATTTAATCTCAAGTTAAGTTTGCACGAAAAAAAAAACATTTCGTTCACCGCCAAATTGGTTTTGCTAGGTCACTTAAACTTATATAGTAATGTGTAATATTAGTAAGTTTTTGGTAGTGCTGCGATTGCTTGGTACAAAAATTCCGTATGATATTTTTCATCAGAAAGAGCGGAAATAAAAATGATGAAAAACCTGAAATCTTGGACAAGTAAAGAAATATTTGCAATACATACATGGGATTGCATACATTTTTTCAACCCTGTCTGCATTCAAATAACTGTGATTCAGAAAAGATTTAGTAACACGATTTTGTCAGTAAGCTGAAAATGTTTGAGACATGCAATATGTGAATCCACAAATTTGTTTTCATTCAGAAAGCACCCAGCGTACTCTTACAGCCTTCGAAAAACATGAACGCAAGGTACCAGGCAGAGTTGTCTTTCTGTTGACAGTTTTTAAAAATCTTTGCTTTTTGTCTGTTTATTTATTTCTTAACGTCCCATAGTCTTTTGGAGTTGATTTGGTATTCCTTGTGGCATGTACTTCTGGTGCAGTAATAGAATCGGTTCCTTTTTGCGTACATCAAATTTGTTTTCCTCCTCCCGTTTTATTTTTCTTATTCAATCTTTTTTATGTCACACTGTAATCGATTTTAATCAGTTGTTTTGCTTTGTTGGCTTTTTTTTTCCGTGTTTTTGTTGTTCACTATCCCGTTTTTGCACATTTATGGTATGTGTAAATTTAGCATATAATTTGATGTAGAATAGAGTGTCCTTTGTTTGCTTGAACAATATGATCGATGTGAATCCCCTTTCCTTGTTTATTGGTGTGTGTTTTTTGTTGCCATTGAAGAGCTGTATGGAGAATGAACGTTTTGTGTGGGTTTTTCTTCTTCTGATTTTTATTGTTTTTGTTTTATATGTTGTTTAGGGGGGGGAGGTGGATGGGTAGATGATCTGTGTATGTGTGCATGAGGGGGAGGGGGGGGGTTCAGAAATTTGTATTAATTTTTAACAAGACTCTGTAATCTGTAAATGAAAGATTTATGCGTTTTTCATGTTACTAACCATAAGAAAATTATGCTCAGAAGGATAACATTCTTTTTTCCTTCTTGTAAGACACCTACACTTTTGGAATGAGACAGAATATAAGATATTGACACCAAAAGAGGCCTTGAGATTCGTATGTAATAAGAATTAGTAATGTTTAGGAAGGTGAAAAGCTTTCTTTCAAAGTCTAGATCTACAAGCATGTTGTACCCCATGTGATATCAAGTATGAGTATTAAATTGAACTAGTATTTGATGCCGAGGTTATGCGGATAGGTATGAACGGTAAACTGTTCTAACTTTTGAATTATAAACACTGTTTAGAATTGTGGCTTAGGTGAATGAAAGTTGTACTCAAAGATGGGGAAACAATAGAATTGTTCTTATTTAAATGTCAGTTCTGGTAGAAAAATTCCTCAAATGAAAACGATCTTGCAATCTTTTAGAATTTACATGAAAAATATGATCACTCTTAGTGGCCTGTCAACAGAGCCTTTGAGAACGACTAACTAGACCTATGTAGATGTAGCTTGAGAGATCGCCCTTTTCTTACTCTTGAAGGTCATCTGATTTGTCCGGTAATGAGTGTCATTGGAAAAACAGAGCAGGTCTTATTGTTTTTGTTATGTTGTACATATGTATCATCTATTGTCTGTTTGTGATTTTGGACGGGATGTTTCCCATAGAATTTCTTGTATCTGCCAATGTGGCTTGCATTCTGTGGCGTGTTAGTGAACTCGTTAAACACCATTTCTTGTGCTTTGTTTCTTAAATATTTTGATTTTGAATTTTTGTTTTCCTCACCGTGCCAGCTCTCAGTCTGTATGCTTGTGTCAAGATTACCTAGCCCATTGTTATCCAAAAGTGGATGATGGATAAACGTGGATCATGGATTAATTTAAGATGTGTAGTCTTTTCTTCCCATCCCCAAATCTTCAGGTGCATTTTGATTTTGTTGATGTTTCAGGCTGTTATTTTCTTCTTTTCGAGTTACATTTTGTGTGTCCGTTGACTTCAACATTCAAAGATTAAGGTGCTCAATTATTGACTTGCATAAAAATGCAATTTTCTGTTGGAGAGAAAAGTGAAACCGTGAAATGTCATGTATGGATTTGCATTAAGGAAATAAATTCATATTGGTAAACATGATGCAGACAGAGCTTGAGGCGGGCAGTTGGTGGGTGCTACTGGTAGGTCCTACTTCTTTCTTTTCTTTCTTTCACTTATCTTTCATTTTGCTGTTTCCTCTTAATTCACCCTAATATTACTGCAGTGGTCGACGGGGTAAATTTCAATGAAACAAACCATAGCTTGAGTCTTAGATGTCAATAGTTAGGCCGAATACCCTCAAAATGATCTCAATTTGTGGATTGTTTCCTCACTCACTTGGTTTCATTTTTCTATGTTGTTGTTTTAAGTTGTGAATTTGTGAAGAGGATTCCCCCTTTTGTTTTCCTTTTTTAAAAAATATTTAAGACTTAAGACAATATGGAATTGGTATCATACATTCAAATATAAAAGCGAAAGGAGAAATAGTACAAAATTAAGAAATATAATATATCATTCAATTCAAAATTGCTGGTTTCTAAACTGTACATGCATATTTGTGCTTAAGTTGCATGCACGCTAAATTTATTAAGATTGTACATAAAAACAAAATTATGTGGATTGAGAATTTTGCCACCTCTTTCTTAAACAAACACTAGAACGACCAACAAGTTTTTGAGGTGTTTGTATGATATATGATGGTGTATATTTCTTCTTCGTTAAAACTGACCAACTCGGCTTTTATATATTACTGTCAGCGCGCATGTTTTTGAATCCAGCTACAAATTTTCAGGACGTTTTAAAAGCTTTTGTTGTAGCGTTTCATATTTGTATGTATGATATTTTCACATTAATACTGTTAGAAGTTTATGAAAAAATGCTTTTTATTCTTATTCAGGTCGCAAGGATCTTTTGAAACTCAGGATGGCCAACAAAAATTTATCAGCAGATGTTACTATTAATACCACACACTCGTTTTCACTCAGCTGCTGGCCCTTCTCATACATAGCCTGTGTTGGAAGATTAAAATCATTCAATGATTACACACCTTTTGTCTTCTTCATGTCTGCTACCAGTGTTATATCCAATGTTTCTGTCTCCATTTGTTCATTTTTACACCCTTTTTGGACATTTTCTTCACTTTGCGTTGTATTATATTACTATTCTTGTTACATTCAAATAGTAGAAGTTACTTTTGTTTGTTCATTTGTATCTTGATATTCTTTGACATTGCAAATTTTGTTTAAATTGTGTGTAGGTATGGCTGCTTTCACGACCTGGGTTCTTATGGTAGCTTTGTGCGCTTTTGATTTAAATTAGTGCTAATGTTATTATTTCGTGCTTCTTGTTCAACTTTCATTTGTTTGGGTTTTTGTTTGATTTTGTTTCTTTCTTGTTTTATTTTAATATATTATTGTCTTTCAGTGTCATTCTCCTGCGGTTTGTTTTACTTCTCTTTCTTTGTTTCAGGAGACAAAAAGAAAAGCCAACTAATTCATATCAGTTCTCTCTTTTATACTTTTAACAGATTCATAACAATCTCTAGTTATGATTCTTAATTTTCAAATATGATGTTTATTTCATGATCTTTTTTTGGTTGTTTTTTTTGTTTTTTAAAACAATATTTCATCAGCTAGAGAATTTCATGCATTGCATTCGATTTTTGTTGTTGCCTGTTTTATCACTTTAACTCTTTTGACTATTGTCTTGTGTAGCTCATTTTCTCGATTTTAAACGCATTGAAGCCTTTGATTATTGATAAAAATTTAAAAATATTGGTTCTGCATGCTGACAATGACAAAGATTATTTGTGGTACACACACACATATATATATATATATCAATATATATATATATATATATATATATATATATATATATATATATATATATATATATATATATATATATATATATATATATATATATATATATATATATATATATATATATATATATATTATTATAATGTATATATTATTATAATGTAACAAGTAGCAAATAATGTTGTGTATTGATCTGTTCTAGAGGTCACTTTTGTTTTGCATTATGTTTTTATAATACAAATATATATATATGTAAGTAATATGTAGCTGTTGTTGCTAATTATGTGAAATGTAGACTCACACTAATGTATTGATTTAATCTGTAGGAGGCCGTAGACTTAGCGATGGGGAAGGGGAAGGACGGGTGACAGCTTGGGTGTGTGTGTAAAACTTGCAGGGTAGAGTGATGCCTCAGAAGTCATTTAATCCTCTCTTTCCAATCATCTCTACACGACTCAGCCTAAGTTCTCCACGCTTCTCCAGCGATCCCCTGCGTGACTTGAGCCACAATCTGAGGGTGACCGGTACAGGGGCAGACAACCGCTATAGCACGTCTGGCACCTCTACGTCTTGGCCATACAAATACCACTTGCGCTCCAATCACAGTGTAAGTCGGGCGCCGTCTCCCATGTATCCACAGCAGGCGGTGTCTTGTGTAGTAGTGCTTTCTTTCACCCTCACTCCCCCCACCCCGCTCCCCCCCTCCCTCCCTCCCCCCGATCCCCATACTGTGGCTGACTGGCCTGCCCGGGAACTGTCTATGCCGCAAATGCCTGTGAGTGCGCCACAGCCTTCGATGTTGGGTCCCAGGCAACTGGATGCAATTCGTTGACTTGACATCCAAACACCTTCATCCCCCCCCCCCCCCCCCCCCCCCCAACCCTTTTTTTCTTTCACGTGTGCAAAAGCTTGACAACTTTTTGTCTTTTATCTATGTTATACATTGTCTAAAAGTGTCTGGGTGAGATGATGTGTGTGTGTGACCGGGATAGAGAGAGAGACCGACAGACAAACGGGGACTTTGGGTTGCTTTCTCTCATTTTAATTTTGATTCTGTTAACTTACCCTGGTGACTCAATAACTTTGTCAGCACATACACAAAAACGAAACAACCCCAAACAAATTAAGAAACTGAATTAAGGGAATGGAGTATGTTTTGAAACATGCACATTCCAGACGTTTGCAAGACAGAACAGTAACTCATTCTTCTAGTATCTTCAGTCAGAGTTGCACCCCTCTGACCAGCCCATGTGTTAGTTCCACGTAGTAGCACACACTTATCACTTTTAAAAAAAGATTTCACCTAAAGTTATATTTTGATTTCTTACGCAGTCCTAAGGGCTTATGGCTGAAGCATTAGTTTGTAGACAAGTTATTGAAACAGCATCCCGCTTTTGCTATCTAAATATATATAATATGGGGTCGGGGGGGGGGGGGGTGAGTGAAGGAAAGTTATAATTGAACAATTTCTTGAGCTATCTCTCTTTCTTTGTTGTCAAGGATACAGAAAAAAACTGTATGAAAGCATTTAGTAAATTCTAAAGTTAGCATGTTATGGGAGGTGATGGCAAAGAAAATACAAAGGCATTAAGAAAGACAGACAGAAGAAAGAAATGGTGAAAAGACTTGATTCAACTCATGATGTATGTCCATAGCATATTTGCCGTGTCTTCCTTTTTTGTATATGCTGTACGTAGTTCAATGTAGTGGGACGTTGGCGGATGTTGCTGATAGGCTCTACTTTTCCTTTCCGTTCACTCTTTCACTTATCTTTCATCTTGCCGTTACTTCTTCATTCAACTTGAGATCGGCAGTATGGTAGATGAGGTAAATTCCAATTAAAACAAACAAAAAGTTCAATGTGTAGGGCTGTGTGTATCCCAGGTATTTTTAACGGCATGTTTTGCCTTTTCCTCTTCTTTCTTTTCTTTTTTTTAGCTTACTTACATCTTTTTTCATCTCCCATATCAGAGGGATTTTTTTTTCTTTTTCATTGAATTGTTTTAAAAAAAACAACTTTATTCCTTCCGTTTTTTTGTAATCCATGAAAGAGTTGTTTGATTCTAGCGAAGATGGGTAAAAGTAACACTATATGGCTTCAAATCAAAGCTAGTGTTTTATGCACTTGGGTATTAGAACACTCTCTGCTGAACACTGTAAGTAATGAGACTGGGTGTTTTTAAAGTGATTGTCAAGGGTAGAGATATGGTGAGAATAATGGAATGAAGAACGTTTATCACTTCGGAAAGAGTCAAATTTACATGATACATTAGAAGTGGGTTATGTGGAGGATATATTATATCTCTATCATTGCCTTCTCATTGCTTGTAGCCGTATATATATATATATCTATATATAGATTGTTGCATGCGTTGATTGCTTACATTTGACGGTCACTCCTATATATTTATATCTATTATGGCATGCCTGATTTATTTTGTCAATAGAAGTGGCTTTCATATTATTAGTTCCTGATACACAACACGTGTGCCTTGTTAATTATGAGTACTGTCTAATTTACAGACATGGTTCTGTGTATATTATATGTTTCCGACCCGTAAGAATGCCGCTAGTCAAGATTTTCAGTTGTAAATGAAACTTATGTTATTGCATCAAGTGATTTCAGCAGTGTGGTGTTTTCACATTAATTCTATAGTGACAAATTGATGTCAATTCTATAGTGACAAATTGATGTGAATTTCATAACGGGCGATTTGATGATAATTCTATAGTGGACAAATTGATGTCAATTCTATGTCAATTCTATAGTGAACAAATTGATGTTCATTCTGTAGTAGACAAATTGATGCCAATTCTATAGTGGACAAATTGATGTCAATTCTATAGTGGACATATTCGTGTCAATTTTATAGTGGACAAATTGGTGTCAATTCTATAGTGGACAAATTTATGTCAATTCTATAGTGGACAAATTGATGTCAATTCTATAGTAGACAAATTGATGCCAATTCTATAGTGGACAAATTGGTGTCAATTCTATAGTGGACAAATTGGTGTCAATTCTATGAATATAAATATACATATTATGTAGACATTGTAATCAAGTGAACGACACAACACTTGTCACAGGTGACAGAAGTAATCGTTTTTTTCCTCCAACGACAACTGTTATTTGGAACTAATTTTTTTTTTATCCCAGAGAAATTTACCGAGCTTCTCTCTTGTGAAGCTTGTGAATTTTTTTTTTTCTCTTTTTAATTTTTTTTATATCTTTAGCTAGAGATGAGTGCCAGCAGATTAATTTGCAATGCAAAACTCATACCTTGAGTTACGTTATTTATCATACGACTTTCTTTTTCTGACATATATATCTTCTCCATTTAACACAAAACTTTCGAGGCTTTTGTTTATGATACTTTTCTAATGGAATTTCATTTTCAAAGGTTGAGATTTTATCTTTTCCACTTCATCTATAAATAATAGTGGGGTTGGATAATCTTGATTATATTCATCTCATGTGTACTATATTATCTCCATTAAGTGCACAGATCACAATAAGCAGACGCAATGTCAAGGGCAAGTTGTTTGTAGGGGAATGTTTATGACCACAGACACGGGAGATTTGAAAATGAAGATTCAAAGCTATGACAGTGAGAACACAGAAAGAAACTATAGATTTAGTGAATTTTGTATGTAAACACCACACATCTGAGGGGCTTTATGATTTATGTCGTTGTATCCAGTTGTGGGGCTGAATTCGATCTTTTGACACATGGAATATTAAATATCACCAAGGAAAACAGCAGTTTTTCAACAGGATCGATTTCCGGACTTGTTTTCCTTTGATTGTGTAGATTTGAACTTGCTCCGTGCATTTTTTCAGTTGCTGGATCTGTGTAGATTTAGAAGTAATCCGTTTTCCTCAATCCTTTTTAATTAATGGAGAAAGGTTTATATATATATATATATATATATATATACAAAATCATATTACACCTCGGGTGGTACCAAGTACGATTATTAGATCGGGTTAGTATTCAATTCTGAGGTTACACAGGTAGGCGGGAAGGTGCTATTCCAACTTACTTTTTAATTACCCGGTATAACCTGGTCAAAATGGTGGGCTAGCTGAATGAAAGTGATACTTTCAAAGACAGGGAACGAATAAAGTTAACATTACTTCAACGTTACTTTTGGCAGAACATATTTTCAAACAGAAACGATCTGGGGATTATTTAAAGCCTACATGCAAAATATGGTAACTCTTAGTGGCCTATCAACAGAGCCTTTAGCGAACAAAGATTGACCAACTCATAATAATAATATATATATATATATATATACTTACGAGCATGCCGTAAACAATGATTATTATGATTACTCTTTTACCACAATCTTTTTTCTTTCAACGATGAACTTCTCAATAGGTTACTGGGTGCAGGGTGATGTCAATTACTGGTACAGTATTTGGTACTTAGGTTAGGGAGCTTTTCTTTGCACGTCTAATGACTGAAAGAATGAGTAACAGGAACAATAAAACGTTTTGTGGATCGCGGGCAAAACAATCTTTTACCAATCAATTAAAATACTGATTTGATCCAAGAGTTAATTTGCTAAGAACCTAAAGCAGGCTATTCGACATCTACATGTGAAATATGGAGGTTGTGGGTGCAGTTCTTGAGTTATAAGCGGTCAAAGTTAGAGATGTTCAGCTTTATTTGTATATATCTTATCTGCAGCCAAAATGTTGACCAGAATTTTGAAGATTTGGAAATGTTAGGACGCTTAATGGATATAATATAGTGCATGAATGTAATTATTGTAACATTTTTTGTCATGGTGTATTGCTGTCCTTTCATGAAGACTTCATTCTATATGCCTTTCTGCTTTACAGATGACTGTGTCTAATGATCATTTGCTCTTCAGGTTGGTCGGGCACCTCATGTGTAGCTTTCTCACCTTCTAACTAACACGTTTGGAGTGTGTTACCATCATGTTATTACCATATTTTTTGTTGTGCATGAATTTCATCACCAGTGTGTTTATTTTAAGTGACATTTTGTAATAGATAAGACTTGCTTGCTTGGACTTATTATGTCGGCGCTATTTTTATATACTACATATCCAACGTTATTCTTTGGTTGATGTGCTAAATTAAAGTGTCATATATTATGTATACGAGTATGAGGATATCGTAAATCTAACATAATATAATTATATTACATGTGGTTCTTATAACATAATATCCTCTCTCTCTCTCTCTCTCTCTCTCTCTCTCTCTCTCTCTCTCTCTCTCTCTCTCTCTCTCTCTCTCTCCCCCCTCCCTCTCTCTCCCCTCTCTCTCTCTCTCTCTCTCTCTCTCTCTCTCTCTCTCTCTCTCTCTCACCTTATCGTTTTGTTGGATAATTTTGTTTATAAATGCTGGTACTCTCTGTGATGTGTAGCAATTCCCTTTTAATCTGTTTGATGCACTCCATATGTTTTATAATATATTTCATTGTCTTATACTGTACTTAGACAACATAATGTCATGAATTTCCTTATTGTTCTTGAGTGGAATGAGCTAAAAGATCCCTTCACATTTTCTGTTGTGGCAAAATAGGATGGAATAAGCATGGGTACAGATAAAGGACGTGGCGTCCATGGTTGAGTGGTAAGGTTGTCAGACCGGGGATCATGAGGTTCCGGTTTCAAAAGACCGGATGTTGTGTTCCTTGGGAAAGACACTTAACACGCATTTTCCCCACTCAACCCAGGTGCAAATGGGTACAAGCACTAGCTTGGGACTAAAAATCTATGTCAGACTAGTCCAGGAGGTGATTATTATCACCTGTTCTGCTTCATGCTACATAAACCGGGATACGCTGTGGCTCCATCGGCCGTGACTGCCTTGAAGGAACTTTGCTTTACTTACAGATGAAGGGGTTGCAGGCCAAGTTCTGCTTTTTATATCTGATTTTATGACATTGAGAGATGGTTGAAGGTTTCAACTAGAGTAATATTTAAAGGCAGTCCTGTAAAATGGTGTAAATATTCAGGCTACTGCTAATGCTAATGAGAATTTTATTACATCTAATGTGTGGTAATGTTTCCTTTGAGTTTGTGTTTTTTTTGGCTTAAAAGAAATTCAGCCAAGAAGAGTAAGGGTAAATCTTACATTTTATGAAAATAATGTGTAGCACATTTAAAATTTAAAAAAAGCTGAGAAGACTAAACAAGTATTGACAAAAGAGCAAATTTTTAAATGGAAAAAAAATAGAAGAGGTATTTAAATTCTGATAGAAAATTATGTTGTCTATATTAGTACTGCTGGTACATCTTTAAACTCGCACACCTGTGTGTCGCTTAAAACTCATCATTGTACATCAGTCTGAAATGTTTTCACACGGCAGTAATGTTTACAATTTTCTGATATTGGAGATTTAAAATTTGTACACAACTGGCTTTTTGTTGTTGTTTAAACCAAACACTCAATTATATAATCAAGCTAAAAGCAAAGGACAAATTTGGGGTTAAAGTCATTTTATGAATAAGAGTGAAATTAAAATAATCATCAGACAATGTTATATAATGATAAAGGAGGCCATTGGTAAAATTTACTAGGTATTGACTCAGCAGCTGTCATTCAAACTGTTGGCGTTGTGTTTTACATCTCATTGGCTTAGAATTATTTTGTCCTAACCGGTAATTTTGGTATTACAACCATTATCAGATTCACAGTTGTCAAATTTGTCCTGTCTTACAAAAACAAAATTTAACTCGATTTGGCCGACGCTTGCCACAATTTTCACTTGCATTACATCTTTCCATCTCAAAAACAGTTTATTTTTTAGTAAGGACATTATAATTCTGAGCTGACGATTAAGTAAAGCTCAAAGATGCTGGGAAGACTGCTTTCTAAAAATGATGCTTTAAGACCAGAAGAAAGAATAATGAAAGGAAAGGAACCCAGCTTCACCTCCAACTATTGTGTGTTGATACTTTATTAAAAGAATTTTTAAAAGAATTGGTTGTGTAGGCCTTGAAGAAGAAAAGAATATAGAAAAAATCAGAAAAGAACAACAAAGTAGAAAAAAGAGAAAGAAGACCAATGTCTTGATTGATATTTTATTTTATAGAGCATCAGCTGAAAGAACTATAGATTTTTAAAAAAAGAGTAGTTTTAAATTAATGAAATACTCATTTGAAAGATTTGTTCTTTGTATGTAAATAATTAATTGCCTTCATCCATGCTCTTGAAATATAAAAATAGTATTCTCTCTCTCTCTCTCTCCCTCCCTCCCTCCCTCTATCCCCTCCCTCCCTCCCTCCCTCCCCTCCCTCTCTCTCTCTCTCTCTCTCTCTCTCTCTCTCTCTCTCTCTCTCTCTCTCTCTCTCTCTCTCTCTCTCTCTCTCTCTCTCTCTCTCACACACACACACACAACACAAACACATGCACACACAAAGTATTTTCTGGTTTGCCTTATTGTTACATTAATGGAAAAGATATGACTTAACAAAGTATCATTGACCATATTATTTCATCATTTTGCTGTAGGGCGTGGCAACCTGAGCCAAAACTGTCTTTGATGGATTTTAACTACTTTGGGATTAAACGATCAAATGTAGTACATGTAATAATACTGCAGTAGGCTGACAAGTTAATGAAGAGAACACAGAGAAACCTTCGGGCTGCGCGCCCTTTCAGTGTGAAGAAGGGTGCCTAGCCCAAAAACACTTCTTGATATCTCTAGGCGGGTGACGGGCAGTGCTGGTAGGTTCTACTTCTTTTTTCACTCATTTACTTTCACTTCTCTTACATCTTACTGTTTCCTCTTAATTCACTCTGAGATCACTGCATAAGGTGGACAGGATAAATTTTAATTAAACAAATCTCGGTCTTGTTGGTCCTGTTTTGTTCCTTATAGGCCTTTTCATTACTTTTGTGTGTTCTTCTTTACTAGGGATTAAATGAGACGCATTTGGTTCTTTCCTTAAATTGGGTCTAAACACTTGAACAAATTTATAGTTTTTTCGAGTTAATCTACTGGTCCAGGTAGGTGGATTGATACCTAGTCCCATCGGAGACGGACGATGAAATGGAGGTCCTGTGTGCAGATCACAATGCTTTGTGCATGTAAAAGATCCCATGGCTGTTTACAGGACAGTCCGGGCAAAATTTAAAAAAATCCTACCAAAAACCCAGAAACCACCTTAGTTGTAGATGTGGGTAAATCAAATCAAATAGATTGGGTCTGGATCGTTTGAGCTGCAAGAGAACCCTTGAGGTGGCAAGCATTATGCTTACTAAGCCTCGGCTGGCTGAGGACCCGTTGTGGAAACATGTGGCTTAAATGTGTTGGCAATCAGGAAACTCTTTTACAGGCGCAAGGGCTTAATTCCCAGCACTTTTCTATCACGGGCCAGTAATTTGTGTTGGATCGTAGCCTCCTGTGCTGGTAATTCCCCGTACCTGCCCTCCCACTCTTACCCTCAACCATAATTTTACCTGGTTTTGTCACACTCTCATGGTTTATATGAAATTTGTGCCAGAGATTGCCTTTTGCTTAGAAATCTTGTCTTTAAAGCCAAAATTAAGTTTTAAAAACGTCTTTTTCCCTAAACTTTGCAAAAGTTTGAAATAAGTGTTGATGCTGTCAGCAATTCTTCTTTTACCCCGTTTGATGGATTCATCTTTTGACATCAGCATGCATTCGTTTCAACCCAATGGACGTGAAAAGACGTTTGTTGTTATGGCCCAAAAAAAACCCATGTGAATGATATTGCAAAATGGCATTTTTGTCCGTTTATTTCCTCTGGGCAGGGAGTGAGAGCTACTGGTAGGTCCTTCTGTCCTAAATTTCATCTTGCTGTTTCTTCTTAATTACCGCGAGAGCGCCGCATATGATGGATGAGGTAATTTACAATTTAACAAACTTCTGTAGCATGTTGATCTTCCATTTCACAGAATTCAATTTTGTAAGGGTCTCATTTCCTTATTTTCAGCGTAATAAAAGTTACTTAATTGTACTTGTAGAAAGTTCAAGTTTCTCTCCACCTTTTTCTCCATATAAGATTATATTGACAATGTTTTCATTTATTTAAAACCATGCTTTTCTTCTTCCCTTGCAGATCAATCCCGCCCTCTCGTACTACTAAAGCCACCCTCATCCGATAATGTATCACAGACGTGAGGTGGTCAAGAAGTGAATGGAGCCAGGCTCCACTGGTTGCTGTGTCATGGAGGACTCTCCCGTCGTTGTTGTTGTAGCTATTGTCACCACCTTGATGTCCAGTCAGAAAGAACGTTTAGATTGTCTACTCCAGTTAACTGCTGACCCAGCCATCGGTAGCTGTCACAAGAAAGAAAAAGCAAGCTCTCGAATCAAATTCTTCATGGTTTTATTTATGTACGTAGGAGACTCACTCTGTCTATGTCTGTTTGTCTCTCTGTCTCTCGCTCACTCTCTTTCTCTGCCTCTGTCTGTCTGTCTGTCTGTCTGTCTGTCTGTCTGTCTCTCTCTCTCTCTCTCTCTCTCTCTCTGTCTCTCTGTCTCTGTCTCTCTGTCTGTCTGTCTGTCTGTCTGTCTGTCTGTCTGTCTGTCTGTCTCTCTCTCTCTCTCTCTCTCTCTCTCTCTCTCTCTCTCTCTCTCTCTCTCTCTCTCTCTCTCTCTCATCTTCGTGTGGCTGCTCCTCGCTGTCTCTATTACCTGCATGTGTATACACTTCACCAGGGTACTTCTTCTCATGGGAGGGAAGCTTCTTAATTGTAAGAATGAATTGGTTTGTATAAAATTTTAATGAAGCCTACTGTTTCCATTCCAACTTTTGAAAGGCAGCTTTCTTTCTTTCTTTCTTTTTTTCCCCTTCTTTTTTTTCTCTTTAAAAAAAAAAGAAGAAAAGAGCTGGATGGATATAATAAGTAGCTGGTCATGTCTCCTTCTTTCCTTTACCTCCTTTCCTGTGTAGAATTATTTTTCTGATAATTATTTTTAATACTAAGTATATGCAACGTTCAATGGGAAATATGTATATTATTATTACCATTACTATTATAATACTGTCTTTCCACGTGGTGGAAGAAGGGTTACAAGGGAGCTAACTCTGGAACTACTACGAGAAAATGATACAAGAATCGAATGCACCAATCTTGTTACCAGCTATTTGTAATTTATTATTTTGCACTGTAAGCAACGCATTTGTCAAAGATTCATTGGTATCCTTGGGTACTGTTGTGACTGGTTCCACCCTCTTTCTTATGCTGTATCAAATACATGTGACATTGTACACATATTGATATTTATTTATATCTATATATATATATATATATACGTATACATCTATCTATATATGTATATATATTTATATTATATATATATATATATATATATATATATATATATATATATATATATATATATATATATATATATATATATATATATATATATATATATATATATATATATATATATATATATATATAAATTCTTTTTCAATAATGCTTGTTGATAAATTATTCTGACTTGAGATTGTAAAAAAAGTAAATTTGCCAGTCAGTGGGCAGAGGTGGAAGAAAGGTGCACAATGTAAAGAGAGATGCAACTTTCATTGCCATGTTCGTTTGTATGTAATTTCTCCTTGTATGGATTTGTAACTTTTACAAATGTATGAATTATGCAACATATATTCAATTGTAATATTGTCTACAGCAGTGGCATTGAAGATTTTAATTTTGTATTGATGGTATGTGTATATGCGTACCTTATGATAGATGCGGATAGCATGTGTTTGCTGAAAGGCTTCTTACGAGTCCTTCTCTTTTCTTTTCTTTTATCGCTACATTTTTCTTCTTTTGATTTTAGCCATTGAGTTACATGAATACCTAATTTGTTTCTTTGGTTGCTCTCTTGTTGACGTTCTTTTTTTCTTACCAGCTAAGAAGATGAGGAGTGGTGTGTTGTGGTAACTATGTATTGGCCCCACTCTGTTGTCAAGTGTGTGAAATATTCCTTATTCGTTTTTGTTATATCAGAGGGGCGGGGTCATCGATAATAGGCATACTCAACGTGTATCTTTTTCAGGTTTTTAACTGAAACTTTTCTTTATTAATTCTTGATTGGTTTGTTGGAGAGTGAGCTTTTAGCATCTCTCTGGGAGAAAGTTTATCATGAAATTTCTTATCCTCTGGAAATACGGCAGAACTGCTGAAAATAAAAAAAATAAAAATGTTGTCCTTTGAGAAAATCAATGAAGTGGACAAAAGGGCTTGCAGTTAAACTGTTTTCAAAGTATTTGATTTGTGTCATAGTGAACTTTGTTTTGTTTTTCTGTATATGGGATTTTTTTGGGGGGGGGTGTGATTATTATTATGTTGTTCTTTAGCCGTCAGGAATATTTTGAATGTATCATGGCACAGGTTTTTTTTTCTCCATTGTAAGTTTTTGATTTGTGTGATTGGCGAACTTGTTCACTTGTTGGTCATAGCCTTGGTGTGGAAAGCATCTGTGGTTGTTTTTCTAGCAAGTAAGGAAAGAGATTTTAAATAAGTGAATGCACTATTTGAACATTAAATGTAGTGACAGTATTGAGGGTATTTATGTCTGGCCTTAAATGTAAACCTTTCTTTTATCCGCACACTGGACATGGGAAGCTTATAAAAGCAACAGTTTCTGAAGGGGAATTCTCTGTTTTAACAGGATCAGCTCATATAAATGTAACCTCTTCGTCAGTATTTTTAAAATGTAACTTTTAATTCATATTTGATTTGTATTGAGAATTATTTTATTTCTGACTCGTAGACTTAGTGTTTTATCATTTTATGTCGTTAATTTTCTTCAAGTTGTATTCAGTTCTAACTTTTTGTTCTATTTTTTTTATAATCTTCATTAAAATATTGCGTTAGCTGTATGTTATCCATTGATTGGCCTAAGGTCGTAATCATTTTTACTTCTAATTTTTTGTTTAGTTTATGCTTTTAGTTCTCATCATTTGTCACTTTTCATCTCTTTCCATTGATGATATATTCAAATTGTATCGAAGCTTGTTGCTCCTCTGTGTCAGTTTAATTTCAAGTTTAAGTTAGCAAAGCATCTGTATCATTAAAAAGGAGTTTGTCGTTTGCAATGTTATCCATTTATTTAGAGGAATCAGTTTTATATTATTTTCTTTTTTTGCCATTTTCGCTCTCACCAAAATATTGTTATGGACAATTTATATTTTATTTCCTTATTGCTTTTCAATAGGTTTGTGATCAGACTTGAAGCATTTGATCTTCTCTTGCTTTCAACATCGTGAAATTCAAATCTCTTTTTATAACCCTGTTAGCTGAGTGAATTGACTGTTCTTGTGTTCTAAGGAATTTTTTAAAAACATTGTTTTATCAAAGATGAAATGAAAACATGACAAGAATCAACTAAACTGTAGGTGTAGAGATGTCTTGATTGTAATGAGAGAATTATTTTCGTTTATTAGCATCGTGTAGGTGTCTTGAATTTTATTTAAAAACACGATTCTAAAGTATGGCCTTTTTAACATTTGTAACATGTTTACGCTTGAAATGATTTTATAGCAATGAGCTAATTATCTGTGATTCTTTTTGTCTTATTTGTTCTTTTTAAACTTTCCCCATAGGTATAATTTAACAATTTGTTGATTTTGTGCATTTGTGTCACTCATTACCTCTAAACCTTTTTGGTTCCCCCTCCCCCCCCTCCCTCCCTCCTTCCCTTTGTTATAATCTTGATGCAGTGATTAGGAATGAAAGCTTTAGAATTATCATCATTATTATCATAAGATGGTCAAATGAAGCTAATTTCAAATGCCATTTACATGGAATAAAAGTACAACTTTTAGCACGCACCAATTTCTGCTTTCCTTCTTTTTAGAAAAACAAACAATTTGTATTTTCTTAGCTTTTTACTTTTGATGTTTTCTTCCTACAGTTTCTTTTGTTTTTGTCTTCTTTTTTCTTCTTCAATTTCAATTTTTATTCGTTCAATTAAAAAAGAACTTTGTTTACCTTGAAATATCTCTGTCAATACTGCCTTGTGTTTCAGTTATTGCATTCTATGCAAGTAAACACATTGATTTTAACCCTTGATTTTATTGATTTGTGTACTTGGCTAACCTGATTTTGCCCTGAGATCACCGCCTATGGGTGATGGATGAATTTTCAATGAGACACATTTGGTAAATATAATATTCGGGTAGAATTTTAGTATTTCCTTTTACGATGTTCAGATTTTCATTTTTGTATTTAGATAGAGCACAAATTATGTGTGCGTCTCTTAATATTTGAATTTTACACATTTGCATTGGACCCGCAGAGTAACATTAAAAGGGGAATGAACTTTATTCATGTTCCGTGATTTGGGTATCGTCTCTAATCACTGATACAAACATAATAGCATAACTCCAGCGTGAAACATTGGCATGCAACGTCTCTATTGAAATAAGAATGTAAAGCTAAAAGTGCTGAGCTAAAAGATACATGTGTAGGATGCCTGCAATCCAGCACAGATGGAGAAAGTGTTGGGATGTATTTGTGACATCATTAGATTGGCTACTGCTTATTATTTGTATTTTCTTTATGCTTGGATACAAACCAGTTACACAACCATAGGCCGCCAAGGCTTCCATCTTATGACTCAGCCGAAAGTGATTTATTTTTGGTACTATTTTGAAAAAAACTACAAACTAGGAAGTCGCAATACTAATTTTAGTTAATTTCTATGAAGGAAAAGCTCTAATTTCGGTCTCCATATCGTTATGTTTCATTTAATTCTACTGATTCTCCTGAAGAGAAATCCTATTCCAATATTATCAGCATATGGGAGACTGAAGTGTAGCAGAAGACATACCGATGAAATGAATGTAATGGTCGTAGACGTAAGCGAAACATTTGATCATTGGTATCATTACTTTATCCATGAACAATGCAGAAAAGACAAAAACAAAACGGAAGTATATGACAGTGATTTTTTTTTTCGAATGATAGTCAAGTCATTCAGAAAAACTTCATCTCATTTTGAATGTGTTTGACTCAAGTGTAGATTTTCGAATTTGACTAAGATTTTAGTATGTAGATGTATTATATATAATATATGAATATGTGTTTGTGTATAACACAATTTTCTTTGACTTTGATGATACAGTAACTGTTCTATATTAATTGAGTAAAAAATTTGGTTGCAATTAGTTGACATAACCTAAGACATCCAGGGTCTGTGACCACAACTTTAGTCACTCGGCTTGTCACATTAATGGATCGCCACCTTATCATAGGTCAGGTTGGTGACTGGTGGGTGTTGCAGGTAGGTCCTACTTCTTTCCTTTCACTCTCTGGAAATCTCTTGCATATAGCTGGTTCGTCTCAATTCACCTTATGCTGCATGTGGTGGATGGTGAATTTTAATGAAACCAAAAACTTTGTCGCAGATGATATCAAGATCTAAAGGGAGTTGATATTGATGCCAGTGCTAGTTAGGTTTTTGTCTGGTCTGTAGGCATCACTACACTTGGGAGAAATTTCTTTCAGATTTGTCATGGACAGTGTTTGTTGTCACAGACACCATTCGTTGTCATGGACACTTACTGTTGTCACAGACACTGTTTGTTGTCATGAACATTGTTTGCTGTCATGGACTTTGTTCATTGTTGTTGACAGCGTTTGCTGAGATAAAGAAATGTTAAGAACAGGTACTTAATTCAAGAGTTGTGCAAAATGTAATTACTTATAAATTGCTCTGATTATGACATGCGATTGTTTCACATTGTGTGAATGACATTACTGGATGATCTATGTCTGTTAATGTTATGATCGTCTTATCTTTAATTATTCATTTTTTCTTGTGTTTACTGCAATTATTTTGGGCTCTTTTTAATATTTGTTTATTCTTGTGGGATTACGGTTTTCATTCTTAGTTTATGTATCTGGAACTATGTCGTGCTGATTTAATAAGGAGCTCTTCTTGTAGGTAAAAGAGGTGGAGTAAGTGTATTTATCTTCAGTAAGTGACTGATAAGTATGCCTTGAAAGAACAAATAGAAACAAACAAAAAGAAGAGGAAAAGAACAAGAAGTAAGGAAAAAGAGGGTGGAGGTTGTAATGTACACGTTTGTGTGTGAACAAGTTGGTTTTCATTGAAAGTTCAATAATCACAACGAGCATATAATGGCAGTAGTAAAGTTTGTCTTGCTCAGAAATGTTACTCTGAATCTTTGTAATATATTTTTTATTTCAGTCTCTCTCTGTAGTTCTGTATCTCTGTCTCTCTAACTCTCTATCTTGCTCTCTCTCTCTCTATCTCTCTCTACTCCTCCCCTCACTCTTATTGTTCTGTCTCTCTTTCCTCACTGTCTCTTTGTCTTTCTCACTCTGTCTGTCTGTCTGCCTGTCACTCTGTCTGTGTGTGTGTGTGTGTGTGTGTCTCTCTCTCTCTCTCTCTCTCTCTCTCTCTCTCTCTCTCTCTCTCTCTCTCTCTCTCTCTCTCTCTCTCTCTCTCTCTCTCTCTCTCTCTCGCTCTCTCTATATATATCTCTTAGATAATATATAATATATCTATAATAGTATATCATTGTGTATTCCATGTTAACCACTACTAGTCTTTGGTGACATTGAGACAAATGTCAGTTAAATAGTGCCTCATAATTATATATATATATATATATATGTATATTTAAATATAATATACATATATTGTTTTTATGATTACTTTTTATGTATTTCTCAATATGGTACATAAGTAGCAGTTGATGTAAACCTAGGTAGATGAACGTATTTGTTGGTTCTCTTTCTATTTTTTTAATTATTCTTTGAAAAATAACGTGGATAATGCATGTCATTTGTATGTATACATTTTTTATATTTTTTGTATGGAAAAAAAAATATGCTTCAATCTTAGATTTAATTGCTCCACCAATGATACATTTCCTGAAAAAGAAAAGAAGAAAGCATTGACTGTATTGTTGCTTCATTTGAGATTGTGTCGGATGATTCTGCTGATGTTGTGGAAACTCATGTTGTCTCAGGGGAGACAGCCAATCAGGTAGGCAATAACGTTCAGTCCTGAACAAGGGGACTTGGTAGTCCAGAGGCAAGGTGTCAGCCTCTCAACTAAAAGGTAGTTGGTTCGAGCCCTACCAACGGTTGAAAAATTTTCTCGATTTTTATTTTAGCAAAATCTGCCCACCTGTTCCAAGTAGGTGGATGACACCTAGTCCTATCGGAGACGGACGATAAAAAGGAGGTCCCGTGTACAGATCACAATACTCTGTGCCCGTTAAAGATTCATTGGCTGTTTACTGGACAGTCCGGGCAAAATTATAAATCCTACCAAAACCCTCAAGATCACCTTAGTTGTGGATGTGGGTAAATCAAATCAAAATCTTAAACAAAGCTTATGCAGCACCAAACCTTGAGACTGAGGCTCCACACCCTCACACTGGCTGGCAGTTTTTCTCATAGAATAGAAAGGCAAAGGGGGTAAGTTCAAGCTCCCTTTATTTGTAATATTCTTTTTTGGAATTTGGACAAAGGACGTTAGTGGCGGTGGTGGCCTAGTGGTTAGACTGCTGGACTTGGCGATCATGAGGTCCCTGGTTCAAATCTTATCGATGCTAGGTCCGATGTTGTGTTCTTTGGGAAAATGATGCTTATTTAACACATATTTTACCCGCATGGCCCACGTGCAAATGGCTACCAGCAATAGCTTGGGAGTAAACAAAGAAGTCTGCAACTGACTAGCGAGTCCTGTCCAGGAGGTGACTTGTCATGTTCCGTTTCATGTTAATAAAACTGGGATGAGCTCAGGGATGTTTAGGCAAATGGTCTAACTAAGGAGACTTTGACAACTGGACATCTGCGACTATAGCAGCGTCCCAGGCAGTCTTATATTAAATGCGCTAAAGTTTAAAAAGATGTATTTTATTTTGCATAGCCCTGATTGAAAGCTAACACAAGTAACAACTCACAGTAACACATCCTTTTGTACGTCATAATGAAAGTCGTTTGTGTATACGTTTGATTAGAATAGAAGAAAAAAATGGTGCTGCGCCTGGCATTCCAATTTCTTTAGAGAAAGGAATATAGACAATTATCGAGCTTAGGCTCAAGGCAACAGGAGTCACCCATGTTGACCAAGTGAGCAAATAGGGTAATCTTTCTTGCCCAAGGAAAAAGTTGAAATGCCTGACGGGGGCTTGAACGCAGTACCTCTGGGTCACAGTGCAATGCCTTTTAACCACTCGGCCATCTCGGGTCCCCTTAGACTTTGATACAAAAATAAGATGTAAAGTAAAACGTAACTTTCTTTGAATGAATTTTGTTAGGTAGATGATACTCCTATTCCTATGCAAGTAGAGAAGGTTTTTTTTTCAGTAAAGGAGTTTAACAATAACATGTTTATTTTTAGGGACAAATCTGATTGCAGAGATGTTGTATAAATATTCACCACCTGTGGATAGAGGAAACTTTTTTATTTTATTAGTACGACATTGTACTAGGAAGGATAGTGAAAGTGATGGAAGATTCAACTTTTTAAGTATAAACTACTACTTGTATTTTTGAAATGTACGCTTTCAACTATTTGAAATTGTAAATTATTAGAAAAGGCCAGTTGTGTTGAAAAATTTGTTCATTTCATTGTGAAGGTGATGGAATTAATATGCACTGCTCTGTGTTTTGATTTACATTTACAGCCAATAAAAATGAGAATTTTACTATTGTTTTTGTATCTTACCAGACGACAATTTCATCCCTCTTCAATCTTTTTTTTTCATCTTTCTTATTTTGTATGTGGTATTTGGTATGTGTGATATTTACTTGCTTAGGAGTGCATTCCATGTAGTAGATTATATTTTTACACACACATCTGATATTAAGAGGCAAGTATGTCATGTATTTTACTATGTGCTACAAAATGTGCTTCTCTTACCATATTCCAAATGTATGATAAGAGTTGTTTATTTTTAATGACGTAACCATAATTCCACCCACCATGAAATTATGGGATGCTTTCAAAAAGATTTCAGCAAAATGATTCAATGGCTGGGCACGGATTGAAGTTCAAGTTAAAAATACAACAAAAAAAGAACCATTCTAGAAAGAAGCACAGATTGAAAACCGTTTTCATGATCGTGAAAAGTGTGTAAAGATCTGCCTTGTCGCTGCCAGCTACACAATGACTCACCATCATGCAATAATAGCCAGATTGAGTTTTAATGAAACTAACGTGTTCCCCACCATGGGGCAAAGATGGGATGTAAGGGACAAGTTGTTAAGAAACAAGTTGACTTTGATAATAATAATAAAAAGTTTTTAGGAGAAGAGGTGCAAAAGTTATTAAGATATACTTCACCTAGCAAATTCCTAAACGTAAAGGAGTGCTCTATTAACTTTAGGTACGTATTGAATAAATATAAATATGCGTATGCATGTATCTTTATAGTGTGTTATATATTTATATATATATATATATATACACACACATTATATATATGAATAAAAACGTGTCTATATATTTAAAGAAGAATCATGATACTTGTATTAGCTGATATGTGTTGAAAAATATACTACATGGAAATGAGGGGTTACGCTCAGTGAGAGATTCATATATATTATATTTATATATACATGTCCTTGAAAGCAATGTATGATTTTGTGCTCCTGTCAAGTGTGGGATACATTAGTAATAGGGTGTGATACTGATACTGATACTGCTCTTGCTCTGGACCTCTCTAGAAGTCTATCTCCAACTCGCTGACATAAAGCAAAATTGTTGTTCTATTCTAATCTCCAGATCGGATGTAATTTGAATAATCAGTGTAATGATGAAAGCAGAATCAAATCTTTATATCAAATTGTTGCACGTCTCATAAATCGGAGAGAAAAAGATAGCCAACATCTGTTGGAACTCCAAGAAAATTGAAAGCTTGAGAAACTTTATTTGAATTGAAGCCATTTTTCTCAAAACTTCAAATGTGTGAGATACAACATTATTATTGCTCTAATTACCAGGCGGGCAGCTGGTGGGCTCTACTGGTAGGTACTACTTTTTTCCTTTGACTCTTTCACTTCTCTTGTATCTTGCTGTTTCTCTCACCCTGAGATGTTTCCTCTTAATTCACCCTGAGATGTTTCCTCTTAATTCACCCTGAGATGTTTCCTCTTAATTCACCCTGAGATGTTTCCTCTTAATTCACCCTGAGATGTTTCCTCACCCTGAGATCACCACAATGGTGGACGAGGTAAATTTCAATTAAACAAAGCTCTATACTCGTTTACTGTTTTGTCAATCTGAACTATCTTTTCTCGGCTATATGTACTCTATTCAGTCATTTACTTTGCATGACACTGAAACGAGCAACCATTTTTGTAATCTTATAAACGATACATTTATAACTAGAAGAACTCACTAAGATACATGTATTTAAGCAAAAAATACAACTCCACACACAACTGCATCCAACTGCATCACATGGGGGCAGTGACACTTTATCAAGCCTATGGTTTGTGTTCCAGTCCTTTGGTTCAATAGTATTCCAATAACACATCGTTTTTTGAACATTACACTCTATCTCTATTAATGTCCTTGTTTTCATTTTTCTCATGTTAACACACTCTTATTTTTCCCAATGTTTATTCCATTAATTAAAGATAATGGTTAGACCTGAGATCTCTTGACAGGACCACATGTTTGTGATTGTAAGAAGGCTTTGTTCTGCCAAGCACATTTGCATGTAATGTATTTGGCTTATATATATATATATATATATATATATATATATATATATATATATATATATATAGGTGGCAAGATTTGATCATGCATGTGATTTCTCATTCACTGTCTATAAGTATAAGTCTGCCTCTGACACTACTGTGTCAAGTCCCTCCTGTCTCTTACTTCATCATATGTTGATCCTCTGAGCATCCTCTGAGCATCTCTCTCTCAACTCTCTCACTTCTTTTTTCTCTCTCTCTTAAATAAATCTCTCTCTCTCTCTCTCTCTCTCTCTCTCTCTCTCTCTCTCTCTCTCTCTCTCTCTCTCTCTCTCTCTCTATATATATATATATATATATATATATATATATATATATATATATATATATATATATATATATATCTTAGACTCTCTGTCTGTTTCTGCCCATGTGAAATGGCTGGCTCATTTTACAATCTTCTACTTCTATTGACCACCTTCATGGGGAACATCAGTGATACTATACTCTGTTTCATTTCTATCCATTTACACAATGTGTCCTTTTTATGTGGGTGATTTTGTTGTTGGCTCGCTGCTTGTTCAATTTTTTAAACTAAAAAGACTTAAGAAACGAAGAAGAAAACACACACAACAAAACAACCTCAAATCCAAACCAACCCACCAGAGCAGAATAATCAAGAAATGAAATTGCTCCCTCTCCCTACCCCCCTACCCCCACCCACCCCCTTAATATCTCCAGTGCTTAGGCTGGTTTTAAGTGTTTCTTGTGGTAGCCATGATTGAATTGATTGACGTGTCTACTGTCTGACTCCCCCCTCCCCCGCCCCCTTATCCCCACCCTGATTGAACTATCACTCAATCTCTGACCTATGCTAGATTCTTAATAAACCTGATACCAATTTTGTACAAACATTCCTGTCTCACTTTTGATTATTTATTGATATTTTTAGATTTAGACATAAGAATGTTATGTCAATAATAGGATGGGTGATTGGGGTCTGCTGGTGGTAAGTCCTACTTCTGTCATTTCATTCTTTCATATATCTTTTACCTTCACTCTTTCCTCTTCATTAAATTAATTCATCCTGCCTCAATTGAATGATATCTATTACCGCACGTGGTGGACAGGGTAATTTTCCATGTAATATGCCCCATTTAATTATGATTACTTTCTATCAATGTCTCGTGGCAAGACCTCATCATGTGGTTAATTTCATGCATTATACGTGGGTGGTGGGGGGGGGGGGGGGGGGTTGCACAGTGGTCCAAAAGTAATGTGTCTGCGCCTCAATCAGAAGGGTAGTGGGTATAGTACCTGCGCAGGTTGGATAATTTTCTCTCCCCCGTCCCATCGGAGACGGATGATAGAAAAAGGAGGTCCTGGTAAGCAGATCACACAACTGTGCATGTAAACGATTCCTTTGCTGTGGGCAGTTGGGGCAAAATTTTGAAAAATCCTCCCCGTAAACCCAAAATCATCGCCTTAGTTGTAGACGTGGGTAAAACTAAAATCAAATCAAATCAAACCGAAGTAATTGCCTTCATTCCGAGCATTCCAAACCACCATCATCATCATCATCTTCATAGCACATCTTTTATAAAAAAACATTTTTTTTTTAAAGTTATGATTTACAAAGTTATCGACTTGACACTCGACAGGTTTTGATGCAAGCATTCTTAGCGCGTCAAGATTTCCAGACAAAAGGGAGGCATCGGCTTAGTTCACCATTGGTCAGAAAGATGTTACTGAACGTTCATATTCATACATAGTAACATGTAATAATGGCTAACATTGAGCTGCAGATGTCCTGTTTATCGGTGGTGTGTGCTACTGTGTGTGGTACTACTAGGTAGTTGGTAGGTCCTACTTCTTTCCTTTTCTTCTGTCACTGTCAGTGAGTGTCCGTTATCTTTCATATTACATGTGTTACCGGTATCTTGTTGTTTCCTCTTAATGGTCCTGAGATCACGACATATGGTGGATTTTGTAAAATTCAATGGAACAAACTCGTATCGGTGTGTGTGTGTGTGTGTGTGTGTGTTTCATGTATGCATACGCTCCCTAATGAGCTGAGATTATGTGAGAATGATAATGGCTGAAGTGCTCCCATGGGAAGCCTATTTCAAACCTTGCTTCATAATGTATATGGACAAGTACTGTAGTAGAACTAGAAGTAGAAGAAGAGCACTTTCTCTCCATCCACGCTGCTGGTAGGTCATGCTTCTTTCCTTTCCTTCTCTCACTTATTATTTTTATCTTGCTGTATCCTCTTAATTCACCCTGAGATCACTGTAATGGTGGACAGGGTAAAAAAAACAACCCCAAAACAAACTCCATCCATGGCGACGTGAAAGTGAAAGGTGCCGATATGGAGGTCAGTGTCACTGTCACGGTGTCAGTGTCAGTCAGTAGTTCAAATTTTGTCTGGTCTGTGGTGGGCAGTTGATGGGCGCTTGCTTTGCTGGGACTGGGAGCAGTGGGATGGAGGTCCTACCTAGTTTTCTTTTCTTCACTCTTTCTCATATTATAACCTTTGATCTTGCACGCTGTTTCCCCTTAATTCACCATGAGATAACCGCCCACTATTTTGGTGGACGGGGTGAATTTCAATGATACTGTCTTGTTAGTCTTCCTACTACTATGTTACAAACATACTATGTATGTATATATATATATATATATATATATATATATATATATAAATATATATATATATTTTATATATATATATATATATATATATATATATATATATATATATATATATATATATATATATATATACATGTAATGTAACAGAATGTTGCTGCAGTGGGCTGACGGCAATGGGTGAAGAAGAACATAAAACAGCTGGAAATGTGGGCGGAGGGTAGGTGCTACTGGTAGATCCTACTTCTTTCCTTTTGCTCTTTCACTTCTCCTTTGTTTTGCTGTTTCGTCTTCACATCATCGAAAGCGTGTGAAAGCTGCGAGCTCCCAGGGACCCCTTGGCTGTTTCCGTCTTAATTCACTCGAGGTAACCGCAGTGATGGATGGAGTAAATTTCAATGAAATAAACAAAATCCTGTCCTCTCATTTCTCATGTCATTTTCCCTTGAGTTTTAGATCTTTGATTTTGCCATCACTAGGTTTATAAGTATACGTCATCGTAATTATGATATGTATCATAATAATATTGTGAATTAAATTATTACATGTATTATTATAACTATGAATTGAACCCAAAAACCCCAACAAAAACAAAAAAGAACAATATATAGCAATCAATAATCAATATTGAAAATCATGAGTGAGTTGGAAGCAGACCAGGGCGTATCTTTGTTGGGATTTTTTTTTGGTCATATTTATTCTCAGCTCAAGAGATCATGATGATAATATAATAATGCAATAATACAACGATAACAGACATTACTTTGCTACAGCAATATCAATAGTTCATCATCATATCCAAAAAGAAAATTAGTCTTTACAACAGTTTCAAAGTAAAAAAAGATACTCTATTTTATTTTGGGTTAGGAGTCGGGGAGGTTCTCTAAACTATCTTCTAACCATCACAACTCACAATCACATATCAATAAACACTATTTATACGTATAACACACAATTATGGGGCATTTTTAAATGTATATCTCTACTCATTAGATGTAATAACAATCTATATACATACTCTTATAATATAACTCTAGGCTAAATATGATCACATAATAATATTATTTATTATTATTACATTATGTATTATAAGTATGAATTATGATATACTGGACTGGAAACGTTTATGTTCTAGTTTTGGTCATTGAGGGAGAATTGGTTGTCAAGGTGTGAAGTTTGTGGGCAGGTAAAGTCTGTGGGCAGGTAGGGTCTGTGGGTGGGTAAAGTCTGTGGGCGGGTGAAGTCTGGGCAGGTGAACTATGTGAGGGGAAGGTGAAGTCAGTTGGCCATTTTAAGTATATAGACAGGTAGAGTCTATGGGCAGATGAAGTCTGTGGGCAGATGAAGTCTGTGGGCATGTATATATATTCTATGGGCATGTATATTCTGTGGGCAGGTGGATTCTGTGGGTAGGTGAAGTCTTTGGGCAGATGAAATCTGTTGGCAGGTAGAGTCTGTGGGCAGGTGAAGTCTATGGGCAGGTGAAGTCTGTGGACAAGTAGATTCTGTGGGAAGGTGAAGTCTGTGGGCAGGTGAAGTGCAGGTAGAGTGTGTCAGGTAGAGTCTGTGGGCAGGTAAAATCTGTGGGCATGTATATTCTATGGACATGTAGAGTCTGTGGGCATGTATATTATGTGGGCAATTTCCGTCTATGGGCAGGTAGAGCCTGGACAAGTTGAGTCTGTGGGCAGGGTGAAGGATAAAGGCCTTTTCAATGTCCGTCCAAGGCCTTGAGGTATTTGGGTTCTATCAGTTTGGGCACCAGCTTGTGTCTGGGGATAGCAGTAAACGTGTGTGTAGTGTTATAGTTATTACATGGGCACACACCACTGTCTGTCAGTGTCACCAACTAGAGCATTAGTGACGAATAATGATAATGACATGAACTAGTATTAAAGCCCCATAGTAGCGAAGGCGAGATCAATACAAAGGAATATGCAGAAAAATACAGAGTCTTTGGACCAATGGAATATTATCCGGACCTCCGTCGGAAGGGTGTCGATGCGTAGGTCGCTGGTTTGATTCTGTTTGGTGTGACGGGACTTCACTCCAGAGGCAAAGTGTCGGCCTCTCAACCCAAAGAGCGTGGGGGTTCAAGCCCTAATTATACATTTTTATAGATTTTTTTATAGTTAAATCTTTCCCCCCCCCCGGTCCAGGTAGATGGATTGACACTCAACTCCCATCGAGACGGACTATAAAAAGGAGGTTCCGTGTGCAGATCATCACACTCTTTTTGTGCATGTTAAAGATCCCTGGGCAGTCCGGGCAAAATAATAAAAATCCTACCAAAAAACCCCGAGATCACCATAGTTGTGGATGTAAATCAAATCAAACAAAGCACCCGGCGGATATTTCTATCGTAGAATTAAAATGTGAAGTCAAAAATAACATTTGAGCAAAATTTTGTACCAAACTTCCACTGAGCTGTTTTCAACTCTCGTGTCGCCGAATGGATTCGGTAAGCGAAAAAACTGGAAGGATTTTTTTTTTACTGCAGCATTGAAAATTGTCATGAGTATGCCAACATGGAAATAAGAGGGGAGTGGATTATGCTACTCCGTCTAACTACATCGTTCTAACTACATCGTTCTAACTACATCGTTCTAACATCGTTCTAACAACATCGTTCTAACATCGTTCTAACTACATCGTTCTAACTACATCGTTCTAACTACATCGTTCTAACATCGTTCTAACTACATCGTTCTAACTACATCGTTCTAACTACATCGTTCTAACTACATCGTTCTAACTACATCTAACTACATCGTTCTAACTACATCGTTCTAACTACATCGTTCTAACATCGTTCTAACTACATCGTTCTAACTACATCGTTCTAACTACATCGTTCTAACACATCGTTCTAACCATTGTTCTAACTACATCGTTCTAACTACATCGTTCTAACTACATCGTTCTAACTACATCGTTCTAACTACATCGTTCTAACTACATCGTTCTAACTACATCGTTCTAACTACATCTAACAACATCGTTCTAACTACATTGTTCTAACTACATCGTTCTAACTACATCGTTCTAACTACATCGTTCTAACTACATCGTTCTAACTACATCGTTCTAACATCGTTCTAACTACTAACATCGTTCTAACTACATCGTTCTAACTATCGTTCGTTCTAACTACATCATCGTTCTAACTACATCGTTCTAACTACATCGTTCTAACTACATCGTTCTAACTACAACTCATCGTTCTAACTACATCGTTCTAACTACATCGTTCTAACTACATCGTTCTAACTACATCATTTCTAACTACATCGTTCTAACTACATCGTTCTAACTACATCGTTCTAACTACATCTAACTACATTGTTCTAACTACATCTAACTACATCGTTCTAACTACATCGTTCTAACTACATCGTTCTAACTACATCTAACTACATCGTTCTAACTACATCGTTCTAACAACTTAGTTCTAACTACATCGTTCTAACTACATCGTTCAACACACACATCGTTCTAACAACTTAGAACGAGAAGTGTGTTCACACACAAATCGGTCGTCCGTGTAGTCAACATGGACGCCAAAACGAAGCTGTTAGTTTTGTTATGGCTAAAACGCAGATGTGACAATAGAAGAGAAAGAAGATATTGAATTCATCCCATTTGTTCTCAGCGCTTGATATTTGGAGAGTTTCATCATCTAGTACCGCAAAATACTGAAGTAGCAGATGTCGAGAAGTGTCTAGCGTATATTCGCATGAGGCCGGAGAGTTTCAACACCTTGTTGCACATGGTTTCACCCTTCATAGAAAAAGAGATGACCAATTACAGCATATTGTCTGTTTGAATACATTTTGCTGGTTTTGTCATACAGTCCTGGTCTTTTGTAGACTGCATTGATGAGTGCTTCACATTCAGCAGTATCCATTTTTATGTGGCTGTAACCTTCTTTCAATCTCAAGTAAAATAGATCTGATTATTGAAAACTACACACTTACCTCATTCATTAATTACCCAGTCTTCTATACACTGCACAGTTTTGCACTATCAATTATTATTTAAGAAACAAAAAGTTATTTCCTTTATTGTTGATAAAAAGCAAATTCTGCTTAAACAATTTCGCCTTAATTTTGGGCGCTGATTTCGAATCTGCAATAAAAAAATCTACGACCATTCCCTGATTCGGTATGGTCAGTTGAAAGTTTGCCAGGCAAGCGGCTCGGATCGGAAATGTCAATCAGCGTTCCCCAAGGCGATGCGTCTCGCTGAACGATGTTTGGTAGTAGTGTTTGATATTAAATCGCACTAGAATTTGGTGCTGATAAAGATTCTGAAGTCAGATTTACACAATTTGGACCTTTGCACCCCATTATTTTGAGCGATGTGAACCCAGGCCTTGAGGCAAAGAGGAAATTTTTCAGGCTCGCCCTTAATTCAGGAAGAGGCCTTGAGGACCAGTTTTTTTAAATTACTAAAATATTATATAGTTCGGACTTTGGCCTCATAATTTAGGCCTTGATGACTAGTCCTTGGGGAATTCCTCTCTAGTGAGTGGCCCGCTTAAGGCGAGATCTCATACAGCATGTTCCGGGGACAGTTTCTGTCCAATAAAAATCTGCTGCATGTTTTCGAAAACC
>JAXRKP010000935.1:117500-125000 GCA_037039925.1 Doris montereyensis | reverse complement strand
TTCAATTTGTGCTTTGATCCTTATCTTATTGCGTAGTTCAATTTGTGCTTTGATTCTTATCTTATTGCGTAGTTCAATTTGTGCTTTGATTCTTATCTTATTGCGTAGTTCAATTTGTGCTTGATCTTTATCTTATTGTAGTTCAATTTGTGCTTTGATTCCTTCTTATTGCGTAGTTCAATTTTATCTTGTCTTATTGCGTAGTTCAATTTGTGCTTTGATTCTTATCTTATTGCGTATTCAATTTGTGCTTTGATTCCTATCTTATTGCGTAGTTCAATTTGTGCTTTGATCCTTATCTTATTATAGTTTAATTTGTGCTTTGATCCTTATCTTATTGCGGTATTTCAATTTGTGCTTTGATCTTTATCTTATTGCGTAGTTCAATTTGTGCTTTGATCCTTATCTTATTGCGTTCAATTTGTGCTTTGATCCTTATTGGGTAGTTCAATTTGTGCTTTGATCCTATCGTATTTCAATTTGTGCTTGATCTTTATCTTATTGTAGTTCAATTTGTGCTTTGATCCTTATCTTATTGGGTAGTAATTTTGCTTTGATCCTTTATCTTATTGCATTAATTTGGTTTGACATCTTATTGTATTAATACATTATGGTACAGTATTAATATTGTTGCATGTACTTAATACACGTGTATTACTGTGTTAGAGGGTGAATTAAATCGTTCGTCAACATAAAGCAATGATTTAATACAAGCATAATCTGAGTGAGCTAATCAACTTATCTTTCATTAAGCTCTTCTTCGTTTTCTCAAATAAAAAACAAACAAAGACACAAATCAATATAAATTATCAAATTAAATAATAAACAAGGGCAACACAAACAAACAGAAACCCTAAATAATATTCTTGTTTGGATCATTGAATCTGTGCTGTCCACTACCATAATATTGTGCGGTGATCTCAAAGCGTATTAAGAGAAAACACAGCAAGATGAAAGATGGAATGAGTGAAGAAGAAATACGTAGTGAAGAAACGAATACATGTTTAAAATAAAAATAAATAATCCACGATCATCATACACACACTACAACACGATTTTGATACATTTCGAAACAATTCCCTAATCCTCTACGCTACACATGTATATAAGAGTTAATGTTTTTTCAACGCTTAATTAAGAAGAGTATTGGGATACGGTGGTTCAGAGGCAAGGTGTCAGCCTCTCAACACAAAGCTCGTAGTTCGTAGGTCGTGCTCAGACAGGTTGACAAAATTGTTCTGATTTTTTCGGGTAAATTTATCCCCTCTATCTCCTGATCTAAGTAGATGAATTGACACATAGATCAAAGGAGGTCCTGTACAGATCACAACATACTGTGCACGAGATCTCATAGCTATGTATAGGGCAAGTTTAATTTCTGTTGCAGATCCCCCCCCCTGCTCCCCCCACAATCTTAATTACTCAAGAGTAAAACGAGTGTATCGTGTAAATCAATGTTTTTTATGATGGACTGCCAGACTCTATGTGCGTTTGACAGCTTGTTTTGCTGTGAGGGGACTCGGTAGTTCAGAGGCAATGTCGGCATCGACCTCTCAACCCAAAAGTCTCGAGTTCAAGCCCCGACACGGTTGAATAAGTTTCTCGAGTTTTTTTCGACTAAAATCTACCTCCCCCCCCTCGCTTTCACACCACTGATCCAGGTAGCTGGATCGACACCTAGTTTCATCGCAGACGGACGATAAATAAGATCACAGCACTCTCTGCACACCTTAATTAAAGATCCGTTAGCTGTTTCCAGAACAGTCTGGGTCAAAATCAAAACTCCTTCCAAAACCCCCGAGAGCATCTTAGTTGTGGATATGGGTAAAATCAAACCAAATCAAATCAAATCAAATCAAATCAAATCAAATCAAATCAAATCAAATCAAAATTTCGTTCTCGCAAAGCTTAGGCTTACATTTGATGCACGTGGCCCTGTTCCACCCTCTCTTCCACGTCAGCCAGGGTCCGCACGTGCAGGGGCGAGTGTGGAAGGGCTGCGTGGACCCACGGAAAGGCGAACAGCGACAGGAAGCCGTTGATGATAGCCACCACTAACAGGTCCCAGTGATACGCAGCTCCTTTTTTCCAGCCTTGGTACAAGAAACAAATAAATCAAACAACGACAACAAAACGAAACCAAAAAAAAAAAAGAAGAAAAAAGAAAAAGACAAAAGAGAATAAAAAGAGTAAAAAAGGAAAATATGTATTTCATGCTTTAACTGAATGTATTATTATATCTAAAGAAATGTAATGCACATGAAAACAAAGGACTCTCCCCCCTCTTTCTCTCTCTCTCTCTCTCTCTCTCTCTCTCTCTCTCTCTCTCTCTCTCTCTCTCTCTCTCTCTCTCTCTCTCTCTCTCTCTCTCTCTCTCTCTCTCTCTCTCTCTCTCTCTCTCTATATATATATATATATATATATATATATATATATATATATATATATATATATATACTCATAACCATTTGCACCAATGATTACACAAGTTGTCATAAAAACACAAAACTGATAAAGTTCGCCGGCAACTCTTTTATTTTAGGTCTTATTAATGAATGTAAAGCTTGTTATAATGATGAGATACAAGAGCTTTTGTTAAAATGGTGTGAAGACTGTATTTAAATGTCAACAATGTCTCTAAAACGAAACAACTTGTATTTGATTTAAAACACATACACTTAAACACCTATCCTTAAACACCTACACGTAAACACCTACACGTAAACACATACACGTAAACACATACATGTAAACACCTACACGTAAACACCTACCCGTAAACACCTACACGTAAACACATACACGTAAACACATACACGTAAACACATACACGTAAACACCTACACGTAAACACCTACCCGTAAACACCTACACGTAAACACATACACGTAAACACATACACGTGAACACCTACACGTAAACACCTACACGTAAACACATAGACGTAAACATCTACACGTAAACATCTACACTTAAACACCTACACGTAAACACCTACATGTAAACACATACACGTAAACACATACACGTAACACATAGACGTAAACACCTACACGTAAACACATAGACGTAAACACCTACACGTAAACACCTACACGTAAACACATACACGTAAACACATACACGTAAACACCTACACGTAAACACCTACACTTAAACACCTACAAACACCTACAAACACCTACACTAAACACCTACACTTAAACACCTACACTTTAACACCTACACTTAAACATCGACACTTAAACATCGACGCTTAAACATCGACGCTTAAACACCTACCCTTGAACATCGACACTTAAACACCTGCACTTAAACACATACACTTAAATATCGACACTTAAGTACCTAAATATAAACACCTATATTTTAAAGTCTTAGACACACATACATACATACACACACACATTCAAACCAAAATGCAGAAAGAAAATTCTACTCACTTGTTATTTGGTGTGTTGACCAAAGCACTGGAAATGTTTTGGTCCATGAAGAAAAGCAAGGAGAGGAAAATCCTAACCCATAACTGCAACCACTGCCGCCGGAGACAGTGAGGTGAACGAGGGCATATCGAACATAGTCTCATCAGTGGTCATGCTTGAAAGGTTTAACTGTGTGGGAGGGAGGAGAGAGAGAGTGAGTGACAGATAGACAGAGAGACAGACAGACAGACAGATAGACAGAGACGGATACAGAGAGAGAGATACAGAGAGAGAGAGAGAGAGAGAGAGAGAGAGAGAGAGAGAGAGAGAGAGGGAGGGGAGGGAGGGAGGGAGGGAGGGAGGGAGGGAGGAGGGAGGGGGAGGGAGGGGGAGGGAGGGAGGGAGGGAGGGAGGGGAGGGGGAGGGAGAGAGAGAGAGAGAGAGAGAGAGAGGAGAGAGAGAGAGAGAGAGAGAGAGAGAGAGAGAGAGAGAGAGAGAGAGAGAGAGAGAGAGAGAGAGAGAGAGAGAGAGAGAGAGAGAGAGAGAGAGAGAGAGAGAGAGAGAGAAAGATATACAGAAACATAACCGAAAGACAAAGGCGACAACGATGAGGACACTGAAAAATGGCAACGAAACCATTATAAGAGTCGTTTTTTAATTAATCGCACAATCCAACACGACATTCCCACCCCTACCAAACCACACGCACTTCATCCCTTGTCTACCTGTCTGTTTGGAATGGTACTCTTTCTCTCTTTGTCGTTCTTTCTCTCTGTCTGTCTGTGTCTGTTGCTATCTCTGTATCAGTCTTTCTGTCAATCTCTGTCGCTGTATCTCTTTTCGTCTGTTTGTCTGTCTGTGTGCCCGTTTGTCAGCTCTGTTGTGGATGTGCTTAAAGCCAACCAAATCAAATTAAACTCTTTTTCATTTCTCTCTGCAACACACACACACACATACACACACACACATCCATGCAGATGCACACATAATAACCTTCCCCATTCTTCCTTAATTGAGCGATTTTCTTCCTGCTTTTTTCACTAGTAAGGAGACTCGGTGGTCCAGAGGCAAGGTATCGGCCTCTCAACCAGTAGTGGGTTTGAAACATTTTCTCGTGGTTTTTTTGGAGTAAAATCTATCCCCCTGGTCCAGGTAGGTGGATCGACGCCTGATTCCATGGAGGCAGACGATATAAAAGAGGTCCCGTGTACAGATCACAACGCTGTGCACGTTAAAGATTCCTTGGCTGTTTACAGGGCAGTTCAGGCAAAGTTAAAAATCCTACTAGAAACTGCGAGATCACCTTAGTTGTGGATGTGGGTAAATCAAATGAAAATCACTGAATAGTCTTTTGGTCTTATATGAGGTGGGGCATCCACTCGAGTTTTCAACACTTCCAGGTCAGGTAAAATGTAACATCATGTTACTGTAGCATGGCCTTTTATGTCAGTATTGACGATCCTGTAACAGTTGCTGTCACTGCTTAGCCTGGGCTAATTTTATATATGAGAAGTATAGATTCACAAACACACACTTCCTTCCCTCCGATCTTTGCCTCTTCTACGCTTTTTCCGAGTTATGAACTGGTGAAGAAGTTTGGAGTACGAGAGGTTCTAGGATATTTCTTAATTTTGCCTTTTTGGTAGGAATTCAATTTGTGCCAGGGTGGTCGATTTCCAACCACCGAGGGTTCTTTTACATGCGTAATTGCACATGGGACCTCCTAGATTTTTGACCGTCTCCGATATGACTAGGCCCTCATTTTATCCTGCATACCACTGTGGCTATTTTGCCTACGAGATAGATCTGGGCGTGACTTCGTCTCTTGTGTTGGACTTACGCTTGACGTCCTTGAAGACAAAAGAGCCAAAGAATGAAACAAATAAGACGGATATGGGAAGGGCGTAGTCCGCCAGAATTTCTCTCTTGCCAGCAGTAAGGAAGGGTCTGAAGAAAAATATAAAAGAACAACAATAAAGGAAATTGTTACAATTAATTATGAGAATATCTAAAATGGAATGTTTTTATCATTTAGCTGTTGTGTTGTCATCATTTTGATCCGTTCAAGTCTCCAACACTGCCATTATCACCATCACAATGATCGTCCATATCATCATCATCATCATCATCATTACCATCATCATCATCATCATCGTTGCCGTCGATAGTCATCATCATCATTATCATTAACCATCAATCAATATCCTCATTCATCATCAATACACATTGTAAGCCACTGTCCTTATCATTCTTACTATGATCGTTACGATTATGGAACTAAATGATTCCCATTAACATTACCCTGTTGATATCATTTCCAATATCACTCACGTCTCATTCGTCTTGTAGTCTGGGATACCGTGGGTGTATGGGTGTATGGGTGAAGCTAGGGTGTGTGTGTGGGGGGGGAGCGTTATCGATGACTTGGCAACCAGTTCCATTCAGTCATCCACCTTTCTTAATTAAAGTGTTGCTGAGTTTCAGGCCTGTCTTCTTCTTCAAATTCGGACGTGGGTCGTTTGAGCTCCGAGAGATCCCTTGAAACAGCGGCAGTCGGTTGCTGGTCCCGCGGCTTAATTCAATTTTTCGGGGGACCCCATTGTTAATTTTGGGCTGTCCATTTCCTGATGTTGTCTTCCATCTCTTCACTTTGTCTACCTCTTTTTACTCTCTTAATGGACAGTCCCTCGCAGGAAATTCTCTGCAAGTCCTTCTGCTTACCATCAACGTAAAAACAAAATAACCCCCATCTTGGTAGGCAAGGGAATTTCCTTCCCCTCAATCCAATCCCATCCCACACACACAAACGCACAAACATACACACATATACACACACATACACAAATATTATATATATATACACACATACATACCCACAAACATAAATAAATACTCACTCTCTCTCACTCTCTCTCTCTCTCTCTCTCTCTCTCTCTCTCTCTCTCTCTCTCTCTCTCTCTCTCTCTCTCTCTCTCTCTCTCTCTCTCTCTCTCTTTCTCTCTCCTACAACATGCTGGTGAGCTTGCAATCGTGTGGAATACGGACTATAAATTCATTTTTATCTTTATCTTAAGGATAGGGAAGCATCAACTCACGTTTTTGTAAAATTAAAAAGTGTGAGTCCAACCCACACGGTGCATAGCATCAATAAAAGGAACAAAATGCTGCTCTCTCTGAGGCACTCCCCTTCCTCTGCTACAGTGGCGGCTGTTGGTGCGCTGTGATTGGTCAAATTGCTGGACGCTTTGGTGAGAATCGAGGAGACCGTAGTCGCCACTGTCGATATCGCAGACGTAGTGTTGTCGTCTACGTCAGTTTTGGAATGGGGGCGTGCGTGGCAAGCCTTGGTGGTAATTGTCGTTTGAAATCTGAAAGACAAAGCTACAAATCACAATGTTATTGGGGAGAATTCCCCCCTTCCATCCTTTTTTGGCCTATCTTACTTCTGCTTCTTCTTCGTCTTTTCGGCTTTTTCCCGTTAGGGGTCACCACAGCAGATCATTTTTCTCTCGTTGTCCCAACCTGTTCGTCCCAACCTCTTGCACCAATGGCCTTCACGTGTTCCTGCATCATATCCATATATATATATATATATATATATATATATATATATATATATATATATATATATATATATATATATATATATATATATATATAATGTTATCTTCGTTTTGGGTCTTCACCTCTTCCTCCTGCCCGGTATGTCCATCCGCAACATCTTCTGCCCAATATATTCCATATAATATCCTTCTCTTTACATGCCCGTACCATTTTAGTCAATAGTTACGACTACTATATTTATTATATACAAGCCGCTGAGAACAGAAGCTGAATCTTGACATCGTGCGACACACTTGAAAAAAAAAAAAAGGTCAAATCTACATGACGTGATCTGAATACACGACTAGGACCTGTAGTAATATATGGCAGTACCACCCAAACGTATGGTACTGGTACGCGTACTGGTGACGGCATGCCAGCAATCGTCTGCAGGTACGTGGGGATTAGACAGATCTGACCGATTCTATTACCATGTTTGATTGGCTTGTTTCGCTCACCGGTTCCTGGTACGTTC
>JAXRKP010000935.1:105000-110000 GCA_037039925.1 Doris montereyensis | reverse complement strand
GTAAAACATTATACAATTATGTCAATGTTTGTATGCTTATCATAGATAATAGCCTGTTAACATTATACAATGTAGACTTATGTCAATGTTTGTGTATGCGCGAAATGGCATATCATAGATAATAGCCTGTAGTAACATTATACAATGTAGACTTATGTCAATGTTTGTGTATGCACGAAATGGCATATCATAGATAATAGCCTGTAGTAACATTATACAATGTAGACTTATGTCAATGTTTGTGTATGCGCGAAATGGCATATCATAGATAATAGCCTGTAGTAACATTATACAATGTAGACTTATGTCAATGTTTGTGTATGCGCGAAATGGCATATCATAGATAATACACATGTACGTTTGCAACATTATACAATGTAGACTTATGTCAATGTTTGGGTGTGACAAGACGATTTTGTGTCAGTTTGTGATCTATGCGGATCGATTGTAATGTATTCTTGTTCAACTTGTTCAACGTATGTTCAACGTATATTCAATTCAATTCATTCATCTTTATAAACCCTTTGAAAAAAAGTAAATTATATCTGTGTTATCACAATGTCGTATTTAAAAAAATAAAAGAATACATCAACGTATTTGAAATAAAATAAATTAAATTTAAGTTAATCATTAAATGTATAGATTTGAGGAGAAATATATAAAGATACAAAGGTAGGCAAATAGAGAGTGCGGTGAAATAATATACATAAACAATAACTAAAGACCAATCAGTTTAGCTTCATTCGCATTCATCGACTTATTAGGAATCATTCATTCTCCATTCATCAATTTCCATTCTTAAACATTGTAAGTAAAAAGGCCATTATGCTTTCAAATCTAGGTGTGGTCAAAATTTCATATGGCACTTGGGAGAAATGATCTAAAATATCTCTCAGTGCGGGAGAAATTAAAGGAAATATAAAGATGTGTTTGATTATTTGTTTGATTGAAAAATACCGCGTCCATCAAATGCGGTGATCTCAGGGTAAATTTAAGCGGTAACACTAACAGCAAGATGAAAGTTAACTGAAAAGGGTGAATTAAGAGCGCAAGAAAAGAAGCCAAGACTACAACAACATCACACATGATAGCAAGTGGCAAAATCGAGGAAAGAAAAGCCAAGGGGAGGTAACGAAGATTATTCATTGGTAGTTACAAAGAGCGATCTTAAGAACGCATTACAAATCACACTCTATTTTGTTGGGAACAGAAAAACTGAAAATCAGTCCCTGACACATTATGACAACGATGACGACAACGACGACGATGATGATGGTGATGATGTGTATATTGTGCAATACAAAATGATATAGGTGGAGAAAGATGAGAATAATAAACAAACGAGTAGGTATAAGCTCCATTAAGAAAGACACAGTGTAGCGTTTCGGTATGACCCTTCCATCAGACGACAAACACTGAAAGGCAACTGTGATATGTGTATGTGTATGTATATATGTATATGTATATATTATTATATATGTGTGTGTGTGTGTGTGTGTGTGTGTGTGAGTTGCTCTTGAGTCTACACATGTGTACGTTTGCATAAATCGGGCATGTGTGTAAATGAGTATGGGCCATTGTAATGTATTGTGTTGTAGACAAGACTTATGTATTTAGGGTGCTTACCATCCTTGTAGTCTGAAATGTAGTGTGGCATTCTCCGTCTGAGATCTCCAAGCAATCCGGACCGATTTGACATCGTGAAGATCCCTATGTTGAAGAAATAGGTGGGGGGATTCCTGGTTCATCAAATTTGGTGAAAATATCATTTTGGTTTAAGAACATCCCCACCCACTCCCAGTGATTCATTGAATTCAATCTTGAAAATACGCCACCCATACACTGGAAGGTAGAATGGGAACTGATAAAGAAAGAAAGAGAATATGTAATTTTGAAAACAGATGCTAACAATTGACATGGGAAAGGAGGAGTTGGCGAGTCTTTGTTGATGGCATGTGCTACTGAGAGGTGGAGAGGAGAAAAATAGTATAGCAATACCGTAACATAACGTAGCTTGCTGTTTCCCATCTTTCTCCTAGACACGTCGAATGTTCGACATAAAACAATGCTCTAGTATGAATCGAGTCAAAATTGAGTCTAGACTCAATATCCTAACCTTAGCAATTGGATGTAAGTGGATTTCCGGTTTTATCCGGTCGGTGTATGGGGTATCCGATTTGGAAAAGAACGACTTTTGAAACCTGAACAAAAAAGATAAAAACCCTCAACAACAAGTAAAAAGAAATAATAAAAATTCGTCAAGAAGCGTTGACTGTTTTCTTTGGTTGAAGTTGACAGTTCTTGTTTGATGTTATCATTTGGATGAGTCTCATTTGGTTTGGTTCATCTGGTTTGGACCCCATCCACTATATTACTTTGATCTGGTTGAAATGTTTGAACCTCCATTTGTTCAATCTGCTAAGGTTTGGATATTGAGTCTTCTGGTTGGGTTGACTCGTTCCATAATAGAGCATTGTTTTATGTCTGAACATTCGACGTGTCTAGAGAAAGATGGGAACAGCTATATGAAACTTTGTGATTTTTTCTAAGTCAGGCATTACAGAATTAAAGAAATAGCAAGATGAAAGATAAATGTCTGAAAGGAAAGAAATGGGAGCTACCAACAACATCACCCTTCAACCAACCATCCACAAGAAAACGTAAAGCAAGGAATAGAAAAGAAATTCAAAGGAAAGCTTTGTAACCAAACACACCAAACGATCAATGAAAAGCGTAAAAAAAAAAATCCGCTAATAAATTTCTTTCGTTCGTTTCTTTATCAATGCCCATTCTTGGCTTCCAGTGTATGGGTTTTAGATACCGGAAATGACCTTCTAATATCACAAATTAAAAAGTAAGATGACCTTCACCTTTTCCGTCTCATCGTCAAAGACAGACGCTATCAACTGGTGGGTTGACTTCCTCGTGTTGACGTCACTCTGTTCCCACGGCTTGGTCTGGTGAGCTCGCTCCTTCAACAATCGTCTGAACGACTCTTTGGTGGTAGCTGAGAGGAGAAGGTGACGAAACGCTACGTCGGTAAACAGACTGGAGAAAGTGCGTCCAATTTCCACAATGCTCTTGGTGGCTTTCTGCCGGACAGATTAGTGGGAAAAGACATTTTTTTTGTGGTTGCAGTAATATTCACCTTTATTATTGTCCATCAACTGGCAATTTTTCGTTTGGTTTCACACAGCTCAGACAAGTCATATCATGGAATCATTTTTATCGAATCTATAACATGATTTCACACAGCTCAGACAAGTGATATCATGGAATCATTTGTATCGAATTAATAACATGATTTCACACAGCTCAGATAAGTGATATCATGGAATCATTTGTATCGAATCAATAACATGGTTTCACACAGCTCAGACAAGTAATTTCATGGAATCATTTTTTGTATCGAATCAATAACATGATTTCACACAGCTCAGACAAGTGATATCAAGGAATCATTTGTATCGAATCAATAACATGATTTCATACAGCTCAGACAAGGATATCATGGAATCATTTGTATCGAATCAATATCATTTGTATCGAATCAATAACATGATTTCCACACAAAGACCAATACTTCGTCATTCCTTAATTTCAATCTACATTCTAACAGTCGCATGTTTACACAAGAACAGACCACATTATTTTGATAATAGTGATAAAAATACAGAACACATATGCTTGCATACATACACACATATGCATACATACGTTCATACATACATACATACGTTCATACAAACATACATATACATACATACAATCATACATAATACATACATAATACATTGGATTAATTTGTATTTGATGCTTTTGATTGGCTTGAATTTGTTGGTATTTGGATTGGATTTGGTTTGGTTGAGTTTGTATTTGATTGGTGGCGTTTTGAGTCTGATTGGGATTTGATTTTGGTTGAGTCTGGTTGGGTTTTGTTTGAGTCTGGTTGGGTTTTGTTTGAGTCTGGTTGGGTTTGGTTCAGTTTGGTTGGGGTATGGATGGTTTGGCTATGACAAATGCAATTTTTCCGTGGTCAAATTGTTAAAAGCTTGGCTTGGTTCGGTCGATTCTGGAGGTGAATTTGGATTGGATTGGTTTGGTTGGTGGCGTTTGGCTGTAGTTGCTTTTGGTATGGCTTGGTTTGGTTGGTGGCGTTTGGCTGTAGTTGCTTTGGTATGGCTTGGTTTGGTTGGTGGCGTTTGGCTGTAGTTGCTTTGGTATGGCTTGGTTTGGTTGGTGGCGTTTGGCTGTAGTTGCTTTGGTATGGATTGGTTTAGTTGGTGGCGTTTGGCTGTAGTTGCTTTGGTATGGCTTGGTTTAGTTGGTGGCGTTTGGCTGTAGTTGCTTTGGTATGGCTTGGTTTGGCTGTAGTGTTTGGTATGGCTTAGTTTGGTTGGGTTGGATTTTTGGTTTGGGTCTGGTTAGGTTTGGTTGGCTTGGCAGAGTTTATTAAGTTTAGTCTGATTGGCGGTTGTGGTTAGTTTGGTTTGTTTTGGTTGGGTTCGATAAGGTTTTTGAGGTTTTGAGAGAGAGAGAGAGAGAGAGAGAGAGAGAGAGAGAGAGAGAGAGAGAGAGAGAGAGAGAGAGAGAGAGAGAGAGAGAGAGAGAGAGAGAGAGAGAGAGAGAGAGAGAGAGAGAGAGAGAGAGAGAGAGAGAGAGAGAGAGAGACAGACAGACAGAAACCTACCTCTTTGGACGGAGTGACAACCAGAATAACAAAATGGGCCTCTTAGCAGGTAGGTCCTAAGTTGACGGGGTGCTGCAGACGAGCAAATGCCACATGTCTTTGGCTTATGCCTGAAAGATCGCTCCTGTAATATAGCAGTGCGATAGGTGTGGAATGGAAACATACTCCCGGGAGCACAACAACGTCAAATCAAACAAACAAAAGGAAGCAAAAGAACAAACAAACAAACTGGAACCATACCAGCAGTGATTTCCTAAACCCACAGTATCGTGATGTCGTATCGGTCAATGAAGATATCGATTGCGACTCG
>JAXRKP010000935.1:90000-92500 GCA_037039925.1 Doris montereyensis | reverse complement strand
AGCCAAAGTCATATCCTTTACAAGGAAAGACTCAAAATGTCCGCCATGTTGTTGAACGGAAACGCATCACCTCTTCCCATGAATGGCGATAATAAATAAATATTAAATAATAATAATGTATTTGTTGAACGCCTCTCATCCACTGACAAGTGACATGCTTGACGAGACGGCGCTTTACAATTAAAATATTAAACACAATTACAGATTAAATAAAATGCACAACAAAGAAAAAAAGAAGAAAAAGGAAAAGGAAAGATTAGATGTTAGATCTAGTTACAATTTTAGAAACACTAACATTTTTAATAAAACCGCTTTCAAACTAACAGGAACAAAATGCTCTCATAAAAATCTGGCCTCAAGATTCTTTTAAAAAACTTGAAATGATAATGCTTATGTTCATCGTAGTATCGAATTGAACTTTGATCTACCACACCCGGAACGTCATGAAATTAATGTCCGTCTCAAAATTAAAGATTTCATTTGCTTTGAGTATTTTTTCACATCAATTATTAGTGTTGTCAAAACACAGCGTGGGACTGAAGAAGAAATTAATTTCCTGAAAATAGCAACAAAATCAGAGATTTGACGCCAGAAGAGTTTTCAAGCTGAGCATCGTTCAATAAGTGCCCTTCCCCACCTGACGAAAACATGCCCAATTTTAAAGCATTCATAGATTTCAACAATTTCTTTTACAAAATGCCGCGCTAACTGCTACAAGTAGAAGAACTCACAGTCTTTTCTTTTGGTGAAAAACGACAATAAGTGACAACTCCACCAATAAACACAGAACCATCACGTGACGTCTTGGGTATATGCATTAGGCAGTGCTTAGATCTAGATGTAGATTCTAGATATTTCTCGTTTGTTGTCTGACGAAGGGTTTTACCCGAAACGTCACGTGTTTGTTCTTTCCTTATTGGTGGAGTTGTCACTTATTGTCGTTTTTCACCTTTGACTTCACTCCACTGTCGCTTCTTTGTAGTATAGGTTTGTTTTTTTATGCGACCTCATAAACCTATTTCACACGGTACAGGCCTATGATGCCAGTCTTAAGCCTATTTAACGCAAAGGGGAAACGTGGAGTGTTGGTATTGATTACAGTTTACACGAAAAGAAAACAAAATCGTGTCTCTACTCAGGAACTGGTCGCTATTTGGGTGTTAGACAATTCATCGTTTGGAGAACACTATAGTTAAAATTGCTTGCTATTCCGAGGTCCTACCTTTGTGTGTATTATATAATGTATATATATATATATATATATATATATTATATATATATATATATATATATATATATTTAGATGTATGTTAATGTGTGTGTGTGTGTGTGTGTATGTGTGTATGTGTTTACATGAAAGAATGAAAGGTATCGATAACAAAGTTGATCACACGCCAATACTCATACTACCACGTAACGGGACCTTAGTGTGGAGAGCATCTAGATCAAGCACACTAGGCACAGTGCTGATACGTGAAGGAAATTGATACGCGAGAACAAAGAGGAAAATTGATACCATTGTATAGGGGAGTTGTAAGTCGCGATGAGATAAAGCATTTAAGGACCGGTCTTGACCTGAAACAAAGAGAAACTGTGAGGTAAGGGGCATGTCGACAGTGACGGAATAAGGACGTGAAATAAAATATATTGAATCCCTGTAGGGACAAAGAATAGCCAAACACAAAAGGTATAAACAGACCAACAACAAAAAACAAAACAACGTCCCAAAAAATATTGACCTCAACCACTTTGAAACAGTATATCTGTGTTAGTACCTATTGCCTTGCTATGAAAAAAGACCGTGTTATGAACCTCGAAATGATGTGCAGTTGCTTCGTAATGCGTCGCGTTTAATTGAGTTTTCAAAACTTCTAGGCCAGGCGAAATGTGGCATCATCTAACTGTGGGTAAGACGTCGTACCCGCTTGCGTTTTCAACACTTTCAGGCCAGGCGAAATGTGACATCATCTCACTGTGGGTAAGGCGTCGCGTCCACTTGCGTTTTCAACACTTTCAGGCCAGGCGAAATGTGACATCATTTCACTGTGGGTAAGGCGTCGCGTCCACTTGCGTTTTCAACACTTTCAGGCCAGGCGAAATGTGACATCATTTCACTGTGGGTAAGGCGTCGCGTCCACTTGCGTTTTCAACACTTTCAGGCCAGGCGAAATGTGACATCATCTCACTGTGGGTAAGGCGTCGCGTCCACTTGTGTTTTGAACACTTGGCCAGGCAACACGTGACATCATCTCACTGTGAGCAAGGAATTGCCTTCACTTGAGTTTCCAACACTTGCAGGCCAGGCAAAACGTGCCATTATACCCACATCTGGGTAACGGCTATTTTGACTACGCAAGTGGACGTGTCGCCTAATCGTTTATCAATCTCCTTTCAATCATGTCGTGACAAATTCCCTTTTTTACCGTCTTAGTGACTGGTGTCAACGCAAAACACTGATGGAAATTTAAGATGTTTTTTTCTCTTCAAAACATCGACCCTG
>JAXRKP010000935.1:72500-82500 GCA_037039925.1 Doris montereyensis | reverse complement strand
ACGACGACTTAAAACGAATGTTAAAAAAACCCAACAGTAAAATTATGACATACAAAAAATAAGATATTAATGGGAGTTTCATTGTTGGTTTTAATGCAGTTCACCCCGTCCATCACATTATGTGGTGATGCCAGGGTGAATAAAGAGGAAACAGCAATATGAAAGATGAGTGAAAGAGTGAAAGAAAAGAAGCAAGCTTACCAGCATCGCCCACCGGGCCGCTCACCTTTATCGGTGGACATTTTCGAAAACCGGCCTAGAAACTAATATGATAAATAGATCTGCCAGTATATCAAAATCACCGACATAGGCAAAAAGGTCACAAAGTGCTCGCTGTTTACTTTTTTTTAAAAACAACAACAACAACAGCGATACCAACAAAGAAAACCACAACAAAAAGAGAAAGGAAATACTCACATGGTATATCTCTATGGTAGGTTAAAGGTTATCCGTCTTAGTCCACCACTATCACACCGTGTGTAGTTGCAGTAGTAGTAAAACCATATGAGAGAGAGGGAGAGAGAGAGAGAGAGAGAGCAGTGTAATCTACTCTGGTATCGTGTAGTGTATGTATGTGTAGTGTCTATGTGTGCACTTATGTGTGTAGGTGCGCGTACGCGTGTGTGTGTGTGTGTGTGTGTGTGTGTGTAGGTGCGCATAAGTGTGTACGTTTGCGTGTGTGAGTGTATTAGTACGAAACTGATACGCACAGACTTTCTCGAGGTTCAACTGAGATAACCGTTTGGATAGGTTATCTACAAGAAACTGCACTGTATCACAAGAACTAGTCTACTAAATATAAATAATAATATACATATGAAAAAAACCAAACCCATCTTATAATATATTATAATGTATTCAAATTGTATAGACCTACGTATATCTATCACATTTCTTTTTAATCTTTGTAAGTGTTTAATGTTCCACCCAGCCTGAGAGCACCAACTATGGTGTACAGGGTTTTTATTTCAAATAAACTAACAACAAAAAAGCAAAAAAGAGTATGCGTAAATGTGTGTACGTATTATGTGTATGTTGTGAATGTTGTGTATGTGTATGTATGTGTATGTGTGCATATGTGTGTATGTGCGCGTATGTGTAATAAAGACTCCGGACTGCCATAGTAAGTGGCACCCACACTTCAGCTATAACAACTCGAACAAGTTTCATCACTGAGACGAAGTGAAAGGCTTCCCTTGACCCAGCCATTCGTGTATAATCTCAGTTACTGAGGGTAACTGTATTTGTTTAACTACTTACTCCTAGTATGAGAGAGAGAGAGAGAGAGAGAGAGAGAGAGAGAGAGAGAGAGAGAGAGAGAGAGAGAGAGAGAGAGAGAGAGAGAGAGAGAGAGAGAGAGAGAGAGAGAGAGAGAGAGAGAGAGAGAGAGAGAGAAAGAGACAGAGAAGAGACAGAGACAGAGACAGAGAAACAGAGACAGAGACAGAGACGGAGACGGAGATAGAGACAGAGACAGAGAGACAGAGAGAGAAACAGAGAGAGAGAGAGAGAGAGAGAGAGAGAGAGAGAGAGAGAGAGAGAGAGAGAGAGAGAGAGAGAGAGAGAGAGAGAGAGAGAGAGAGAGAGAGAGAGAGAGAGAGAGAGAGAGAGAGAGAGAGAGAGAGAGAGAGAGAGAGAGAGAGAGAGAGAGAGAGAGAGAGAGAGAGAGAGAGAGAGAGAGAGAGAGAGAGAGAGAGACAGAGACAGAGACAGAGACAGAGAAACAGAGACAGAGACGGAGACGGAGGCGGAGACGGAGATAGAGACAGAGACAGAGAGACAGAGAGAGAGAGAGAAACAGACAGAGAGAGAGAGAAAGAGAGAGAGAGAGAGAGAGAGAGAGAGAGAGAGAGAGAGAGAGAGAGAGAGAGAGAGAGAGAGAGAGAGAGAGAGAGAGAGAGAGAGAGAGAGAGAGAGAGAGAGAGAGAGAGAGAGAGAGAGAGAGAGAGAGAGAGAGAGAGAGAGAGAGAGAGAGAGAGAGAGAGAGAGAGACAGACAGACAGACAGACAGACAGACAGACAGACAGACAGACAGACAGACAGACAGAGACAGAGACGGAGACAGAGACAGAGAAAGAGAGATACAGAGAGACAGAGAGCTAGAGACAGGGAGAGACAGAGAGAGGCATCCCCAAAAGGCATGACCTGAATGTGGCCCCGCCCCTTTTCTTATCAAGGACTATAGCTTCAGTAATACACAACACTACCCACAACGGTCAATCAACCAGTAAAGGACATTAATTACAACAATGCGTGTCACACAATCTTACATCATCAAAAAGTTCGTTAACAAATATGACCTACTTTTACGTAATTCGATTTAAGAGAAAGCCGGAGTATTACCTACTCGAAGACACATAGTAAAAACCTGCGTCATACTAGCATTTTGTCCAAGTGGAGATTATCATCACCTGTCCCGCTTCACGTTACAAAAACCAGAATAAACTTCGGCTCTATGGGACGTAATGGTCTATTTTTTTTTGGCAACACACTGGTTTGGTGTCAGAGTTTGGTACCAAATTAAACTAGCAGGGTCAGGGGAAGGCTGGCGTTCCTTGAAGCCATGCCAAAGATTTGACCAATATGACGTATTCAGAAATAATTCCAAGTCAAATTTCAACGAATCTAGTAAAATTCTTTCAATGAAAATATCACCATCAACATATCGATATACAAGCATATTTATCACCATCAACATATCGATATACAAGCATATTTATCACCATCAACATATCGATATACAAGCATATTTATCACCATCAACATATCGATATACAAGCATATTACACCCCGGATGGTACCAAGTACGATTATTAATTCGGATTTTTTATTCCATTCTGAGGTTACGCAGGTCAACGTGAAGGTACGATTCCAACTTTTAATACAAACCTGTTCAAAATGGTGGGCTAACTGACAGAAAATGATACTCACAAACACGAGGAAACAAGGAAGTAAGTTCCTTCAAGGCCCTTAATGCCTATAGAGCAGGAGCTTATCTCGGTTTCTATAGCGTAAAGCATAACAGGTGACAATAATAACCTTTTGGCCAGGACGTTAGTCTGACGCAGGTTTTTATTCCCAAGCTAGTGCTTGTACCCATTTAAGTAGAGTGGGGGAAATGTGTGTTAAAAGTATTTCCCAAGGAACACAACGTCGGACCTGGTTTTGCTAGGATTCGAACTCGGAACCTCATGATCCCCAGTCCGGCAGCCTAACCGCTCGGCCACAGACGCCACCGTGACGTTTACATTAATTCAGCGTCATTTTTGGCACAACATTTTCTCAAACAAAAACGATCTTTGGATGATTTAAAGCCTACGTGCAAAATATGGTTACTCTTAGTGGCCTACCAACTGAGCCTTTGGCGAACAAAGATCGAACCAATTCATAATTATATAATAATATATGTTGAACAAAAGAACACACTAAAACAAAACCAGTATTGTTTTGATCTATTTTTTGTTGTTTTGTTTTGCTAGCTTTTGTTTTGTTTTGTTTTTTTGCCAAAAAGCCTACCTAGTAGAAAAGATGACGCCGAGACTAAATCATTTGAAACTTCGACATAAACAGGAAAACAACGTGAAAAATAAAGGAGAAAAAAATAATGCGATAAACTTGGAAAAAACAAATCTGTATTCAAGGGTAGAGGAGGGGGAGAGCAACAAACAAACAAAAATAGATCTAGTGTCATGTATTTGTTTGATCTTCTTTTTGCCTTTTGAGTTATGGTACTAAGACGTAAGGTCACACCGGTGCAAAGCCAACTTCTCCGACGCGTTTAATTACCCAGATTCGATTATCATGCCATGGTCCTCTGCCTGAGATAGACCGCGCTCCTAAATCGCTATTGCATAACCCCGAACGACCTTGAACTCGAATTCGAACTCGAAGATAGCAGACGGCAATTGTTTACACTCTTCCGGACCAAACCCTAGACCCTTCATGACTATTATAATAGTAGAAACGTAAAGGACACTATTCTGAGCTGTTATGTCTCTTATACACACACACACACACACATACACACACACGCACGCACGATCATTTCCCTTTTCACGTCGATCAAACCACCATTGGTCAACTATTTCCCTCGTTCATTGCTAACGTTACCAACAAGGACTTTAGTTCAATACGCATACCGGTATTATAAACTCATTGGTCGCCAATCAAAGAAGTGGCTGAGCCGCCGCCCGAAATGTTGGTGCCGGGCATCAATGAAAAACAAAAAGCTTGTGCTACCAAGAGAGAGGAATACGCAAACCGACATTGATACAGAATGATATACTTTTGAGTGATATAAATGATATAACTAGACTAGACCTACTTTTGAGAAAACTACCATCAAATATTTCAATTGCCGTGTTTCCCGGTATCTTTTACTTTTACAAAAACAACAAAAAAACATCAAGCAGATCTACCTCATCCAGCAAGAGCCAATGACCCAGGCTGTGTCACCGGAGGCCTGCTGAAACTAAAACTGAGTTGGCAGTCACTGGGAACCCGAATGAAAACAAGCCCGACTCTCACACAGTTGTAAATTTCGGAGGGGCCAGAAGAGAAGACAACCATCGCAATGATACCTCACTATTTTCACACCACAGTCAAACAAGTACCCCACAAGGAAATTACCAACAGATACGAATTCAGCACGCCACATACAAGAACAAAACACATACAAAAACACTTTCTTTCCGAGAACAATGAATCACACAAGAGAACAATCTCCCGAATGATATGCTGTCGTGTGTGAGTATCGGGTTATTCAAATGTGCTATGCGTGCTCGTTTCGCGTGATCAATAATGTACTGACGACATATTTGCATTAATGGTCGGCCAATGCCTGTTACACCGTATAGAGAAGAAAAAAAGATTAAGATCATTTTACACGACGTATTGATTCCATTCTTTCCCATAGCATTTATGATGAAAATAATAAAGTTTATGCCTTGGGGCAGAAATACTGGGTAGTCCAGAGGCAAGGTGTCGTCGGAGTCGCAACCAAAAGGTAAAATATGACAATAAGTGACAACTCCACTAATAAAGACAGAGCAAACACGTGACGTTTCGGGTATAACCCTTCGTCAGACAACAAACGAGAAATATTTAGAATCTAGATCTAAGTAATACCTCCGGCATCACACAATGTGATGTCAGAAGAAAAACATAAAGGAGAAAGAAAGAAAGAAAAAGACAGTGATGTTAAGAAACGTAGCAGTGGGGGTGGGGGGGGGGGGGGGTTCAGGTGTGAAAAAAGAGCGAGAGTGGAAGGTTCAGATCTAGAATGAAATAAAAATATGAAAATATAAGTAAGTAATAAAAGGTGAGAAGGAGATAGAGAGAATGAGAGAAATATATATATATATATATATATATATATATATATATATATATATATATATATATATATATATATATATATATATATATATATATATATAGAGAGAGAGAGAGAGAGAGAGAGAGAGAGAGAGAGAGAGAGAGAGAGAGAGAGAGAGAGAGAGAGAGAGAGAGAGAGAGAGAGAGAGAGAGAGAGAGAGAGAGAGAGAGAGAGAGAGAGAGAGAGAGAGAGAGAGAGAGAGAGAGAGAGAGAGAGAGAGAGAGAGAGAGAGAGAGAGAGAGAGAGAGAGAGAGAGAGAGAGAGAGAGAGAGAGAGAGAGAGAGAGAGAGAGAGAGAGAGAGAGAGAGAGAGGGAGAGAGAAAAGAAAAAGAAAACGAGAGTGAGAAAGAAAGATAGGAGAAAAATGAGATAGTATGGGAAACAAGAACGAAAAAATAGGATAAATGTAAGACTAGATCTATATCTCACTGGGTCTAGAAAGAAGAAATGATAGGATAAATGTAAGATTAGATCTATATCTCACTGGGTCTAGAATGAAGAAAATGATAGATAATGAATGAAAGCAAGTATCAATCAAGACAAAAATTTACACTGAAGGTGCGAAATGTATATAAATTACAAATTTATCGATGTAATAAGGGAGGAGAGTAAACAACTTATCTGAAATTTCAAAAAATGCCAGTTAGGACTAGCTGATGCCATCCAAGGAATCAAAATCTCAAATTATTTTTCCTTGGTGATAACATAAGGTCTATTCCGTAATGGTAAGAAAATGTGCGCCAAGATGCTTCCGGTGAAATGGTGAACGTAAAAGAAATAAAAATACAAAATAAAATTTGTAAAAGTGTAGATGCCTACCATTGAGTATGCTACCATAGGCGGGCACACGGGGTGTGAACTGCCAGAGGGACCTAACTTTGCTCGGGATAGGAAGGGAACTGTGGGGGGGGGCAGGGTTAGAGTGGGATAGTTTCATGGGGGTGGTTGGGGGAGCGGATGGGGTAGGGTAGAGGATGGGGAAGGGTCAGGGATAGTAATAGCGTGTGCCCGACTATGGGAGTTACTCCAAAGAAAATAATATAAATTGGTGTAAGACGTTCATACTGTCAGGGTTGATTGTGCCCAATCTTACTATAAGCCGGTTCTCTAAAGACTTCCTAGACTCAGCACCGCCAGTACATGACCTGAGAATGCATCTACTTTCAAATCATGGGTTCCTTTTATGTCCTGGTTTATTAAAATGTAAAGGCACCATTGCTTTCGCAGTATTCAATATCTCTCCTGTGATGGCCAAATCTGTTGGAGAGTTGCAAGCCAAATTTCTCCGATATAGGCCATTCCACAATGACTGCAGCAAGAGCATAAATAACATTGCGAGAGGCGCAGGATAATTGCCCATTCACTGTCCAGGTCTGTCTCTGAATGGTTGTGGAGCCGTCTACAAGGGCATGTCTTGCAGTTAGTGCGTCCACATCGGACTGTGCCCGACGGCGAGGAGTCAGTAGAGATCGATATCCTTCAGGATATCCTTGTGCACAGTATGGAGAGTTGCAAGCCAGTTTCTCCGATATAGGCCATTCCACAATGACTGCAGCGAAGAGCATAAATAACATTGCCAGAGGCGCAGGAGAATTGCCCATTCGCCTATGGTAGCATACTCAATGGTAGGCATCTACACTTTTTTCAAATTTTATTTTGTATTTTTCATTTCTTTTACGTTCACCATTTACCGGAAGCATCTTGGCGCACAGTTTCTTACCATTACGGAATAGACTTTATGTTATCACCAAGGAAAAATAATTTGAGATTGTGATTCCTTGGATGGCATCATCTAGTCCTAACTGGCATTTTTTGAAATTTCAGATAAGTTGTTTACTCTCTCCTTATTACATCGATAAATTTGTAATTTATATACATTTCGCACCTTCAGTGTAAATTTTTGTCTTGATTGATACTTGCTTTCATTCATTATCTATCCTTTCTTCATTCTAGACCCAGTGAGATTTAGATCTAATCTTACATTTATCCTTCCATTTCTTCTTTCAGAAGACCCAGTGAGATATAGATCTACATTTATCGTTCTTGTTTCCCATACTCACACGTCTCTCTTTCCTTTCTTTCTCCCCTTATGTTTTTTTTTCTCTCTCTCACTCTCTCTCTCTCTCTCTCTCTCTCTCTCTCTCTCTCTCTCTCTCTCTCTCTCTCTCTCTCTCTCTCTCTCTCTCTCTCTCTCTCTCTCTCTCTCTCTCTCTCTCTCTCTCTCTCTCTCTCTCTCTCTCTCTCTTGTGTGATGCCGGAGGTATTACTTATCTCTATCATTCTCTCTCTCCTTCTCAGATTCTAAATATGTCTCTTTTTTTCATATTTTTATTTCATTCTAGATCTGAACCTTCCACTCTCGTCTTTTTCACACCCCCCCCCCACTGGAGTTTCTTAACATCACTGTCTTTTTCTTTCTTTCTTTCTCCTTTATGTTTTTCTTCTGACATCACATTGTGTGATGCAAAGGTATTACTTAGATCTATAGATCTAGATTCTAAATATTTCTCGTTTGTTGTCTGACGAAGGGTTATACACTTTCACGAGTTTGCTCTGTCTTTATTAGTGGAGTTGTCACTTATTGTCATATTTCGCCCTTCACTCCCTGGCTCCGGGTAGATGGATCAAGCCCTAGCCAATCAGAAACACTTTCTCGAGATTTTTCGAGTAAAATCCCGACACCTAGTCCAATCAGAGACGGACGACCAAAGTCCGTGTGTGTGCAGATCACAAAACTGTGCGCACGTCACGATCCTTGGCTGTTTACGATGCAGTCTAGGCAAAGTGAAAAAATCTACTTAACCCCCCACCCCCTAAGAGCACCTTAGTTGTGGATGTGGGTAAAATCAAACCAAAATCAATAAATTATTTTTAAAAATCGATCCATTCTTTCACATGGGATATTGATTAAACGTTTTCTAGCTCTTATAATGAAAGAAATAAAGTAATTATATTTACCTTACGGCCTTCCTGTACCGTGTCGACTCTGCCACACCAGGGCGCCTAACTTGCCACCCAAAACATTTCGAGTTAGAGCCGTGTGTTAATCTGCGGTCGCCAATGGTGATTACATTTTCTTCCTTTATCAGTTCCCATTCTACCTTCCGGTGTATGGCTTCAGATGCCCAAAATCATCTTTCCACAGGCTGTCCTGTCCTGGCATTTTGTGTTTCCTAAATTTCTTTGCTTTAATACCTCTTTTATATCTTCTTCCCACTTCCGCCGAGGTCTGCCGTTTGGTCTTTTACCTTAAGTTTTAGCATTGTATACTGATTAAGCTATTCTCTTATCATTCCTTCTCTTCACATGCCCAAACCATCTGAGTTGATTTATTTCTATCTTAGTATGGATCTCTTATTGTTATGTTTCTGATTTTGTTTCATTGGTTACTATAACGTGTAGTATTATTCTCTTGCGGCTGCTACCTGTCTACAGCAGTAGAGAGCGGCGGCGGTAGGGATGGTGGGGCTGGGGTGGTGAGTGAAGTAAATGAGGTCGTGACATGCAGTGTGTTGCCAGGTAGAACAATAAACGCCTACTTGAATAAACAACAGATGGATGGACACAGACGGAAGCCAGAGAGAGTCGAAATAGGGAAGGAGAGTAATACAATCTGCTGCTAGTGATCTATGGTAGGCCTGGTGAAAAGATAATATTATCCTGGTTGTCAATGTCAGGAATCGGCACATAATTTGGCTGAGAGATGGATAACGATGACGAGATAGATAGATAGATAGACACATACATAGAGAGAGAGAGAGAGAGAGAGAGAGAGAGAGAGAGAGAGAGAGAGAGAGAGAGAGAGAGAGAGAGAGAGAGAGAGAGAGAGAGAGAGAGAGAGAGAGAGAGAGAGAGAGAGAGAGAGAGAGTCAGACAGACAGACAGATAGACAGACAGATCAGACATACAGCAGACAGACAGACAGACAGACAGACAGACAGACAAAAATAAGAGAGAGAGAGACAGACACAGAGAGAAAACGGAGAGCGAGAGAGACAGATAGAGGCAGAGGCAGAGACATAGAGAGACAAAGACAGACAAAGACAGAGACAGAGGCAAAGACACAGAAACAGAGGGTTGGGGGCCGACAAAGAGACAAACATGACAGACAAACAGACAAACAGAGAATGAGACAGAGAGTCAGAGAGACAAAGACAATTTAAAACATAAAACATAAAAAACCCAAACACCGACCAACTTGAAATATAATCATTTTGGCTCCAACCTGCTTTTCTTCTAGATGTTATCAAGTCCTGGACATGCTACACGCCGACTTGTTACAACAATAATATTAATACTATTATTATTACATGGCCAATTATCCCTCCAAATTCAAACCTTCCCTTCGTGTGGATAAAACAACGTAATGTGCTACGCTATTGCTAATTTGATTCACTTCGCTCCAAGTCTCAGCTCTCAAGGCACCGTTCAAAGAGAAAGCATATTCCAAGGATAAGCAATAACTGTCAGTTTACAGCTGCACGCTATCGGCCTGGTGTTTCCCAGGCTTTCTTTATTTGGCTTCAAATGGGTTTTTAAAATTTGATTTGATTTGATTTGATTTGATTTTACCAACATCCACAAACTAAGGTAATCTCGGGGGTTTTGGTAGGATTTTTAATT
>JAXRKP010000935.1:65000-67500 GCA_037039925.1 Doris montereyensis | reverse complement strand
TCATGCTACTCTCACTGCACATGTTGTTTATTGTAAAAACGTTTAATGGCTTCTATTAAATTTTGTTCTACGCTGTGTTCTTTTAAGGAATGCCTTAGTTCGTCCCTCCTCACAGTGTCAAATGCCTTTTCTAAGTCAATAAAACACAGGTACAAGTCAATGATTCTCTTAAGGATTTAAAAAAAATTATTTGTCTAATTGTAAATATATGGTCTTGTACACTTCTTCCTGGTCTAAATCCACTCTGATGCTCTTCAATCTGATCCTCTACTCTTTTCCTTAATCTCATTTCCAGTATCCTGGCATATACTTTTCCTGGAACGCTAAGTAGTGATATCCCACTTATAGTTTGAGCATTCCATGGTTGATCCTTTCTTATGTATTGGTACTACCATTCTCTTTTTCCAGTCATCTGGCACATGTTTGGACTTCCATGCTTGTTGGCATATTACATGTAGTAGTTTGTCTGCCTCTCTCCCTTGGTTTTTAATCATTTCTGCATAAACTTGATCTGCTCCTGGGGCTTCTCCTAATTTCACTTTTCTTATATAGCTGTTTGGATTTCTTCCATTGAGATATCTACATCTTCAGCTGTCTCCTCTGGATTACTTGTTACTCTTATTAATTGATCTTTACTCTTGGTTTCATACGTTCTGGAGGGATTATGTGATTAGTGAAAATGCTTTCGCCCTGTTTCCATGATTTGGTTGTCTTCTTTCATTATTTCTCCTTTGGTATTTTTAATTTTTCACATTGGGCATGCTTTGGTCTTTCTCATGCTCTTCATTGCCCCCTCCCCCCCCTCCCGGAACAGATTTTGATGTCCTTGATAGCTTTCTTGAAGTCTTTGTCCAAAGTCTTCCCATTGTTCCTGTTTTGCTTTCCTAACTTCCTCTTTGACGATAGTTCTTCTATTCGCGTAATCTATCCCATCCTCTGGTCTCTTTGTTTGCAAGTATTTCTTCCAGGCATCCTTCTTTTCTTTGATCTTAGTCTTGACATTCTTATTCCACCATGCTGTTCTTTTCCTATCTCCTTTAATTTGTTTCCTACCACAGACCTCTTCAGTACAACTGAGGAGTGTTTCTTTATACATCTGCCACTTTTCGTCTATTGTGCTATCATTCAGACCCATCTGTCTTTCACTGATAAATCTTTTTATCCTAGATTGATATACCTGTTTTACTACTGGTTTATTTGGTTCCTCTATTTTGAGTTTGGTAGCTTTCTTCTCTTTCCTTTTCTGTTTGTTTTCTTCAGTCAGTAATCTCATTTTGGCAATCACTAAGTGATGATCACTAAATGTTTCTGCTCCTCTGTTTACTCTTGCATCCAATGTACTGTAAAAAGGGAGCTGCTAACTATTATGTAGTCTATCATTGACTTTTCATACCTGTCTTCATTTACTTTTGTATATTTGTGGATATCTTTATGAGGAAAAAAGGTGTTGGCTATTTTCATGTTATTCTTTAGGCAAACATCTATTAGTCTCTCTCCATTTGGAGAAGTTGTCTCTCCTTCTTTACCTAGTACTCCTCTTGACGTTTCTACATTGTTGCCTACTCTAGCGTTTAAATCTCATAAAAGTATTAGCTCCTGTTTGGGTTTAAGACTCTCTGCAGCTATTTGTAAATCGTTTTCGAAGATATCTTCTTCTTCTTTAATTGCGTCTTCGTTTGGTCCATAAGTTATTAATAATTTAATTTCTTGTCCTTTTGGTTTAATATTTATTTCTAATAGCTGTGAGCTTATAAATTTCCAACTTTCTAGTAGCTTTTCATGTCTTTTATGCACTAGGAGACCTACTCATGCTCTAGCTCTATCTTTGATATCTACTCCTGGGAAGATTAAAATATGATTCGGTCCTACATTTTCTATTCCTTGTCCTTTTTTCTTTATTTCTGAAATGGCCAAAATATCTACTTTGAATTATTCCATTTCTTCAACTTATTCTAACTCTTTTTCATTTATTGCCCTAACGTTCCATGTTTCAAAAATCACAGTCCGTATTCGTTTCCAAGTTTGTCTTCGAAAGATCAAGCCGGTAATATTATACTTATTTTTTCTCTGAATCTGTTTGGTTTTGGATAAGCAGGGGATTAGCCCACTGTACCCTAGGTAGATGGTGGGGTTGCCACCTTGAGCCCCCCTACCAGGCCTTGTTATTTTCTGTCATGGTTAACTCCCTTAGCCTTTAGTATTTCAAGACCAGCCTGTAAGGCAGCAGATTGTTATTTTCTGTCAGGGTTAACTCCCTAATCGTTGGTCAGCCAAGACCGGCATGCAAGGCAACATGTTGTTTTCTTTCAGGCTTAACTCCCTTAGCCTTTGGTCAGCCAAGACCTGCCTGCGAGGCAGCAGGAGACTCGTGGAGGGCGGGATCATCTACTCCCCGTACAGGTGCTTACCTGTCCACTGCCCGGGTCAACATATTCAACGTTTCAAATTGCATGTAATCAGGATAACCAACTCACCAAGCAAACTTGACAACTTTGGGCGT
>JAXRKP010000935.1:15000-55000 GCA_037039925.1 Doris montereyensis | reverse complement strand
TTTAAATGAAAAAAATAGCTATTAGTATAGCAGTTTGCTTAACCAAGAAACAGTATGTGAATTTTGCCTGTACTATCAAGCAACATAAAACATTGTTTTTCTGTAACACATTAAACGATATAGGGAATCTTACGTTTTAACACAAATTTAACTCAAAGTGATTTTTTTGCTTCTGCATGGGGTGGGGCGGGGGCGGGGAACTTGGTAGTCCGGAGGTAAGGTGTCGGCCTTTCAACCAAAAGGTATTGGGTTCGAGCCCCGCCAACGGTTAAAATTGTCTCGAGTTTTTCGAGTAAAATCTAGATCTGTTTCCTGGTCTAGGTAGGTGGATCGACACCTAGTCCCATCGGAGACAGACGATAAAAAGGAGGTCCTGTGTGCAAACACTCTGTGCACGTTAAAGATTTCTTGACTGTTTACAAGGCAATCTGAACAAAATTAGAAATTCTTCTAAAAACCCCGAGATCACCTTAGTTATGGATGTAGGTAAATCGAATCAAGTCATTGAACAAGTAGTAGAGAGGTCGGGAGACAGTGGGTTCGAATTTGTATTTATTCAGGGTTAACATTATAATGTCTTTTGGGGACAAAGACTTCGGAAACTTTGTCCTCATTCCATTAAGCTTCGGATGACTATTTCAACTCAACAGTATGTCATCATCACATCATCGAAAGCGTGTGAAAGCTGCGAGTTCCCCAGGGATCCCTTGGCAGAATGTCAATACGATATATTATAAACATGCACATATCAAATCACTGGATAAATTATAATACGATAAACATATTATATATTTTGAACATTTAGCTTGAATTAGTAATTAGCCATCTGAGAGCAAAGACTGCGTTTATCTTGTCGTCTGTGTGATATGATATTCAACATGGTGACTTAAGATAAAGATGATTTATAGGCTGTATCTCTACATAAGCGCAGGTTCAACGACTGTACATCATTTATCCCCATGTAGGCCATTTCACTCAAAGTCCTTCCCTATTCCCGGGAGCATACAGTAGAGCAGCCTGTTAGGCGCTTTATACTAACACTCTGACAATAATACATCTTTATTGTTCAGAAGAAGGTAAATTTTGCATTTATTGCTGGGCACTCATTCACGCCTGAGTCAAATGAGGACAGCGGAGTGAATTACCGTTCATATGAGTAAAACGTTATGAACTCCCCCCCCACCTGGACCAGCTATGGGTTTTGAACGAATTTATCGTGATGACAAACTCACATCACTTTTGACATTGTAAGTTTTGCCCGACTGCCCTGTGAACAGCCTAGGGGTCTTTAACGCACAGAGTGTTGTGATTTGCACACAGAACCTCCTTTTTTCCCGTCCGTCTCCGATCCACCTACCTGGACCAGGGAGGGGGCGGGGTTGTGTTTCGCGAGAACGCCTCCTTTTCTTAAAAAGTACATAATACAACATGTTTAAACAATTCACGTTTCCTGTTGTTAGTTCGAATAGTCATTTCCACGTTGACTCGTACGTAGCATTGAGATGAAAAGGGAAGTGTGTTCCATAGTCATGGTCGAGTGGGTGGACAACATTGTCTACAGCAGAATCTCCCCCCCCCCCCCCCGAAACTCTGACGCCGAGACAAATTTCAAATGTCAAGTTGAGGAAGACTCGTTGCGAAGCCCATAAATGATAAGCATTATCGCAGGTAGGTCGAGTGATCTATATTCTAGTTGTCGTCTGCTAAGATCAGGTATGTAAAGTTTAGTAGAAACCAAGGACGTTAGTCAACGATTCTCAAGAATTTTTTCTCCCTTTCCTTGAATAACATATTATCTCCCCATTGATAAACAAAGTCAATATTGTCGTAATCGCATTACCTAAATCCCACGTGTCATAACCCTACCATAGTATTATAGTACATAACAATACCTGTAGTAGTAGTAGTAGTAGTAGTAGTAGTAGTAGTAGTAGTAGTGTAGTAGTAGTAGTAGTAGTAGTAGTAGTAGTAGTAGTAGTAGTAGTAGTAAAGGAAATGAAATGACATAAGACAATAGTAGTATGAACGCCCCATAGGAACAAAGACGAGACAGAAAACAATCCTACAATCCATGGCCTCTCATGGTTACAATAGTATGAACCCCCATAGAACGACCTCTACGTCGGCACTCACATCGCCTCGCCATAAAAAGAAACCATGCTACCAACTGAGCCTGAATACGCTCCCTGTAGTGACAAAAAAAGTAGTAGTAGTAGCAGTAGTAGCAGCAGTAGTAGTAGCAGTAGTAGCAGTAGCAGCAGCAGCAGTAGTAGCCAGTAGTAGTAACCAGCAGCAGCAGTAACAGCAGCAGCAGCAACAGCAGCAGCAGCAGCAGCAGCAGCAGTAGTTGCAATAGCAGTAGCAGTAGTAGTAGCAGCAGTAGCAGTAGTAGTATAGTAGTAGTAGTAGTAGTAGTAGTAGTTTTCCATGTATATGTGTTTATCGTTATTAATACACTATACAGGAGGAGCGAAAGCTCAGTCGGTAGAGCGTCTGACTTTACGGCACGAGGCCCAAGTACGAGTCTCAGTCCCGATCTGGGCAAGTTTATCTGGTCCTCCTGTTGACCCAGCAGCGAAATGGAATAGCTTAGATCTTTTCAGACTTCGTGCAAATAAAGTCGGTGGAAACTGGAATGCAACGGCAACCTACATTAACACACTCACAGTGTGCCGTATGCCACAGAAAAAATGTGAGTCTACTCCAGATTCTCCTCAGTCCTACCTACGCTCAACTCTTCAGTATGGAGCTTACTTTATGTTATTACACAGTGCAGATCGCATTGGCAGTCTTATTCATTCATGTGATATCGTTCCTACCTGGTGTTCAATGGTACATGTATCGTCCACTATGCAAAGTACCTGTGTTAGAATTACTTGTTTGTTGTCTGATGAAGGGTTAGACATGTATCCGAAATGTCACATATTGTCTGTTCTGTCTTCTTTGGTGGAGTCACTTATTCATGTTGTCGTTTTTCACTTTTGAGTTCACTCCACTACAGTCTGCAGCGGCTCCTCCGTGGTAAAACAATAAACTACATGTGTAGCTAACGTTCTGCCCCTTTGGGAAAACAACAAACTGCATGCACAATAAACCTTGTTATTGTTACTAATCAGTGTTGTTACTAACGAGGCATGCTCCTTGGGCATAATCTGGTCATTCCAGATTAATTAATTACAACAAACATTGTACATATACAACTAGTAATACTAATAATAATAATACATGTATGTATATAGCTTGTATTTACATGTACAGCTTGACTTTGGTCAAAGTCAAGCTGTATAAAGCGCTTGTGAAGTATATCCTGACCTAAACAACTGTGGCACATGGACACTGACACAAATCGAAATGAACAAATCAGATGCCTTTCATCAGAAACAACTATGAAAAGTCCTAAAGATATTTACTATCCAGTCAAAATATCTACAAGTCAGTACATAAAAAATGCAATGAAAATCCCTCTCCACCTGCATTGTAGAAAGCCGTTGGCGCCTTTTTTGGACGTATCCTAAGATGTAACGAAGAAATACCTGCCAACAAAGCTATGAAGTATGAAGTTCTATTTCACAAAATTCGGTGAAGTGTTCAGATGGCCAGTAACAACACTACCAACAAAAAAAAAAAAAAGAAGAACCCTCCCGATTCGGCTCTGACCCATCACTGAAAACAAAAGAAGATCTGGAACATCTAAGATTACTTGCACAAGATCGAAAACACGGGAATCCCCTCATTAAACGGATCACAAAAGTTGCTGAGGCGTCCTGCTGTTCTGAAGACCACAATGCAAAAAGCGCCCAAGTCAGTACGTCATATTTATGTATATGGTTCTTTGGAAAACACAGTCCAACAAACCTTGTTTGTAACTAATATAAGAAATATGTGCACATTGGGAAAGCGCACTAAAATTATTACAATAAGCCTTGTAGCTAACGCTTGGACCTTAGGAAAGTGCACGACACTATAATAAACCTTGTAACTAATGTAACAAATGTATTCACCTTGGGAAAGTGTCCTACACTACAATAAACCTTGTAACTAATGTAACAAATGTATTCACCTTGGGAAAGTGTCCTACACTACAATAAACCTTGTAACTAATGTAACAAATGTATTCACCTTGGGAAAGTGTCCTACACTACAATAACCCTTGTAACTAATTTAACAAATGTATTCACCTTGGGAAAGTGCCCTACACTACAATAACCCTTGTAACTAATGTAACAAATGTATTCACCTTGGGAAAGTGTCCTACACTACAATAAACCTTGTAACTAATTTAACAAATGTATTCACCTTGGGAAAGTGTCCTACACTACAATAAACCTTGTAACCAATGTAACAAATGTATTCACCTTGGGAAAGTGCCCTACACTACAATAACTCTTGTAACTAATTTAACAAATGTATTCACTTTGGGAAAGTGCACTACACTACAATAACCCTTGTAACTAATTTAACAAATGTATTCACCTTGGGAAAGTGCCCTACACTACAATAACCCTTGTAACTAATGTAACAAATGTATTCACCTTGGGAAAGTGCCCTACACTACAATAACCCTTGTAACTAATGTAACAAATGTATTCACCTTGGGAAAGTGCCCTACACTACAATAACCCTTGTAACTAATGTAACAAATGTATTCACCTTGGGAAAGTGCCCTACACTACAATAACCCTTGTAACTAATGTAACAAATGTATTCACCTTGGGAAAGTGCCATACACTACAATAACCCTTGTAACTAATGTAACAAATGTATTCACATTGGGAAAGTGTCCTACACTACAATAAACCTTGTAACTAATTTAACAAATGTATTCACCTTGGGAAAGTGTCCTACACTACAATAACCCTTGTAACTAATGTAACAAATGTATTCACCTTGGGAAAGTGCCATACACTACAATAACCCTTGTAACTAATGTAACAAAGGTATTCACATTGGCAAAGTGTCACTACACTAATGTCAATAAACCTTTTTAACGTACAAATTCCACCTTGGGAAAGTGTCCTACACTACAATAAACCTTGTAACTAATTTAAAAATGTATTCACCTTGGAAAGTGCCCTACACTACAATAACTCCTGTAACTAATGTAACAAATGTATTCACCTTGGGAAAGTGTCCTACACTACAATAAACCTTGTAACTAATTTAACAAATGTATTCACCTTGGGAAAGTGTCCTACACTACAATAAACCTTGTAACCAATGTAACAAATGTATTCACCTTGGGAAAGTGCCCTACACTACAATAACCCTTTGTAACTAATTTAACAAATGTATTCACCTTGGGAAAGTGCACTACACTACAATAAACCTTGTAACTAATGTAACAAATGTATTCACCTTGGGAAAGTGTCCTACAACTACAATGTAACAAATGTATTAACATGCCTATAACACTATTCATGTAACAATAAACATTGTAACTAACGTAACAAATGTATTCACCTTGGAAAGTGTCTACACTACAACCAACATTGTAACTAATGTAACAAATGTATTCACCTTGGGAAAGTGTCCTACACTACAATAAACATTGTAACTAATCTAACAAATGTATTCACCTTGGGAAAGTGCCTAACTACAATGAACACTGTAACTAATGTAACAAATGTATTCACCTTGGGAAAGTGCTTCACACTACAATAACCCTGTAACTAACGTACCATCGCTCCTTGAGGAAGCGCAATACAATGTCAATAACCCTTGTAACTAACGTACAGTTATGCTCCTTGAGGAAGAGCAATACAATGTCAATGTCAATAAACCTTTTTCGACGTAGTGTCTATTCCTGCGTGTGTGATTTCTACGCGTTTGTCATCTGCCGAAGAGTGCTGCCTGTCAGAAACATCTGTGTGTCATTACTATAGTAAAACTAATAGTTACACATCTGTGTTGTTGTTCTTTCACTGAATGCACCCATCCCTTATACGTTTGTGTAAAACCTCCAGTGAAGTAATTTTGTCTAATTAGAGCTTACCCCATCCACCCTATAGCACTATATATAAGATGAATGAAATAATGAAAGGAAAGCGCATGTAGCAGCAGCAATAGTAATAATAGTAGTAGTAGCAGCAGTAGCAGTAGTAGTAACAGCAGCAGCAGTAGCAGCAGTAGCAGTAGTAAGACCAAACAACAGTGTCCACCAACTGCCTATTAGTCAAGTACATGTTTTTGTAACAGTTAGTAACACCCACCAACTGCCTATCAGTCAAGTACATGTTTTGTAACAGTTAGTAACACCCACCAACTGCCTATCAGTCAAGTACATGTTTTTGTAACAGTTAGTAACACCCACCAACCGCCCATCAGTCAAGTACATGTTTTTGTAACAGTTAGTAACACCCACCAACCGCCCATCAGTCAAGTACATGTTTTTGTAACAGTAACACCCACCAACCGCCCATCAGTCAAGTACATGTAACAGTTAATAACATCCCCCAACCCAGTCAACCCATCAGTCAAGCACATGCAACAGTTAATAACATCCCCAACCGCCCATCAGTCAAGCACATGCAACAGTTAATAACATCCCCCAACCGCCCATCAGTTAAGCACATGCAACAGTTAATAACACCCACCAAATGCCCATCAGTCAAGTACATGCAACAGTTAATAACATCCCCCAACTGGTTTCTTCCAAGTTATATATTGTTTGAAGGCAAGGTCTGTTTGAGTTTGGACGACAGATCACGCAAACGGTGTTTATATTATTATACCCCTAATTTTTACTATTTGGATTACGGCCACGGCAAACGAGGTTAAAGAGAGACATTTGAACATGTATATTTTAAACTTTATACTTATAAACACTCTTTATTTCCCTTGTCAAATAATATTCAGATATTACCCACAGATCCGGAGCTTATCCTAGTTTCTATAGCGTGAAGCGGAACAGGTGACATTGACAATAATCACCTCCTAGCCAGGACGTTAGTCTGACGCAGGTTTTTACCCCCAAGCTAGTGCTTGTACCCATTTGCACATGGGTAGAGTGGGGGAAGTAAATGCGTGTTCAGTGTCTTTCACAAAGGAACTCAACGTCGGACCTGGCTTTGTGATAGGATTCGAAGTCGGGACCTCATGATCCCCAGTCCGGCAGCCTAACCACTCAGCCACCGACGCCATACTCACACTACGTACTACTAGTACTAGTACATGTATGGTAATTACTTGTACTGTCTAAAGGGTACACATGCATCTCATTCTCAAGCCTAGTGAACCATTTTCAACGGATTCTTGACATCAGTTCTATCTCCCATAACAAAGAGTTTATTATTGTGTTCTTTATTCTTCAAAATGTTGAAACTGTTACTACTGTTGTTAGTGTTATGTGTACAATACCGACTTTGCCCGCGAGAATCATCGCTTTCTGCACCCCCATAATAACATTACCACTACTTCTCTGTCTTCTTTTCAATCTCAAATCTCAGTCGTACATACTACGATGGCAATGCGAGACGGCGTGATCAGAGCGAAGGTAAATATAGAAAAGAAAAACTGATGATAAGCGAAATATAAATTATATAATGTTCGCAATGGATGAAATGAAAGTTACAAGTTTGAACTGGCAGTACTGTGTGTGTGTGTGTGTGTGTGAGAGAGAGAGAGAGAGAGAGAGAGAGAGAGAGAGAGAGAGAGAGAGAGAGAGAGAGAGAGAGAGAGAGAGAGAGAGAGAAATAGGGTACATATTTAGGCCTTGATGAACTGCATTCTAGTTTCTAGATCTAGGCTTAGGCTAGGCTTAATAGCGGAGGATGAATTTAGTGATTGACGTGTGTACTGTGTTCACCAAAATCTTTACTATCACACATCTTTTTCCAAAGGTTTTTGATTTGATTTACCCACATCCACTACTAAGGTGATCTCTGGGTTTTTTTTGTAGGATCTTTAATATACACATGATCTGAACACGGGACCTCCTTGTTCTTATCTGCCTCAATGGGACTGGGTGTCGATCGATCTATCTGCACCGGAGGGGTGGGATGGGAGAGAGATTTCACTCTAAAAAATGACATTTTTCAACCGTCGACAGGGCTTGAACCCACGACCTTTGGGTTGTGAGGCTGTCACCTTGCCTCTGAACTATGGAATTCCCCTTTGACGAAGAAGAAAAGAAAAAAAAAAAGAGGAAGAAATAAGACTTAAAGTGGTCTCCTCAGCACGGCTACCTAAGGACCAGAAGTAGAGGTCATGTAAAGAAAGGAATCCATTTGAATGTGTGTAAATAAATCATCCTATGGCGCTGGAAGACATCTAAAAATAGTCCATCTTGTAATAAATATGACCCATTTGTATAAACTGTGCATTTTGATTGGTTGATGTCAAGGAATGTCCCAAATTTCCTAATAACATCAACAAGGCCACTGTAACATCAACATAGCTACTTTTAACAGCAAAATAACCACCCGCTTTAAGACAAAATACGATATCACTGATCTTTTGTTAGTTATTGTATGGAACAAACAGCATTTAATTTTTTATTGAAATAAAGAGAAGTTTTAACAGACACATCAAACAGAACTGACTAGCTGTACTGATGTTATAGCCGTGTTGATGTTACACCACTCTAGATCTACTGACAACACCTTTCAATCCAATCACCCAGTTTTAGAAATGTAAACAAAAGAATATGGTAGAAAATAACCATAATGAACCAAGGAAGTGTTTGAGACATCCCATGATGACATCAACAGCCAAAAGAAAACACACTTTGAAATTCATCAACACATGTAGTATGTAGGCTATTTATTTAAAAATCTGACATTTATAACATTACAGTAACAACATAGTTTTAAGAATCAACTACTTTTTTTGTTTTTTTCTTTTTCCTCTTTTTCTTCCCTTGATTAGTTTCCTTCACCACTGTCGGTCGATTCCGTACTTGCTCAGCCGATATGATGACATCACTTTCTTTAGATCCTCTTTACGCAGTTTTTTGTCCACAACTTTGTCGCCCTTTCCAGAGACTGTTGAACTGTGATCTAAATGGAATTTTGTTTTCTTTTTATTTTTTCTTCTTTTGTCAGAATTGGGTTGGATAGCTTTGTTCTGGGACAAGCCTTTAACGGATGCACTAATCTCTTTATTTGACTTTTCATTCTTTTTAGGTGAAACCTTTGTAAGTGAGAGTTTTCCCACTTCTGAATTTTGTGCTTGAGTTTTTCTCTTCTTGTTTCCCAGTTTTTTAGTTTTGCTGTCTTTTTTCACTGTAACTTTTACCAGTGCTTTTCTGCTTTCCCGATTGATTTCCAGTAGATTTCTTGTCTAAATTTTCCTCACAAGTGTAGACTTGTCTTTGGCAACCAAGGGTAAAGCGTTGTTATCAGTATTGCTTTGTAATTTCTCTTTCTTTTTTAGGTGTGATTTCCTTTATCTGGTCCTCCTCCCTATCCTCAATTTTCCTTTTCTTCCCTCTACTGGTCGATTTGTCCTCCTCCCCTTCGACTCTTTCCTCTTAACGCCAGGCAATGTTTTACTTTGACCTGCGTCACTCAATGGCGGCTCATCTTCTCCCTTCATAGACTCGTTTGCATTGGCGGCGTCATTGTTCTTTTTCTTCTTCTTTCTTCTTTTCTTCTTTTTGACTGTGCCCTCATCACTGAAAAAAATAATTAAAATGACAATTCATAGAACAATTCTTGATGACAGAAACATGGAAAAATCATGCAATGAACATAACTAAATTGAAATAAAACAAAGCCAAAACAGTAAAACTGGGCAAAAAGAGGAAACAAGAGAAACTATAATTACAATAAAATTCAACAAAATGGAAAAATATCAGATCGATAGTGAAAGTCAGAAACCGTGTAAGTCCAATTTTGGATGTTTTGAGAAAATCAAAGACATTGATACTGCGCTTTTTAATCTATTTTTTCATAGACATGCACGGTTTGCAAGTGTCAAAAACTAGACCCAATAGGGATACACGGATTGCTCATATGGTTATTATACAGGTTTCTATTGGTTCTTGTGTTATGGAATCCAAACTAGACGAAGCATAAGGGGTTCTAATACTAAATAACAGGGGGAAAAAAGGTGTTTCTTATTTTAGACATACATGGTTTGTGACTTTCACTGTCCAAAGACATGAGTGATATGAATACAAGTTTGTTTTATATATATATATTGAAAATTAACCCATCCACTACATGCAATGATCTCAGGGTCAAGTGAGAGGTAACAGTAAGATAAAAGGCATATGAAAGAAGAAAAGGAAAGAAGCAGGGCCTACCATTAAGCGCCCGCTAACATATCTGAACAGAAGGAAATGAAACATTACATCAAGAGTTTAGGTAGAAAGTTTCAGCCTCCTTTTTGAGATGTTTTACATTGAAAATTATAAAACTAGATGATGCAGCTAGCCATTACCTATAAAATCAGACTTACAGCTGTCTGGCATAAGAAAGACAACAGCTGTTATATATGTAATGAACTTTTGAAAATAAATATCTAAAATTTGAACAAATTGGCCATGTATCATTTTTCATATAAACTATTCACATGGTTTATAATAACATAAAAATGAAAAGCCTAAATTAGATAACAAAATGAAAAAAAAAAAGGACAGCATGCTTTCTAAGATAGAGACAAACACACACTCAACGAAAGCATTCCAATTCAGTTGAGTCCATGCAATTTGAATCTGCAAAGTCCTCTAACTTGACGTTGAAAATGTCTGTATTCCCCTCAGTCCGAAGCCAGTTGACATGTCATCTAAGCTAAGAGTTCAAACTTTCCCAAATCACACGCACACTCTTAGCCCATGCATAATAATAACAAACTATAAAACCTTTACTTATTCTTGACCTTTAGTGCCAGTGGATTTTGAATCCTCACAATGAAAGGTTCAACAATGTGTACCCCAGGAAAGACGTCTAACACAGACTTTTCTGCTCATCCCAAGTGCAAATGACTACCAGCTGGAGAGTAATAACCTTGACAAGACCAGTGCCCCATCTGGGGGGGGGGGGGGATGTATTTAATAACCTGTCCTACTTCATGCTATAGACATGAGATAAGCTACGGCTCTATGGGTCTTTAAGGAACTACTGCTAGTCTTCCCAGCTTTGATCACTTTGGCTGCGCAGAGGCTTTCAAGAGTGCAGGCACCACCATGAAGTGAAGCCAACACAGATGGGCATTGACCTCCTTTCTCAACACGCCCCTCCGTTTTAAGTTACAGACAATAACAACAAAATCTTCAGGGGACGTTGACAAGCCTTACCCGGTTCAACAAGTAGAGAGGGCATTTTTTTGTACTTTGGGAGTCAAATTCTGGGCCTTGCTTTTGAAATCCTGAACATCCCTCTTCTCCTCAAAGTTAGGTATTTACATACTCATTTTTTTCACAGAGACCCACGCATTGAGCTCTCTATCGGGTGCCGTGAGAATCTGTAAAAAGGAAATATGCGAGTCATTTTCTTGGCATCAGTAATTACTTGTGGTCGTTCACACAAAAGTTTTTCAATAAAAAGATATCCCAATATCCGTGAAATGAAGAGGTATTCAGTCACTGTATGAAGGGTATGCTACTATTATTACCAATGATGACATATGGGTGAAAGACCTGGTCACTATCGAAAAAAACTAGCAAAGTAACTGCAAACCACCAAGAGAGCTACGGAGAGAAAAATGTTTCATAATCAGACTCCAAGATGTGCACTCAAACTAACTACAGCAGTCCCAAGTCTGGTGAGCAGCCTACCGGAAATGGCCTAACCCCAAACCCTAATTTGCTGGATAGAGGTCACAGAAAATTTTAAAAATAGGTCAAACATTAATTAAAATTTGCATGAAATGAAAAAGAAAACCTCATTAGAGGAATTATTTCATTTTCACATATGTACGCAAATTTAAAGTGGCATCAGTGGCGGAGTCGTTAGGCTGCTAGGCTTAGGATCACAGGTCCCGGATTTGAATTCTGGCAAAGCTAGATCTGACATTGTCTTCCATGGGAAAGACGCTTTGCACACTTCTCTCCCACTCGACTCTGGTGCAAATGGGTACAAGCACTAGCTTGGGAGTAAACTTCTACATCAGACTAGCATACTGTCCAGGTGGTGATTATTATCACCTATTCTGCTTCACGCTATAAAAACTGGGATAAGCTCCGTAATGACCGTGAAGGAATTTTAATTTTCTTACCATGCAAATTTGGAAGAACAATATTCATACCTCTTCTGTAGAAAGTCCAAAATCATTCGGCACGACTTCCCTGTATGGGAAAGGCAGAGTGGGAATCTTGTCCTTCAGGTATTCATCCACAAATTCGTCAAAGCTCTTAGACGCTGTAATGGATCAAATACAATGCAAACATTGAAAGCAAAATTTGGAGCCAGAATAAAGAATAACAAAATCTCTTCTTTTTAAAAAAAATTTGTTTTGAAGTAAAACTGAAACTTCAAAGAAAACAAGAAAAAGACTTTTAGACATTATACTTGTTGAAAAAAAAATGATATGTAGATAGATCACTGTGGAAAGCACAAGTGCTATCAATGTCATGGTGACTTAAGTCCTTGGCTGCCTTTTTATGTTTGTTTGTTTGTTTCATTGACATTGACCACACCCACCATATGCAGAGTGGCGTTGGTGGCCGAAGCGGTTAGGCGGCCAGACTGAGGATCATGAGGTCCAGAGTTCGAATCCTAGCAAAGCCAGGTCCGATATTGTATTCCTTGGGAAAGACACTTAACCCACTCTCTACCAGGTGCAAATTGGTACAAGTGCTAGCTTGGGATTAAAAACCTGCGTCAGACTAGCGTGCTGTCCAGGAGGTGATTATTTTCACCTGTTCCGCTTCATGCTATAGTAACCGGATAAGCTCCGGCTCTATGGACCTTGAGGGCCTTAAAGGAACTCTACTACTACATATGCAGATCTCAGAGTGAATTGAGAGGAAACAGCAAAGATGAAAGACATATAAAAGAGTGAAAGGAAAGAAATTGGGCCTTACCAGTAGCCTTTGCCAACAGCCCACTCTGGTACCTTATTTCCACAAACTCAAAAGAAGGCAAGGGTCGTGGACACAGCCAGTCATTCATACAGTTACGCAATGCAGAGCAAGACATGAGATAAAGATAAGCCTGTGCATTACTATTATGACATCCAACTTTTCTTGCAGGATAGTGACAAATAAGGACTTGAAATAAATCCCGAAGCCACACAGGGAATTTACCCGTCCACCTTAAAGGAGTGATCTGAGGGTGAATCATGAGGAAGCAGCAAGATGAAAGAAAGATAAGTGGAAAAGTGAAAGAAAAGAAGTATGACCTACCAGCAGCATCCACCAACCACCAAACGTGTCACGGGGACAAAGATGACACAGATACAAAGGAGTCACCAGATGAAAAAAAAACGTACACCAGACAGACCTCGTCCCCATCCTCATCATCCCTTGTTGTCAGGATATAGGCTACAAATGGACGTTCTCAATACTTCCTTCCTCGTTTTTTTTTTCTTCTCCCCACCTTCTTGAGCTCCGGCCAGGACATGCCGTTTCTTTCAAAGTCCTTCTGTAACATTTTGTTCTCATGTTGCTCGTTGCCTTCCCTTCCTCCTTGTGGTTACTACTGCAGTGTTCTTTTTGCAATGGTGGAATCTGGTTGTGCGCTCTAACCACCCCCATCTTCTTTGATTTAACCTGTCAAAGTGCATCAGTGGCCAAGTGGCTAGGCTGCTGGATTTGGGATCATGAGGTCCTGGGTTTGAATCCTAGCAACAATCGGTCCGACTTTGTGTTCCTTGGGAAAAACGTAATACGCATTTCCCCACTCGACCGAGGCGCAAATCCTGCGTCAGACTAGCGTCCTGCCTAGAAGGTGACTATTATCACCTGTTCCGCTTCCTGCTGTAGAAATCGGGATAAGCTTCAGCTTTATGGGCCATCATGGCCTTGAAGGAACCTTACTATTTTTTACTTAATCAAAAGGATAGCCATAAACTAAAGAGCAAAATCAAGTTTCTACAAGTTTTTATACTTACACGGATCGAATTCTGGCTTTCTTCTTCGCAGCCTTTCCTTTCTTTTTCTTCTCTTTCTTTTTCTTTGATGATTTATAATCTACACCTGCATCATAGTCTGCGTCCATCTGTAAATTTAAATGATTTATAGACAGACAAATTCTTATACATTAAAAAAAAGAAGACTTTTATCTTAATAAAGGAGTATCCACACACCTCATAGTTGCATTCATTCAGACTGCTGCGAAAGGAGAAACATGGTAGATTAAAAAAAGAAAGCAAAGACACAAAAATCGTAGAGAGTTTTAAAAAAAGCCCATTTTGTAAAAATCAACCAATAATATTCCTAAAATTTGATCTTTCAGTCAGTGACGGTGACAGGACGATTGTCGGATAATGACAATCTTTCTCTTTCCAATCAGTCTGTCTTGCCATGGAACAATCCTACTACATAGCAATAGCAATTGGGAGCTATTAATAAAAGACATTTAACCCCTTTGCTGCCCAAGAGACAAAACATAGCAGAGCTGGGGAGACATTGGCGGTTATACTTGAAGGGATGTCATTCAAACCATCTGCAAGTGTTTTATGCAGTTATGTCCCTTGGACTACTCAACGAACCTATTGCAACACGTGTCATAGACTTGTAAATTCTATGGGCACATGGAATAAAGCATGCACAAAACTATCTGGCCAGAGCCCATAATTTCTACGAGTTCATGGCATGTACCATGCACATACTGGGCCCGTAACATTTATGGGCACATCATGGCAGTAAAGGGGTTACGTCAAATTTGTATGTAAGCAAATTTTTACAAGTGAAAGGATAATATTCAAGTAACATTACAATGAATTTCCCCCCATAAACGTCATCCTCAGCCACATTATTTCCTCATCACCACCGTCTCCTTCAGCGTTCTCTTCTTGCATTTGAGTTTGAGTCCGTTTATGCCACCAGTCATCTAATATGGAGATAAGAAGCACAAAAAAGTCACACATTTACATCAAAACATTATACATACCACTGTCTTAAACAGGTGACAATATGTAAGCAAGACTTAAACAAATAAAAATACAACCTACGAGAAATAAAAATTCAATTCAAGTATGTTTCACACTATACTTTTCTTCCTCTTTTAATCTTTACATCAACTGGCAGAGAACACACACACAAGCATTTTCAGAAAGCATTCTATTTGATTTGCTTGAATACAAATACTGACAGGCTGAGAACAGTATTAAAACAGTGTATATGTTCCTTAAAGCTGAAAAACATTGCAATCCCGAGGTAAGAGAGAAAGATATAGGAGATTCTCCTTGCTTTGAGCTCTTTGACTTTTATGAGAAAGTGCTACCCGCTACAACACTGCTGTTGTTGTCAATGTCATTGTTGTTTTACATCTTATATTTAACCCATACTCTTGTACATGTATGTATATATGTATGTATATAGGTGTGTATGTATATATGCGTGCGTGTATGTACATATGTATGTGTGTACATATATTTAAATTCCCTAATAACTTCATACACCATACAATTTTAACGTATGAAATAATTTTACTTTGAATCTTAGTCATTTATTAGTTATAATACAAACTATGTTATATTTCTACACCTTATGATCTACACTTGATTCTAACTGCTGATGTAATCAAAGCGGTGTGCCAACAATGGACAATAAAGTCTAATATTTTTATCATTATTTTTTTAAAAGTTTTTTTATCAGGAGTAAACTGTCAAATAAAACTTCTCTCATGCTCAAATCCCTCGACCTCCCTTAGCAACAGTAAGTATCAATTTGATACAGTGTATGGATAGAAATAGTACATGATAAGTGAACAAACACAGCTTAAAATCTATCTCTGATATCAGAATTCTGAATGTATGAAGCATTACATAATAATGCAAAGGTACAAAATACCTTTTGAAACAGCTTTGTAAATGTAAACTGCAGGTGTGGAAAAACAAAATAAAAACATTACCGCTTTTCATCACAATGGCTTCATCATACTCAAAGACTGGTTTCTTCCTTTGGGTACCGTCATATAATAGTCATTATTGAAATATTTCTGAAAAAATTTGTGAAAATTCTCTCATGAAACCATTTACATATTATTCATCAACAAAGACAAACTTTCATTATTTCATCAAGAGCAGATAAATTACAGTGTATTTCCTTTAGTTTCATCCTTTCTTATAGGCACTAATTGAATCACAAAGTAATTGCATAAACAAAAAAAATGAAGTAATACAAATTTATAGATACATAAGGACTAGACAAAAAAATCCTGCAAATTTTGTTATCTATGAAAAAATACCCTACAAACATATAACACACCCTAAAGGATTGGTAATGTTTCCGCTGTTTATGATAACATTGATAAGATGATGTAAAGTTAAGTAAGATTTAAAATAATCAAAATCATAAAATCAGTGGACACTTTTTTATTGGTTTAAAAATGTGTCAAATACGCACACGTCCAAGTACAAATCTCATGCCTGCTTCTAATATCAGCCATGATATTTCAGTGTAAGAGGCCACACAAAATAAGGAGAAGCAAAAACTGTAAGACAAACAAGCGACTTACTTCCATAATCTTATTGTGTTCATCAGGGTCAAAGTCGGCATCTAGATCGTAGCGCAATTCTGTATTCTCAGAAATTTTTCTCAACTTGAGTAACTTCTCCTCCTTCTCTTCTCTTTGCAGCTTCTGAAGTAGGCGGATCTCTTCCTGCTTTTGTTTTTTCTCCTACAAAACATGAAAATGGTTCAATGTTCTTTAGAAAAGTTTTGATCTAATAAATACAAAAGCAATTCCCATTATTCGCTATTAATACTCTTTTACCTCTTGTCACTGATTATAGCAAAGCCCCTTCAAAGCTGTTGTGGCTCATAAACGGGAGCATACCCCGATTTCTTTAGCATAAGGTGGAACAAGCAACAGAATCACCTGCTGGTCTGTCACATCTTTTTACTCCCTAGCTAGTCTTTGCATCTTAGCTCCCTGTGGAGCACAGGCCATCAACAAAGAGTCGCCAATCATCCCTATTTTGTGTCAACGCCTGCAATTCTTCCCAGGTTTCCTCCATCTCTCTCCTCCAGGTCCTTCTTGGCTGCCCTTTAGATCTTTTCCCTCGTGGCTTCCATGTCAAGCTTTGTCTGATTATGTTGGATCTTGGTCTCCTCATGATATGGCCAATCCAGCTCCACTTCCTTTTCTTTAAATCTCTATCAAATGGGAGCTGCTTGGTCCTCTCATGAAGGTCTGCATCGCTGATGGTATGAGGCCAACGTACGCCCACAATGCGATCAGACAGCTGTTTATAAAGGACTAGAGTCTTTGTAGTGTAGCTTTGGTGGTCCTCCACATCTCTGGGCTGTACATGAGGATGGATTTCACTTTTGAATTGAAGATCCTAGCTAGTGCTGGTACTTATTTGCCCCTGGGTCGCGTGGCATAATGCGAAAGCAAAGCACCTTTCCCAACAAATAAAACGCAACCTAGCCAGATTTAAACACAGGACCTCACAATCCCCTGACCACTAGGCCATCAACATCCAAAATCAGTAACAGTAATCAGCCACATTATGAAAAGTTTTGTGTCATTTATTGTACACTGAAAATAGAAAATTCATTAACAATTCAACCGACCCATTATGAGCACTAATAAATTGTCACATCACTTCAGAAGATCCATTCACTTGCTATGTGGAAGGGAAAAATACAAGAAATCTCTTTTCTCCCCTTCACAACTAATATCACATCATTACCAACACCACACTATACCACTGCAATATAGTTGTTAGACTTTCCATAAAACATTCATAAAATTATCGTCACTACACTATGATAAATTTTGAACTGTTGTATGCCATGATTTATTATCCCTGTGTATGTGTATCTTGCTCTACTGTGAAATCTAATATACCACCAAACAAATGGTGCCCGTATGTTGGGACAATAAAGATGTATCTTATCTCATCCTAATCCCTTATTCACCATCATGCCCTGTCACCTCTCGTCAGCAACAACAAGAGCCCTCCAGCGATCCCTGTCCTGTACCATCTTCTCGATCTCTTTCCAAGACACCCCAAAGTCTTTCAAACTTCTTTTCCAGTTCTTCTGCCCTGTGTTTCTTGTTCTTCCTTAATCCCATGTATGAAATTACTCTTGCATGAAAAAATACCTCCGTCTTCTTATCCATTCTCCTCTGGCGCTTGTCAGCTCTGCGACTGTCTTTCACTCTGACTGATGTCTCAATCACTCTTGGATAGTTTCTGATCTGTGAATACAAAAAGGGACATTGTGAAATAGTTGTCAGACTTCTGTACTTTGGCAAAAGGGTAACTAGCAAAATAGCATCACAGTTATTAATATCGCTATCACATAGAATTTCAGTTCCATTGCCAATCTACCACGCACATGACGAGCTCAAGTGGTGAGCTCATAGTGAATTAAGAGGAGACAGCAAGATGAGAGACATGAAATTGAGAAAAGAAAGATGTAGGACCTACCAGTAACTCGCGCCAACTGCCAACACATGATGTTTCAGTAAAGATAATCAGATTTGATTGAGTTAGTTAAAAAAAATGGCTGACAATAATCCACGGTTCATCTAAAGCATGTCGCATATGAGCCTTAAAACAAACAATAACATTTATGAATTTTACTCAATGTGAAAGAATTCAAGTAAGCATGAACCCTTCTGAGAATGTGAGGTCAGTCGATGTGATTTGTATAGAACTCTTTTCACATGTGTCATCTATGGAAACACTTCCTTCAGGATGTATCATGGTAATTTAACAAGAAAGAAATGCATAAAATGAGGAATAAAATCGTTTAGAACAGCAAAGTGTACCTAAGCTTTATATCAAAATAATATACAATCAAATGATATATTAAATATATATATATATATATATATATATATATATATATATATATATATATATATATATATATATATATATATATATATATATGTGAAAGAAAAAAAGTTAAAAATAATACTACGATAATCTTAAAAAGAAATATGTCGATAACACACCTCACTTCCTCCAGGCTCTTCGTGACGAAAATTATATGTGTGTTCATATTCATCGGCTTTCTCAAGGAATTCTTCTTCATCTTTCATATCTGGTCCTTCGTCACTTTCACTCTCTTCTTCGCTGAAATATGAAAAACAATGTCTGGATCAAAATACCAATCTACATAATGTTCCACAGCAATGCTTTTTGATTTGACGAAGACAGAAGAAAAGAAAGAGAGACGAAACTGTTCCTCCTCTTTAGTCTTTTCATGACCTCCCCAAAACAGGCACAGAAAATAAAATTAAAGAACTGAATAGCAATTAAAAACGTTTTTTCTTGATATAAGTAAATAAAGTTTTTCTAAGGCTGTTAGGACCCATAGATCGAAAGCGCATCCAGGTTTCTATAGTGGGAAGCGAAACAGATCATAATGCATTGTTTCATGGACAGGATGCCAGTCTGTGACATATTTTATTCCCCCCAACTGATGCTGGTACATATTTGCTCCTGGGTCGAGGGAGAAAATAAATGTTGAGCATCTCTCCCAAGAAAAACAAAATTGGATCTAGCATTGCCAGGATTCTGACTGAAGATCTCAAAATCCCAAGTCCGTTAGCCTTACCGTTGGGCCATTGACACCACATCATAAGATGTAAGATCACAAAATGGTAACAGACTGTAAATTTTCCTTTCATTGTTTTGGAACAGTGGCAGAGAGCTAAGCTGCCAGGCTTGGGATCATGAGGTCCCAGGTTTGAATTATAGTGAAGCTAGGTCCGACGTTGTGTTCCTTAGAAAAGATAATTAAACTGCATCTTCCCACTGACCCAGGTGCAAATGGGTACAAGCAACTAGCTTGGGAGAAAAACCAGTGTTAGACTAACTTCCTACACAGGAGGTGATTATTATCTCCTGTTCCATTTCACACTATAGAAACGAGGATAAATTCCAGTTATATGGGTCTCAATGACCTTGAAGAAAGGAATGCAGATAGTGTGGATATCAATCTTGGGAGCTAGACAAAGAAAATTGTACATAACATCAATTGTACACCCTCAAATCTCTCTTTAACGTTTGAATTGAGAAACAAATTGTAATGGGAGGTAAACTAACACACAATTTAAACTCTGTCCACATACATACCTCTCTTCATTATCCATATAACCATTGTTGAGAACGTAATCTCGCAATACTCTCTCTTTTTCTGTCAGATTTGGATCGTTCCAATACGCCTTCAGTGGAGCCTTAGAAAGGAGACAAAAAAGATTATATACAAATTTCTCATCATGGTGGTCGTTGCTATTTCTCTACTTCTTGAGGTAATAAAAATCATTTTTATAACCAGGCCCGTGATTTATCTCACACCAACCCAGATCTAGGATTCCATCTTCTTGCAGGGGTTTACATTATCATTTAAAATCTCACAAATCAGAAAGTGATGAGACTAATTATAATTAATTTCCATATAATTGCTCTTAACTCAAAACAAAACCTGACAAATGAAGAACAACTAATTACCAGCTCCTCTGCAGCCTGTTCGTCTTCCAGATCTTCTCTCTCCCCTTTCAGCCATGACAGATACTCATTCTCTTCTTTTCTCTGAAAAGGTTGAAAAGACAAACAAAAAAACAAAAAAGTCCATAAAGATTGTTTGGATTTATAATGCCTTCATTTGAATAAATCAATCTGCAGTCATAATCATGCTGCTGGTATAGAGCATTAATAAAATGGCCCTAAGTTTCTGAAGAAACTTTCAATGTTGTTGGAGATACAACATAGCTAAACTGCCAAAAATGTGCATCGTTTTTAGACTTGTTGACACCCAACAATTTGATACAAAGATTTGACTCTGCTTTCATCATTACATCGATTATCCAATTTTCATCCAAAGCTGGAGATGTGACAATTTTGCTCTCTACCAGTGATGCAACAGTTTTGTCTATATTGAAAGAAAGCTCATTGACACGATTCAAGTTATCCAAAAAACAACGGACAACGTAGCTAAGGAGACAGATTTAATTCAATGGGATCAGAAAAGAAGAGAGGCTACCAAATTTGATGTACTGTAAAGATACTCTAGTTATCAAGCATGTATGCAAGAGCAATTCATAACATTGTGGAGTTGTCCAAACAGCAGCTCCATATCGCTGCCAGTTTGTCTTTAGTTTAAATCTACAATCTATCACTTTTGAGGAGGACATTCTACAGCAAGGATTACTATTATATAACAGCGACTCAATTATTTCTATAAAAGTTTCACACGACTAAACAAAGCAGGAACCTTACCTGTTGCTCTCACTTTTGACCTTCTTGACTAGAAGTGAGTCTTTCTCCTTTCTTTCATTGCCATCGTCACTATCAGAATCATGCAGGGCAGCTTTGAAACTGTTTGGGAAAGCATGAAGAAAAGGTTTCGACACTCATCAAGTTGTCAAAGAAAATCCAACAACTGAAAATCCTACAACAGATTTAAAAAGTCCTATACTATCAATGTCACCTGTCTATGAAAGACCTGTCAAAATTTTTCTTAGGTTAAAAAGTGATGTATCAACCAACGACAAATACATCTTTCACCAAGCTGCATAATAAAATACAGTTCAACCCATATTCCCTGAACATGTGTTTGACAAAAACACAATCCCCAAATTCATGACAAAGTCCCAAATAAGATCCTTCTTTTTGTACGCCTCGATACTTCCTAAACTAATTTTCTGGTCCAAGAAAGTTTGGGGAACATGGGCTGTACTGTACTCCACCCTTGGTCATGAAAATGAATAGTCTTGTTGCAATCCAATGTTCCATAACATAAAGATCATGTGGATGTATTCTTTTTGTTCTGGAAAATTGATAATTATTTTCACATTATTATCATAGATCTAAATATATCCAACAAGCATGTTACATCCGGTGATACCAAGTACGGTTCTTGGACAGTATTCGATACTGAGATTATGCAGGTAGGCGTGCATAGTACAATTCAAACTTTTGAATAAAACCTGTTCAAAATGGCGGCTTAGGTGAATGAAAATTCTACTCTAAGATGACATGGGGAAACAATGAAATTTTCAATGATTGAACATCACTTCTGGTATAAAACTTCCTTATATTAAAACGATCTTGAGATCGTTAAGAATCTACATGTAAAATATGGTTACTCATAGGGGCCTTACAACAGAGCCTTTATCAAACAAAGAACAACCAACTCATAATGATATATATATATAGATCTCTATTCTAAATATATGAACCCACAAATATAACATCTGAAATATTTACAACTATTAACAATGCATAAAGACAGTCCCTTGCCTACAATGATTTGCGTTCAATGTCTTTCTCAATTATGGCTAGGGGCCACGGTGGCTCAGCTTGCCCAGACAGATTGAACAATTTTCTTGAACATTTTAGGTAAAACCAATCCCCCTGGTCCAGGTAGGTGGATCCACGCCTACTCTCATCCAAAACGGATGATAAAAACGAGGCAACATGTGCACATCACAATACTGTGCACGTTAAAGATTTCTTGGTTGTTTACACGGTAATTTGGGCAAAACCAAAATCTTACCAAAACTTCGCCAGACCACCTTATTTGTGTAAAAGCAAATAAAAAATCAATTATGTCTGTAAATGCAAAGTGCCAATAATTGTGGGTATTTTTCTACTTTAGCATCTAGACTCTTAAGTATTTCTGTTCACTGTCCTTTCATAGGCTCTCTCTGAATTTCTATCTCAGCCTTTTAATTGAGCTCATCAGCTCAGCTGTTCTAGCCAACATCAACAAATCTAATTTTAACTTTCTCTTCTTGTTGGTTAATTCATTTATCTCATTCGCTTTAAATTGAAATAATCCTACCTATAACTAACCGTCAAGCATCAGAAATGTGAGATCTAGTCCTAGAGAGCTTCATTACTCTAGCTAAACAAAGCGAGATACGGCCTACTGCCCACTAGATCTACAACACAGACTAATTCAAATTAAAAAGTCTACCAGTTCACAAGCAGAAATTGTCAATTGAAATACCCATGCGCAATCTGGTAAATAAGTTTGTACCCAACTAAACAATCTGGTAAATCAGTTTGTACCCACACGCTAGTAACAATCTGGTAAATCAGTTTGTACCCACACGCTAGTAACAATCTGGTAAATCAGTTTGTACCAGCGCTAGTAACAATCTGGTAAATCAGTTTGTACCCACACGCTAGTAACAATCTGGTAAATCAGTTTGTACCCACACGCTAGTAATAATCTGGTAAATCAGTTTGTACCCAGTAGTAACAATCAAATCACGCTAGTAACAATCTGGTAAATCAGTTTGTACCCACACGCTAGTAACAATCTGGTAAATCAGTTTGTACCTACAGTAACAATCTGGTAAATCAGTTTGTACCCATTAAAAAATTACTCTCATTCCTTTTTTTTGTCCCCTGGAACTGTATTTTCTTTCAATCTGACGCACCAACTTACTTTTGTGTCTAATGATACAATTGACAAGCATTGATAACCCTGGGGGATATCAAGTAGAATTATAAGATCGAGTCAGTTCTCGATACTACGGTCACACGGGTAGGCTAACAATACTTCCACAGTTTTAAATTATAAATCCTGTTGAAAATCATGGCTTAGGTGAATGAAAATTCTACTCAAAAATAGGGAAACAATGAAAACTTTAGGTAGAAAAATCACTCAAATGAAAATGATTTTGGGATAATTTAGAACCTAATTGCAAAATATGGCTACTCTCAGTGTCCTGGTAACAAAGCTTTTGTTGTACAAAGAACAATCAACAAATAAGATATATTCATATAGATAAACCCAGAGTGTCTTTCTCTTCTTTTCTCGCATGGGCATGGAATGTTTGAGTTCCATAAAAAAACTCTTAAAGCAACAGCCACCATGCCTGTAGGTTTCATCCCCCATGTCCCCAGCTATATCAATCAGCAACAAAATTACCATTACTACATGACTTTACCAACATGCCATTCTATTAGAATGTTTGCGTGATAAATATTATGGTTTAAAATATAAGATAAGATAATTTTAATAGTCCAAAAGGAAATTTGCTCGTCACAATTAATTTCATAACATATCACAAACAAAATATAATATAAAGGATCATTTCATATAAAATATAATAATTTAAACTTAAAAAATCATAGCAACTTTAAAAACAAAGCTTTTAAAAAAAGAAACAAGACAAAAATACCTGTCTTTTATTTCGTCCTGCTCCTCGAAGTAACTTTTTCCAAATGTAGAAGGTGGCTGTTCATTGCTGTCGTCCTCACTTTCAACACTAATTAAAAAAAAGAAGAAGATAAAATTAAAAAATTGATCATATCAGAAGTTTAACAAAATATCCCTAACTCAAAATAGAAAACCCCTACCAAGAAAAAAACCCACCACCCCACCCACCAGAAAAAGAAAACATACAAAAGCTAAACAATCCTTGTCACCATGAAGAACGAAAATCAAACTCAACTCTTCCCCCTCCAACCTCTAGAGAACGTAATGAGCCAGTAAAGATGAAAACTAGAGTAAACAATAAATTCCTTCTAAAATCAAAATATGTTTGGGTTTCTTTTTGTTTTTAAATTATAGTTTAAAATTAACAACTTTTCTCACAATACATACATATACGGTTTACATGGCATTAAAATTTGTTCCCCCATCAAACACTGATTAAGTACTCACCTCCTTTCTCAAGGATAAATCTTCTTTCATAATCTTTCAACGCCTCGACTTTCTCTGACTTCCTTACAGCAGGTTTGATTTCATCTACATTTCATAGGAAAATGACAAGAAAAAATAAATAAAGAAACCTTTTTAAGACAAAATCATCATTTCAATTATACAATAATTGACCAATGAAATGAGGGCCTTTTCACATCACATTATGGGGTATAGGATCAAATGGATACAAAATAACAAGCATGGTTCCTAGTACATTTCGGATAGAAACATGTTAGACAGAAAATGAAATTTACACTTTTAGTTATGCTCTAGATTGCTTTCAACCTTTTGCAAGAAAATAATGAAAAGCAAAATCTATTTTCTACGAATTCAGTACAGGAAGCATTTTTATAGTTCCTCTCTAGCCGTGAAATGCAGCATAGTCATCAGCTCGTGAGAGAGCCCTGTAGATAGCAAAACTAGGTCATGAATTGAATTTGAAAGATTCTAAAAATACAAAACTTTTACATGAGTGTAAAAATTAACTTTAAATCTCATTTCATAATTAACGGATTTGTTTCTGTTATATACTGTTTTAAATTACCTCAAATAGATGTTCGCCTGTATACAATCTGGGTTGGTTAAATCTCACAACAGCGTATGCTCGTAGCCACTCTTTATCCATCTGAGGAGTTGACCTCTGAAATAACAAACAATCATGAGTTATTCACTTATTGCTTGACCCCGATATGGATATGGATATAATATTATATGTTATTAATTTGAAAACATATATCATAACAAACGCCCCCTCTGAGAGATTAAACTTTACTGGTAAGCGGACAAAATTTAGTATAGCCAATGGCCATCCATTTCTACCTGAGCAGCAAATCAATGAACATTTATTCATTCACCAACACCAAAGTGGTTGGACCTGCATCTTTGATTTGATTGAGAGTGATCAACCTGAATTGTTTTTCACTCATTAAGAAATGATGAATTTAGAGTTCGTTTTGCATACATACAAAACATTGTGCATCATGAGGCTGTACTGTAAGTGGTCTATCTCATTAGTTATTCCTTGTTAGCTAATCAATGCCCTGTTTCAAAGTTGATGAACATAAATCCTCAGCCTTATGAATGAGAGAAGTCACTCAGGGCTTATGACTTCTTCATTGTGAATATATATACCCTATCCACCATATATATGTGGTGATCTCAGGTAAATTAAGAGGAAGCAACATGATAAAAGACATGAGAAAAACAATGAAAGGAAAAACGTAGGATCTACTAGCATCTATTACCAAATGCCAATAGTTTGTGACATTATCAAGTAACAACAATTCATCAAAATGTAAAACTATTTTGTCTTCTGAAGAATGTGCATTTTGGCAGAGACCAAATATTTTTTTTTAAAACCCTGTAAACAATCTCTCACTCACAATTTCCTCCTCCTCTTCTGATGATGAATCAGAGTCCACATCTTCTCCATATTTGTCAATTACTGAAAACAAAAGAGCATAAAAAGAGTTCTTAGAGTTCTATTAATTAAAACTGATAAAATGTATAGTTTAATTAGTCAGAATATAATATAAGACCTACCTGTGGGGATAATTTATAAAGCCATTCACTTTCACAGAAAGGAGTTCTGTAATTGAGTACAGCCAAAGAGGGTTTATTTTGAAGGGATGAAATAAAAAGTTGAAACAGTAAGTTTTTGTGGGGGATAAAAGAAAACAGAGGTCGTTTTCATTTCAGTGACTGAATGTGACTTTTTATGTCAAGGTGACAAGGCGAGAGACTGAGACAGCAGACTGTGTGATAAAAGACTGAGACATCGGACATGTCTTTTTGACATTGACAAAAGACAATGTGACATGGGACCCAGGCCAACCATACTGCTAACAATGGCTTTTCAAGACATTCATGGAAGAGATTTACGCCTCAGTTGCATATTTATGGAATATTTTTGTATTCTGTACAAGTCATAGATGATGTGTAATAACAGAAACATAACAAAGTTTTTAAAAAATCTTGAATTTATGATCTATGGTATTACTTCATAGAAAAATGAATTGAAAAAAAGGAAAATGATCCCCCTAAAACGAAATCAAAAACCATGGTGAGTTTGTGTTTGCCTCTCTTGGATGCCTAGTCTTCACCGTGCATGTCATGTCTTTAAGTAACAGGATTGTAAAAATAGTTTTTTATGAATAATGTGACGGAATGAAAATCTCAGTCATTATTCCCAACGGGTGCTGGGACTACACCTCATCTAATGTTACTTTTTTGCAAACTTTGGAACAGAGAGAGAGAGAGAGAGAGAGAGAGAGAGAGGGGAGAGAGAGAGAGAGAGAGAGAGAGAGAGAGAGAGAGAGGGCGCAGCCTGTGGTCGTTTCTGCTACCTCTCTTTCTTCTAGTGATCTGTGGTTCCCTTTCATAAAATGAACCAAGAACGTTTAATTAATTCTACAAAAATATTCCCAGAATAGGATCAAAGGACGTGATATTCTCATCTTTGCATGTACAACAAACTCAAATTTATGGAATAAAAACTCAAATTTTGAGTCGGGCACCAATCCAGTAATCTAGAGCTATTCTCGAACTGGCAGATGAAATCTATTTCTATCAAGATCCTAGCCATCTAGATGCTGATACACACTAGATCTATTCTAATAATGTGTATTGTACTCTCTCTGTTCAAAAGTTTGCAAAAGCAATAATAATATCAACTAAAAGGTGTAGCCAGAGTTGATATTATTCCCAAACGTGTAAGGAAAAATACCCCATTAGTATTCCCAGCACGGTTGGGAATAACGACAGCTAATGAAAATTAAATACAAGCTACAACAGGTCTAGATGTATTAATCATTACGAAGTGATTATTGGGAGTCGACTCCCTATAATCATTTGGCATTATTAGGAGTCGAAAAATAACTTAATAAGAATAAGTTGTTTTTGTTTTTTTCTGCCTATTTTTATAAATGAGTCTATTATAATGGAGAAATAAAAAAACAACAAAGACTCGACTAAAATACTTCAAAATGACACATTGCAGAAATGGGAAAGATCTTGGAAAATGGAATTTCACACCAAAAAATGTCAGACTTCCTATAATCATTTGGCATTATTAGGAGTCGAAAATAACTTAATAAGAATTAGTTGCTTTTGTTTTTCGTCTATTTTTATAAATGTTATCAAATCTCTCTCTCTCTTGCAGATAAAAAGATAGAAAGTAAAATAATGGCAGTCGTAAAGTACCTCCAGGGTACAGTTTTAGGTCTTTACTCTTTTTGATATATATATATTAATGACATACCAAACGAACTTACATCAGGTACAAAACTTAGGTTATTCGCAGATGACAGTCTTTTGTACAGAGAAATAAGAAACAACAAAGACTCTACTAAAATACTTCAAAATGACCTAGACACATTGCAGAAATGGGAAAGATCTTGGAAAATGGAATTTCACCCCAAAAATGTCAGACTCCCAATAACCAGTTGACATTACAGGGAGTCGACTCCCAATAACGCCTTCCTAATCATTAATGACTATTGACTAATGTAATATGAGAAAAAGATTGACAAATCTATGAAATTCCTTGAATTCCAACCCCTGACGATAATAATAATTGCCAAGCTGATCACTAGCTGTAGCAGATTAGATTTAACATTTGTCTTCTTAAAAGTAAAAGTTGTTAATCTATGAGTTTGGTCCGTGTGGTGCTTTCAGATGTGATGGATTTAATGAATGAATGCTTTTACAACCAAAACTAAATACATTCAGATAAATAAAATCAAGAGCATACACTTCTGACGTTCTTCTTTTTTTTCTCCATTTTTCGTATGATTGAGCGTAGTTTCTGTTGATGGTTAGCGATTCAGTGGTAGGCCTGTCATTCTCATCAGATTCCGAGTCACCTAGGAGGTCCATGCTTGCTTACTTGTGTGATGTTTTCCTATCTGAGTCTAGTTTTGGTTTGACTTGGAAATGTATCGATAAAAAGAAACTATTTTTACGATTATTTACGCGTGACCCGATCACATCGCGAACCTGTGCTCAAGAGTCGTATCGACCTCCATACCTTCTTTTTTTCGCAATGTAATCGGAATTGTTCATCGGGTTAGACCTTTTTTCTTTCCAAGTCTGACGTGATCGGTTGGGGAAACAAAAGTTGACAAGCCTTTATGTTTATGGTCACGTAGTCCTTTTCACTGGTAGAGTTTTGTAGTAATCTAGATCTATATCTAAGACTTGAACCCTGTTGTTATGTTACTTGATGGTGATCCTAGAGTAGAGCCAGAATCCAATATAGACACCGGCATTGCTATCATAGCTATGGCCTGTAGTGTAAACAATTAGGGCTTTTACCTTAAGGGCCCTATTCACCTTCACTCCAACCAAGTGGGTCAAACTCTTGTCATACCGGTCACCCGAAACCGCCATGAGACAGTTTCGCATGTCATCCACACCACACGTGCATATCCTCAAAATTAAGGTGCAGAACACGAGATGTGTCTACAAAGCTCAGCAATTAAACATGGCGGAGTGTAGTGATGTTGATGAGTTGCTTGCAACTTATGTGTTTTGCCGCCGGCAAAGAAAAATTAATAAAATTTTACTACACTGTTTTCACTAAATAAGCATAAAAACAGGGATTGTACGCATAGACTTTGTTAAGCTCGACATGCTGATTTCAAAAATGCATTTTTGTTGTTGATTTGACTGATATTTAATTGTTTTAGGAGCCCGTTCACTTCCCGCCTCACGATACTTCAAAGGCAAAGCCGCCGCTCCCAATAGTGCCTCGGAGTCTGTGGCAGACAGGTCGCCCCGTTGCCAGAAAATCAAACATGCTCAGTTGTTTGATTGGCCCATCGGGTCGCTTGATCAAAACGAGTTTCTATCCACACCTGGATTTCTGCCCGTCAGTTTGAGGTTCATTCCAAACTATCGGTTGACCCTTAGGTGTGTAGGGCCCTTTAGATATATCCAGACCAGAATCTACCTAGGAGTACAAAGGCAGCTGAAATGACCTAAGAAGAGTATTAGGGGAAAACTAAAAGAGACAAAATCAGAAACACAAACAATAAAAGATCAGCTTCGCTGATATTCAATAGAGGTTGGATGATAATTGACAGGTATGTCATGCACATATGTCTGACTGGTTAGCAGGAGTGGGGTGGGCATGTGTGTGTGAAAATATGATAGCAATGATTTGCAAGATAAGTGACCACTAATGAGAAAAGAGAGGAAAAGTGAGTGTGTCTTCCACTTTCAGTATGTAAACAATGAGTGGGAAGAAGGCAACTGTAATGCTGATTTAATACTAGAATTCAGGTTTTATTGGCATGGGGGGAGACTGATATTGGATATTTTTGCTTGGGAAAAGGCAGAACCAGCATCAACAATACCCTTATTTTATTATTATTAAGTTCGAGATTAGGCGACAGGCTGACTCTATATCTAAAATCGTACATGTATCCTGATTTTTTTACATCTGGGTCCTGATTTTAAAAAATTTAGAGTGGCAGGTCTGACAATTTTAGGTTGTTTTTTTTTTCAGAGCTTGTCCTCATCTCTCGGTCAAAATACTTCAGCGCATGTGGGACATTGAAAGAGGGAGAGAGGTTGTTAGTGTTTGGAATAGGGAAAGACATCAAGGATTGTGATAAAATATTTTTCTAGATCTAGAAATAAATGTTTTCAGTATTTTTTTTTTTCTTCCTTCATGTATTTCTAAAGAGGTTCGCTTCGCGTATAACGGACGTTCTAATTTGTGCGTCCTGGCTCCGCAGTACATGTAGCATCAGCCTATTTTTTTTATTGTTCAGACACCTGTCATAGCTTCAAATCCATTCTATATCTAATTTAGGGAAATGGAGACTTTAATATTTTGTTATGTTGTAATACATATTGTTCATATATATGTGCTGGTTTGAATTTCTTAGTGCTTGTGCTGCGTGATTGATTTGTTGAATTTTATATTGATGCATTGTTTTCAGTTGTCACTGATGTTTTCTCATTGTAGTTTATGTGGGCTTGTGACAGCATAGCTTTTCTCGGACGTCCGCATATGTGGTCGATATAATCGGGAGTGGAAACACTTAGGGTTAGAACTGGTAGAACCACGGGAACTCCTGATAGGATGCCTTGATAGACGTAGATAGGTCTGATGTAGATTTGCTCTGTTAAATTGAACTGATGTAATAATCTACCTCCTAATTGAGGGATCGCTTTGATTTTAAGTCTAGTTCCAAACATGGAAGTCAGATGAGCAATCAGCCACCAGTTGTTTAACTTTGGTTTGTTTGTCTTGATCTCTGTGTCAGTCAATACAGTTATAGTGTGTCAGATTCTCTACCTGGATTCCTCATGCTCTTCCTCACCCTCTCCTCTTCCTCATTGTCACCCACCCTTTACACTAGTCGGCACAGTCAATCACTCAACATTAAATGCGAGCCACGTTCATGGCTGTATCAAGGTTTATAATGTAACAACAAATTTGACAGATTTGCCTTCCATTAAAATACCCTGCACATTCTCAATACATAATTAGGTATGCACATACATATATACCCCATACTAATGATACAAAACATACACATATATGTACACTCATGCCAGTTTCCACCAGTCTTATGACAGTGCACAGTATTTACAGACTTTCTCCTTTCACCTTGTTATTATTTGTCTTCATGTTCAATATTTTTTACACTTCTGTCAGCTGTACATCCACTTCATTTTGTGTGTGGTGAGGGGGGGGGGGGGTTGTCAGGGTTATAGTAAAGCCAACAAGGTCAAATTTAAGTACTAAGATAAGGATCAGGCCCCCCACCCGCCCAGGAGGCGTCTAAATTGAGGGAATACTTGTTGTTTAAAAAGAGTTAAGGAGTATGGGTACACCTCAGCAGTTTCACAAGGATTCAAAGTTAAATAATACTGCATGCCCACACATATCCATTGTAATAATGTACACTATAGAAAAGCTGCTGAGTCTGCTGAGTCATCTTTAAATAATGCTTTGATTTTTATTTAAGTGACAGTACCTGTATAATCATCATTTAATGTACTGGGAAAAACAAATAAAAAATTGTCAGTTTCATATCCTATTCAGTCACAACTTTCTACATATCACTTGTTTTATATCAGTTTTTTTGTTTTAAAATGTTTTTTTAAGCCTTTTCTTGTGTAATCTGTGTTTTGTTGGGTTTGTTTTGGAATAGAAGTTTCCATTTAAAATGTTTGAGTGACAAGTAAATGAGACCAATGATTGGGTGGGATCATTGACTTCCATGTTGGAATTTGAGAGACTTGTCATATCATCTGGGTTCATTGTTCAAAGAAGGAAATTCCTTCTAGCAAATTGAAATAAAAACTTGCTCAAGACTTCTTATCAATATTATTGCAATGGTTGTCAAGTTGTCATTGCATTATAGTATAAAAGCATGAAGCAACACATTGATTACTATGTCAAAGTGAGAGCTTTTTTTTTTAATAGCATATTTTTAGTTTTTATGCTAGTTTTATCTGGAGGATCATTTTGGGTACTGTTAACCTGACCAAATGATTTTTATCGAAGATAGAAATTATTTAAATTGTGTACCATTCATGTATCCCAAGAACATCATAAATATAAAAAACAAAGACTTTGGTTTACTATAATTGTAGTGTTATTTCACCCTCCCTCATCAATTTCTATGGAAAAGAATGTTTAAAAATTGTAATATTCACACATACATACATTCACCATAGTTAACTTTTTGAAAGGATTGTTTTTGTTGATATTTTTAGTTCAATCTTGACAGTTTTCATAAGAATGTGTTTAATTAATATGACATTAGGGATAATTTTGGCTGTTGATTATTTTATTTTTTGGGGGGGGGGGGGGGCAGCTTTAAGTCAACAATAATAAATGTGAAGAACACCCCTTTCTGCACCTCATGTTATATCCTGTTTGTAGCTTTGATGATTGGATGGGGGACAGGTGGTGGGGCGCAATATTGAATCAATACATACACAGCTGAAACTGATTAATTCAATGGATTTTCAGATACCTGATCCTCAAACGTCAGTTTGGCCGTGCAGCCCCTTCAACACTTTGTAATTATACATGCCATTTTTTACGGCCTCATCCACGTTTTTAATGGCTGCTGTGTGCTTTTATCACCTGCATGGTAAAAAAATCCATAGATGTTAGAGTTGTTATCATGCACATATCATGCAGCATTCTTGTGCTTCATTCCCAACAACAGTTTATTAGTGTGTTTCAAGTTAGATTGTTGGCTGGTTGACATATCATGCATGCTTTTGGAAGATGGATTTGTTTTAGGGCGTAAAATGCCATCGTCGTCAGTGTAATGTTTAGCAATATTGCATAAATTGGCATGTCTAGGGAAGTGTGTGCGGTTGAAATTTTCTGTGAAAGGAAGGTGATTACTTTCTGTTCGTTGCTTTTACGGTGATCAGCCCTGGAGCAATTTGAAGTTTTGTAAGTTTGACAATGTTAGAGTGTTTTAGCTTCTTCTCTCTCCCTCTTGATAAATTTCAAAGATATACCTCTTAAGAAAAAACAGGGACATTTTAAGTTTGCAGGATCTTAAGTGAGTCTTCTATTTGAAAATATTGATCAGAACGGGGGAAATCTGTGATCACATTACAGTTCTCACATTTTTTATTATGATTGGACTTTTAAATGTTATTTTATATTTGTTAATTATTGTGTTGTTGTATTTTTTTTCTTTTATGACTTGTAACATCATTTGGAAAGAGAAATGTGAATGGAAAAATGTGTTAAAATTTTTTTTTTTTAAATTTCATTAGATTTTACTCACATCCACAACTAAGGTGATCTCATGGGTTTTGGTGTAGAAATTTTGCCCGGACTGTCATGTAAACAGCCAAGGATCCTTACTGTACACAGAGTGTTCTCATCTGCACATGGGACCTCCTTTTTATTGACCGTCTCCGATGGGACTAGGTGTTGATCCATTTACCTGAACAAGAGGCGGTGGTTTTGACCTGAAAATCTCAAGAAATTGTTCAACCTGCCAGTCTAGAACCCACAGCCTTCTGGTTGAGAGGCTGGTACCTTGATGGATTTTTAGACTGATGAATTGAGAACTTTGCCACCAATTCCAATTTGGTTCTTTTGGTTGCTGTTGTGTGTGTTGTGGGGGGAGTCTCACAGGATTTGCGTCATGTCCATTGGATTCCATTTTTCATTCCTGCTGTGGTCTCTATCATCAGCCAGTCTGGAATGTGGAAGTGACGGGTGATGGGGGACAGCCTTGGTGCGTCCGGTTTCGCTCCTTTTGGTGGCTGGTCTTCATGAGGAGCTCTGCACCTTATAATATATCTTTGTGCATTTTTTTCTCTTAGGTCAACTATTTTTTGAGAGGGTCTGTCTGCGCTATACTTCTCTGTTTGTGACTTAGACAGCAAGAGGGTTGGGTATGATGTATGAAGTAACCAACAAAAAACCCACTTCATATGCGGTCAGTCTTATTTCTTCTTATCATTTTCAGGAGAAGAAAGTAGAGTCAAGATGGCTTCAACTCAAAACGGAGACACGGTCCTGATTACTGGAGGCGCAGGATACATTGGAAGTCACACAGTCCTGTGTTTACTAGAGGATGGCTTTAATGTGGTTGTGATAGACAACTTTTCCAATGGGAGCTGTGGTGAGAGTTAAGCTATTTTCATGAATTAAGTTGGGTGTTACAGTTACAGTGTATTTATGTGTGGCATTGGTGGCCAAGTGGTTGGGTTGTCGGATTTGAGAGTTTTGAGGGCCATGGTCTCATTCTGACAATGCTAGGTCCTTATGTTGACATATCCTGTCCAGGGGGAAATATCATCTTATCACCTCTTTCTCTTCGGGCTATAGAAATGCGGATAAGCTACAGCTCTAGGGGTCAAAATGGCCTAGTAGGTGTTTTTCTTTAAACATAATTAAAAACATTGCTTGTGATGCCTTTGATTTTTAAGTTGACTCGTGAAAAATTATAAATTGCAGTTTCAAGGGCTTTTAAGCTTTTTATGGGTTTTGTGGGGGGGGGGGGGGGGGGGGGATCTTTCTATTCTGGTATTTTTTTTTTACCCAGGAAGGAAGTTTCCTTCCCTTTATAAATGTGAATTCATTCTTGAACATTTGTTTATCGTATAATTCATCAGAAATAAAGTCAGTGTATGTATGTGTCTGTTTCTGTGTGTGATTGTTGATAAGTGTTAAGTACAAAAGTTGATGCAAAGGCAGCTATGCAGAGTCAGAGTCTGGCTTTTTTTAATTTGAAAGGGTTGGCAGCTATGCAGTGTCAGTGTCTGTTTTTTTATTTGAAAGGGTTGGCAGCTATGCAGTGTCTGTTTTTTTATTTGAAAGGGTTGGCAGCTATGCAGTGTCTATTTTTTTATTTGAAAGGGTTGGCAGCTATGCAGTGTCTGTTTTTTTTAATTTGAAAGGGTTGGCAGCTATGCAGAGTCAGAGCTAGATTTTTAAATTTGAAAGGATAGACAGCTATGCAGTGTCAGGTTTTTTTATTTGAAAGGGTTGGCAGCTATGCAGTGTCTGGTTTTTTTTATTTGAAAGGGTTGGTAGCTATGCAGAGTCAGAGCTAGATTTTTTATTTGAAAGGGTTAGCAGCTATGCAGAGTCAGTCTGGTTTTTTTATTTAAAAGGGTAGGCAGCTATGCAGTGTCTGTTTTTTTTTTATTTGAAAGGGTTGGCAGCTATGCAAAGTCAGTCTGTTTTTTTATTATTTGAAAGGGTTTGCAGCTATGCAGAGTCAGAGTCTGTTTTTTTTATTTGAAAGGGTTGGCAGCTATGCAGAGTCAGTCTGTTTTTTTTTAAATTTGAAAGGGTTTGCAGCTATGCAGAGTCAGAGTCTGTTTTTTTTATTTGAAAGGGTTGGCAGCTATGCAGTGTCTTGTTTTTTTTTTTTTGAAAGGGTTGGCAGCTGTGCAGTGTCTGTTTTTTTTCATTTGAAAGGATTGGCAGCTATGCAGTGTCTGTTTTTTTTATTTGAAAGGGTTGGCAGTTATGCAGTGTCTGTTTTTAAAATTTGAAAGTGTTGGCAGCTATGCAGAGTCAGAGTCTGATTTTTTAATTTGAAAGGGTTGGCAGCTATGCAGAGTCAGTCTGTTTTTTTTATTTGAAAGGGTTGGCAGCTATACAGTGTCTGTTTTTTTAATTTAAAAGGGTTGGCAGCTATGCAGAGCCTGAGTTTGTTTTTTTTAATTTGAAAGGGTTGGCAGCTATGCAGTGTCTGTTTTTTTAATTTGAAAGGGTTGGCAGCTATGCAGATGAAGTCATAGGGATAAATAAAACTGAAGTGTGGAAGAAGCATCAATGAGCAAAGTGTTTGTTGTATATGTAGCTCTTTCTTTTCCCCTTTTGACTTTCGTCTACATTTACCCTAAAATTTTCGTTTGTTCAATATGCTATAGATAAGAAGACACATGCAGTGTAACGGTTGAATACTTTCTTCTATCTTCTCTTTTTTTTCTTTTTCAGAGAGCATAAATCGTGTAGAAAAGTTGACTGGTAAGTCAGTGTCTGTGTATGATGCCGATCTCCTGAACAAGAAAAGCATTGAAGAAGTCTTTGAAAAGGTGAGGTAGGAATCAGTTGTTTCTTCAGATCCCTTTGTTACATTATTGAGTACATCAACTCTTCTTGAACTTGTGTCCAATCAAGTAATCATTGTTACTCGTATCGTGGTAGACTACGATATATTCCAAAGTAATATGGTGGCTGCTCTTTTGTTCTGCCTTCATCGTTCCAATGTTGTACATATGCACTGTGTGTCTATTGTCACTAGGAGATTGCATGGTGTAAGAAATAGGATTCGAACCCACATCCATATGCATACTGCTAGAATGTAAAACTTTTCTTTCCAATGAAATGTAATAGTGGGCAGTGAGCGGGGGTACTGGTAGGTCCTACCTCTTTCCTTTCATTCTCTCATTTATCTATTATCTTCTTGCTTCCTCTTAAATTTACCCTGAGATCACTGCATATGGTGGACTTTAAAAAATCTAAATTTCATCAACCAACGAAATTAAACGATTACTCATATGTTTTGATATAAAACCTGTCCGATTGACCACATTTTGTGATAGACAATTTATTCTGTAAGTTTTGTGAATTATTTTTCCCTTTTTGGACTTTTTTTTTACCAGCACAAAGAAATTTCCAAAGTCATCCATTTCGCTGCTCTGAAGGCTGTGGGCGAGTCGGTGGCTCATCCTGTCCGCTACTACAAAGTCAACATGATGGGAACCATCAATTTAATTGAGGTTGGAAATTTGTTTTATTCTCCTTATCTTTTATTCATTGTCTTTTGTTCTTTATTCTCTGAAATATGTCTAAATTGAATCAATTTTGTTTTGGTGCTGAATATATATATTTCATGTTTTAATGCATCGAATTAGATATGTTTTCTTTCCTCTCCTTTTCTGTTTTTCCTTCTTATATCACTCTGTGTGATGCATGTATAAGTATGTAGATACTACTTATTTGTCATCTTAATGAAGGGTTGTACCCAAAAAATATGTGTCTGATCTGTCTTTTTTGACGGAGTCATCACATCACCTATTGGCGTTTTGGCTTCAGTCTACTGTGGGTGCTTTAATGGAGTTGTCACTGTCGTTTATCACTTTTGACTTGTCTCTACTGTGGCTCCTTTGGTGGAGTTGTCACTTGCTCATTTACTGTTGTTTATTACTTTTGACTTCACTCCACTGTGGCTCCATTGGTGGAGTTTTCCCTTATTGTCGTTTATTACTTTTGACTTCACTCCATTGTGGCTCCTTTGGTGGAGTTGTCACTTATTTTGTTGTCTATCACTTTTAGCTTCACTCCACTGTGGCTCCTTTGGTGGAGTTGTCACTTATTGTCGTTTATCACTTTTGACTTCATTCCACTCTGGCTCCTTTGCAGGTCATGTCGGAGAAAGGGGTGACCAACATTATCTTCTCTAGTTCGGCCACTGCTTATGGCGATCCCATCCGTCTGCCAATGGATGAGACACATCCGGTTGGGGAGTGCACCAGTCCTTACGCCAAGACAAAGTATTTTGTGGAGGAAATCCTACGGGACATATGCAGAGTGAAAGAGGTAACCACTAGTTTTAAGTGTAGCCTGTGTTTAGCAATGATGTATACTATGAAATGAATATTTTAATGTGGCTTTTTAGTGTATCTGTGCATATTATAGATAATTCATATTATGGCATTGATAATTAATAGCTTAGATGTTAATAGGCTGTTGGACTTAGAATCGTTAGGTCCTGGGCTTGAATCCTGGCAGGCAGAGCTAGGTCAATCACTGTGTTCCTTGGGAATAACTTAAAAGCACTGATTTTCTCACTCAATCCATGTGCAAACGGGTATCGGAAAGTGGATCGACATCTAGTCCCATTAGAGATGGATGATAAAAGGAGGTCCCATTTGCAGATCACAACTGTGCACATTAAAAATCCCTTGGCTGTTTAGTGACAAAATTAAAAATCCTACCAAAACCCCTGAGATCACCTTAGTAGTATGTGGGTAAAATCAAAATCATAATCACACCAGCATCAGCTAGGTAAAACCTCAAACTAGGATCATAATCACACCAATTGTTGCATGTAAAACACACAATTGTTGTTGATGTAGAATTGTTGTTTAAAATACACACAAATTGTTGTTGATAAAATACAGACTAATTGTTTTTGATGTAAATACACTAATAGTTGTTGATGTGCATTGTTGATGTAAATACACACAATTTGTTGAAGTAAATACAATTGATGTAAAAACACACAATTGTTGTTGATGTAAATACACACAATTGTTTTTGATGTAAATACACACAATAGTTGTTGATGTAAATACACACAATAGTTGTTGATGTAAATACACACAATAGTTGTTGATGTAAATACACACAATAGGTGTTGATGTAAATACACATAATTGTTGATGTAAATACACACAATTGGTGTTGATGTAAATACACAATTGTTGTTGATGTAAATACACACAATTGTTGTTGATGTAAATACAATTGTTGTTGATGTAAATAGGTGTTGATGTAAATACATAGTTGTTGATGTAAATACACATTGTTGTTGATGTAAATACACACAATAGTTGTTGATGTAAATACACACAATTGTTTTTGATGTAAATACATCACAATACACACAATCGTTGTTGTTGATGTAATGTCCTCTTCTTTGTCCATTTTGTACACATTTAAGAGATTTATATGCCAGTAGGCATAATACACACTACCTTTTCTTTCATTTTTTAAACAAATATCGTACAGTTTCTTCTTACTTCACCTTGAGATCACTGCATGCATATGGTGAACGGGTAAATTCAATGTAAGGGCAACAATAGTTGTTAAAGAAGTAAATACAACCAATTTATGATGATGTTGATTACATAAAACATTCTTTCCAATTTTTTGTAGTCTGTTTACATAACATTTTTGTGTTAGTTGATGTCCCAGTTGTATGCAAATAAAATAATTTGTTCATTTTATGCAAGCAATTGTTTCTCTTGACCTGGTTTGCTTGTGCACAGGCTCATAGCTTAGAAGGAATAATGTCCATCGTTCCAATTGGAATAGTTGTAAATGTCGGCGCCCACTCTTCTGGCATGATTGGGAGGACCCCAAAGGAATCCCAAACAACCTCCGCCTTACATTTCCCAAGTGGCCATTGGAAAGAGACCAGAGCTGCTTGTGTACGGCAACGACTACAACACGCATGACGGCACAGGTCCGTTCTCTTGTCATCTGCTTCTCCGTCTTTTGAAAATTGTTTAGAAAGCGTGAGAATTTAAAAAGCCTTTGGTTTGGAAAAGGCAATAGAGAGAGAGAGAGAAAGAGAGAGAGAGAGAGAGAGAGAGAGAGAGAGAGAGAGAGAGAGAGAGAGAGAGAGAGAGAGAGAGAGAGAGAGAGAGAGAGAGAGAGAGAGAGGGGGAGGGGAGAGAGAGAGAGAGCTGTAGATTAGTGGACAAATGTATTATATTTTATGTGCAATATTCTAGATATTATATGTATGTATACAAAACAAATAATGTGTTCTTAACATACATTTTTGACCTTTTACTGTTCTATCACAGGAGTTCGAGATTACATTCATGTCATGGATTTAGCGAGAGGTCACCTTTGTGGCATAGAAAGGAAGCACAACTACTGTTGATGTGGTCAATATATCAACCCATCACCCATGCCGGTTCTCTGACTTTGTTTTTTTTTTTTTCACATGACAACTATTGACCTTTTTGTAGAAACTACATTGTGGTGTCTATACAAACACAAACATGTGC
>JAXRKP010000935.1:0-2500 GCA_037039925.1 Doris montereyensis | reverse complement strand
CATTCCAACACTCCCTTACTTATTAGTCAAATAGTGATTATCTCCCTTGTTGCAATACTGGCTCAGGGTGTTTGTTATTGTAACGCCATTCCGTTTATAAACCCACTTACCACAGGCACAAACAGTTAACGGTATAGCAAGGTTTGAGTGTACATAGTAACACGGTGTGCAAAAGGCTCCTGAGATCTTTAGTACGCATCTTAAGGATATTGTTTATTGGGGACAAAGGCGGTATATAAGGGTTTTTTTATTGTATTGGTTTTTCCCCCCAGGTAGATTTGTTGTCAAGATCTCATTGGTCTACTAATGGTCATCATCAACAAAGTGTTGCAAATACTCACTCTTATGATACTTAATAATAAAAGATAATGATGAATGATGACTGTTATGCGCATAACTATATTAAATGGAAATACGCAATGCCTATTATGTCAATAACCCACATAAGAAATTTTAATAGTGTTATCACTATCTTTTAAACATAGACAGTAAAATGTGAGATAAGCTCTCTGCTCTATGGGTTGTAATAGCTTTTAAAAGAATTTACTCTTTTGGCATTCATGAAATGATCTCTATATCAGCCTAGCTTTACTACAACAGAGGGGATGCCAGGCTCCCTTTTTTCACGTCAGATGAAAAAATGTTTCGGTTATTTCCCTTCCATCAGCGACTGATCTTGTAACACTGTCAGTTAAATGGTTATTATTAGTAGTAGCAGTATTAGTATTCCTTTGTAGTATGGCTAAGATCTGAAGAATAAAACTCCCAACCGCTTTACTATAGGCCTACTACTTACTATAGGCTTACTACTTTAATAGGTAACTTTACTATAGTACTACTTTACTATAGGCTTACTACTTACGTTGTATTGTGTAGGTCGGGAAGACACTTTTTAACTTCGTTTTCTTTCTATTAGGCATTTCATTACTGTTCTATATTCCTCTTCACTAGTTATCGGGCGTACTAGTTTTATTCATTTTATCAATAGGAGTAAAACCCTGTCCACAGAGGACTATTACTAAAATTCAGTATTTAGTACTTGTATGCTTGTTTTTCTCCACTTACAAGTTGGTATGGGATTATTTTTTACGTTATTTTCTATGTAAAAAGTTTCATTCCTCGTGTAAATTATGATTTTTCTACTGACATGTTTTGGTTGTGATGTAATGAAAGCAATTTATACATTTTGTGTGCCATTGTAGACTTAACAATATAAATCCAATCTATTTTGTGACAATGTATTAATATATGTAAATTGTACTTCAATAGAATTCCCTCAAATGCATTCCACAAATAACCACTTTTTTACGAAGGTGTCTTTCTTTCTTTTTATCAGTTCCCATTCTACCTTCTCGGTGTATGGGGCTTCAGGATGCCCGAGGTTGATCTTCTTCTCCATGCTTGCCCTGTCCTGGCAGTTTTCTGTTTCCGTTCCATGAAAGTTAAATTCTCTACGTTTCAGTGCCTCTTTTATATCGTGCTCCCCACTTTCTTCGAGGTCTGTCCTTTTGCTTGATCTTATTACCTTGGGCGCTTTAGCGCTGTATTCTGATTTCGCTATTCCTACTGTCATTCATTCTGTTTACATGCTCCAAACCATGTCAATGATTGTATCTATCTTCTTAGTTTTTATGCCATCTGCTTTGGTTTGATCTCTTATTGTCGTGTTTCTGCTTTCTGTCTTCTTCTTTTTTAGTGTTCTCCTACTACTCTTCTTAGATATTTCATTTTGGACTGCCTGCACTCTTCTGCTATTCTCTACGTGTCTAAGGTCCCAAGTTTCGCTGCCATAGAGGAGAGTGAGGACAATAAACTGTGTTGTATACTGCATTATTCATTGGTGTCATTTTTTGATAATTTTTATTTATTTTATTTATCATTTCATTAAAAATGACAATTTGATGTTTTCACTATTTTTTGATTGGACATTGTTGTCAGTCATTTGGGTAGTAGTGGTTACGGTAACCTTTGTGGAACAAAACGTGTTTTTAAGACAGAAATCTTTTTTTTTTTTAACCCTCTAGAGCCTGCACCATAAAGCAGAGTGGAAAAAATTATTCAAAGCTGACTGCTGTGATGATTTTGATACAGAAACAGGGCAAAACATTTATTTTTTTTATTTTATGTAATATAATGGATTTAGAAAATGTCCATATTTGGTACCACTGGCCTTAGAATAAAATGTCACTTAAAGTAGTGGACAAACCATTGTTGTCACTTGCGTTGATGGAATGCTCTTGAACAATTTCTGTCCTTGTTGAAACACAAGTTTGTGTTGCATTTTGATGAATGTCTGAATGCCACAGTGTTGACATTGCACCTGTTTCTCGTGTCCATTCAGGGAGGTGAGCTATGTTGTCTAAGCTGACATCATCGCGGGGTCGCTTGTGATCTTTTCTGCCGGATCCTTGCTTCCCTGATAGACATCAAAATCATACAGATGCCCGAAGCACCTGCATTATTCTACAATTAAACCTCGTGGTGATGAGGCTTCCCTTTT
>JAXRKP010000934.1:177500-185000 GCA_037039925.1 Doris montereyensis | reverse complement strand
CGGAGGATGTTATATTGTTTTAGTTGCATCTGTCCGTCTGTCCGTCTGTGAATGAAACTCAAAAAGGAACTAACGGGCGTCAATGACATTTTAAGGATATGTCGGAAATGATATAGGGAAGAATTGATCAAAATATGGGGTTCTTCCGAAACGCCATCTCGTTACAGAAGGATACTTTATCACTGTGAGATAGGCCCATTTTTCTTTCTTTCTTTTGTTTGTTTGTTTGTTATCATGACTTCAATTATGTGTCAACATGGTGTTCAACATCGTGTGCCAAAAGCGTTCCGGGTCAAACGATCCTGATTGATCCCTTTATTATGTAGTGGCTAATGTATAATATTATATTATAATACTATCGTTGTCTTTTTTCGAGGGTTGCAATAATTATTCTCATGTGCATTGCATTGACCCCGAGAACGGCCAATCCATTCCCTTAGCGGATCACATGTTCATCCATTTAGCGGAAGTGATTTTTGGAGCATTGAGTTATATTGCATGCGAAAATCTTTTGTTACGATCAATCTATATTATATCTAGAGATCTAGAATTATTATTGTTTATCTGCACTTGTAGATCTAGAATTTTAATCTATATCTAGAACTAGATAATGATAAGAATTTGAAACAACATCTAGATCTAGATCTAGATATCTAGTAACGACTCAGTTCGAAGCTAGAGGTCTAGATCTAGAATCTAGATCTAGAAATCTACAACGGCACTTCATTATATTATTAATAAATTCTAGGTTTCTAACAGAATTTAGACTCATAAATGGTAGAAAAAAAAAAACAAGACCTAGATCTAGATGTCTCGATTGAGATAGATCCAGAACTTCATGAAATTCATAGGTTTAGATTTACACATAGATTTCCTAGATCTAAATCTAGATTGCTAGAAGAATTTAAGCCTCATAAATAAAAGAAAATCAGGAAACAAAAAACACAAAGCGCAAAAAGCACAAGAGACTGAAACTGCTAAATTTCAATAAAAAATCACAGAAGGAAGTTTGAATTGTTATTACTTATCAATATCATAATAATATAAATATTAGACCTATGAGGCATAATACAAACGCTGCAATTCTGACAATGCTGTATGGGGAATCACGACGAAGAGGAGTAATACGAAGGAGCCACAGTGGAGTGACGTCAAAAGGTGAAATATGACAATAAGAGACAACTCCACTAATAAAGACAGAATTTATTAGTGGAGTTGTCACTTATTGTCATATTTCGACGAAGAGGAGATGACAAGACGGAGGAATGGGATCAGAGACAAGAGGAGAATGATGAGGAAGATGAAGACAGTGGGATAATTCAAATACACAAATGAAAGAAAAATAGGGGGGGGCTTTTTACAGAGCGTTGTATTCCAATCAAAACATGGTCATATACGTTAATGTAAACAAAACAATCACATTTCTCTCACCATATCCTTCTGCCTTGTTGTCCTCGTAATAATTTGAAAAAAATCAATCTTCCGCTAGGCGCACCCCAAAAACACGTTTTACACTACTTTGTATAACTTCGGAATGAACAACAACGTTAACAGCAAGAGACAGCTTTGGTAGACATCCTCAACTAAGCTCACCCCGGCACATAGAGCTGAAAGACACCCCATATCGACCTGCTTTGCGTGAATCAGCGTTCAAAAGAGGGACCCACCCATTGCATTGTAGACACGTGTTTCAATAAGCCCCAAGTTTTCAGACTGTTGCCTGTTTATTCAACGATTTTCTGTCCCCGTTAACTCGTCATGGACGGTGTTAATATATCGACAGGCTTAAAGGACAGAAATCAAGTTATACGATTAGAAAAAAATGGGGGGGGGGGGGGGTTAAATCCGAATAATGTTAAGTTTTGCTTCATTCCTCAGAGTTTGAGATGAATAGTTTAAAAACAACGACGAATTCAAACCACGATTACAATGATTATATGAAAATGCGATATGGAAAAGATCAATATATTGCATTTTGTACGTTCTGTGTTGGATTTTAAAGAAAAATGTTTGCAGGAAGATGAGTTGATTGTGATGAGAGTCCAATGGACAGAACAAATATACTAACTCAAATTATGTCCTCGTTTACTAAAAACCTCGACTAAGCGTATCACATTCAAGTTGATCTATTAAAACGGAAGTGACTTTCAAAGCACTGAGTTATGGTAAATATTGCATGCTAAAATCTTTGGGTATGATCAATCTAATAGGAGTAGTTCGATAAAGTTGGAAAACAGGATATTATATAATACTAGCAGAGTACCCGGCGATGCACGGGAAAAGGGGTAATTTTGCATTGACTCACTTGATTTTAGAGAAGGGCCTGGATACATCACGTTTATGGTTCGTCCTTCCTTTGCAAGTACGTGTAAATGTTCTTCATATCCGACGCAAGAACATCTGACATACAGCTGCCCATGGGAAAAGCATGGCGATTCGAGGTTGACGCCAACGACTTTCAAAGTTTGCCCCTGTGCCTTGTTAATTGACATCGCAAAGCAGAGACTTACGAGAAATTGAAGCCGCTTGAACTCAAACGGTATGTCTAATGGAATCAATGGAATCCTCGGGATGAAAACATGGTTTCCTCTCCCTTGTCCTGTGATAACTCGGGCTTCAATCACATGAGTCATCATTCTTTCGATGATAAGCCGCGTTCCATTGCAAAGGCTAGGAGGGTTCAGATTTCGGAGCAGGATGATTGGAGCTTCGGCCTTGATTTTTCGAATAATGTTGAGGCATTCTGGTTAATCCACTGCCATTTCCTCATGTACAGTGTCAATAGAGCGGAAAGTGTGCTTCTTTCCGGGCATTATCGTCAGAAGAGAATGATTGATTCCCAACACTTTGTCATTCTTTGGTGCAAGTATGGCACGTTCCAATAGCCACTGTTTGTTCTTGAAGTTTACCCTCAAATCTGGGAACACACGCCTCGCCAGTTCGGATGGTGTTTCCACGATGTTGCCAAACGGCAGATGAATCTCGTTTTGTGAGTTGGGGGTAAGGGCACCATTCCCGAGCCGTAACAAATCGGAAGAAAATCTACCGGAATCCAGGTCTCCAAGAAGATGAACCCTCATATTGGTTTGGAGAGTAAGCGTCACAACACTGGACCAAAGATACGAATCCTTGATTGAAGCTTCCAGTTCATTGGCCTTGGTACCACGGGGAACAATGGGTAAGGTATGTCTAAAATCTCCAGTAAACACTAACGTGACACCACCCATGAATTTATTGTTGTCACGTATGTTTCTGAGAGTGCCGTCGACAGCCTCCAGTGCGCGTTTGTTTGACATTGTTGCCTCATCCCAGACGATGAGGTCTGTTTCCTTGATGAGTCTGCCTTTATCAGTCCCTCGTTTGATATTGTTTCTTTGATGAGTCTGCCTTTATCAATCCCTCTTTTGATATTGTTTCCTTGATGAGTCTGCCTTTATCAGTCCCTCGTTTGATATTGTTTCCTTGATGAGTTTGCCTTTATCAGTCCTTCGTTTGATATTGCACATCGGCATCCCTGTGGCCATCAGATTGATTGGTATTTTGAAAGCCGAATGTGCCGTTCGCCGGCCCTGAAGGAGGATGGCTGCAATTCCTGATGACGCAACAGCCGGAGCATTTTTTTTCTCCCTTTGAACTTTTGCCAACAGAAGATTTAAGACGAATGTCTTTCCTGTTCCACCAGGAACGTTGAGAGAGAAAATACCTCCACGTTTTTCTTGTACTGCTTCGACAATGGTGTCGTAAGCCTGTCGCTGGTCAAGAACTAAGTTCGGCTCATTGTTGTAGAGGAACTCTATCAATTCAAGGATGTTGTAATTCCTTTCTCGGAACAATTCTTGACAAAATCTCTGTCCCTCTTGACGTCTCAGGTCAGGGAGACAGAATGCCCCTATTCACGTTCCTCCCATCTTGAGGACAATGTTTTCAATGACGATGAGTGCATCATTGTATATGGCATATGTGTTAAAGATGAGACCATTGGGCTCTAATAACTGCGCTCTGTGACAATAATCTTCGGAGAGGTGTCCTTGTGGCTTTCCCATAGTTAAATTGGACTTGACAAATCACATGTTTGTAGCATGATTGCGAACAGTTGTCTCAGCTGTACAGGCATGTTTGTTGTAACAGCTTCCAGTAAAGTGTCATTCCAGCGATTGTCATCTTCAAGAAGACCAAAGCGGGAACATGCTTCCCGATAAGTTAGGCACACAATGTCGTTCACCGTGCGCAGTGCTTCAAAAGACCCCGGACCTGTTACTGTATTCAAAAGCAGTCACAGGAAATAGCATTCTTTCGCGTTTGGGTGGATAGTATAAATTCTCCAAAGTGTATTGCCGGACCTGATGCCCGGGTAAGCTTGCACCGCAATGCCAATTTTTCGAAGTTTCCACTTGTTCGCTGACCAGGTGTAATATTTCACGGTACAGAAGCGTTCTGGCAAAGTCATCCTCCGTGCATAATTGGAAGAAGGCAGTCAGCTTTGACTGTCGGGGAGGTGCTTGGGCGAGCTGTACCGCGTTTTCCGTTGTGTAGTACACTCGCTGTTCGTTCTCGAGATGTTTATCCAGGTGCTCGATGGGGGAGATGGCTCATCGATTGAAAACCCCAAAATTCTCCAAGCTGCCTCATTGCTGCTAATGTAGCGACCGATCTGAAAAGACTTCACCTTATCTCTTTCGTCGACAAAATTAGTCTGTTCCAAGAAGAAGACTGTCTTATATGAGCTTTTATTCATATATTTGCAGATGTATTTAATGGCCTTTACAGAATTGCAAAATTTAACGTTCAAGTGAGCTTTTGAAGATTGTGCAGAGAAGTGACACTGAGGAACAATCCATCAGTTGTCTACTTGGATGAGTGAACGTGCAGCTGCAGTACCTTTCGAGGTTGGAGTGCTCCTATCGTATGATAGACCTGTCATTGCACTCTGAACGTGGATGCCCAATCGCCAGGCGTTCGCATTTGCTTCGCAATTGTTCCAAAAGACGTCATTTGGAATGCAGAGTTATACTTCCTAATGCTCTTTTGGAATGCTTTGGCTTGAACGTTATCTTCGAGAAGCAACGACCGAAGAGGCTCGGGTGGCATGTCCATGATTGGAAGCCTGACTTTTCCGTATGAGCAACATAGCCCAGGGGGTTCCTTGTGCCACCTTTTAGCGCCATAATAATTACATATTTTGGACATTTCAATAGGACATGCATTTGTAAGAGTTGGGTCGTATTGGAAGGCAGCGTTTTCCCAGTTCAAATACCTTCATTGTGCCGGACTCTTTTGCTGCTCTGCATGGTGACGGTGGTCTGCATCCAAACGATCTCTGCGCTGTTCTGAGGTTTCCGCTATGCTTGGCTTTGTAGAAGCTAGGTTTCTTCCTGCCGAACATGGCGCTGCTCTACAGTTTCCGTCTCGCACGTTTGACGGGTACCTTTGGCCTTAGGCGTATATCGACCAATTGATAATTTGCGTTTCGGCATTTTCAGGAATTTTACGTAGTTGAATAACGTAGTTCTTACCTCATCTGTTAATTGGTTAAACAAAATAGATTATATAAATCCTAGGGAAAACAAAGAGTTTGTTAACTCCTTCGCTGCTAAACGTTCGTAGATGCTAATTAGATTATCTATTCACTGCCTTACGGGTAGATATTAATATTGATGTCTGTTAAAGGTAATGAAACAGACAATCACATTCAAATTTTTGTCAACTGTTCTAGATCTAGAAAATATTCCCTTTCCCTTGGTGACAATTGTTGTCACTGTACATCTAAATCTAGATTCTTCATTACCCACATTATAAACCCTAATTAGATTATTTATTCACTGCCTTTCGGGTAGACATAAGTATTAATCTCTGTCTATTAAAACTATACATCAAAAAATAAAGGTAATGATCTCGTGATCAGTTTCTATAATATGCAGTGTAATCATTCATCCTTTTCCTCCAAAACAAAATCAAACGCAAACCCAGCAGCTAGTAGCACACGATCGGACTTTGGAAGGTCGATCTAAAAAAGCTGAAATAGTACAAGATTGACTCGAAGATCGAGCTAAAATAACTCGAAACAGGATCTGACTTCGATGGTCGAGCTTAAAAACCTCGACGTGGCGTAGGATGGGAATTGAAGGTCGGTCTTAACCTTTGGCTTGATAAGATCAGCGCAGAATCGAAGTTCCAGCCTTCGACCCATTGGAAGCGGGGTAGACATGGCGTGTGGCGACGCCTCTCACCCTCTCATCGCCGTCACCGGCTCAGTGGATGACGTGATTGGTGCAGCACAGCAGTGCACGCATTCGCATTTGACCTAGATCTAGATCTAGACGGTGACACCCACGTGGGGACATTGGGGTCGAACCATTGTTTTTTTTATTGTAGGGTCAGCTAGTGGACTAAAAGAATTATGTTGAATTTATGATTATTCACAAAACGAGTGCCGACAATTTACCAAACAATAATAGGAATTTTACACGCCTAAAACCTTCCCCGGTTTGATCACATAGTCGGTGCCAAATATGAGCTCTGTCCGCTCAGCCGTTTAGAAAATTAGCGTTATATACAGAAAGTGAATTATATAGATATAATAAAAAATAATAACTAGCAGAGTACCCGGCGATGCACGGGAAAAGGGGTAATTTTTACATTGACTCACTTGATTTTAGAGAAGGGCCTCAGGGCACACCACGTTTATGGTTCGTCCTTGAGGTTCACGAATAAGAAAAAAAGATAAATTGCTGGTCTATGTTGGACGCATAGAATGAGGCTTTCATCATCTATGGTTGATAATGATAGATTATCAGTTCTGAGAAAAGTATTCACTTCACCACCACTTGAATTGATTGGAAATGTTACACGCGCCGGGAAAAGGGAGATTATTTACAGAGGAAAAGACCCCTATAATTATCTCCTTTCGCCCGACAGTCTGATCCTAGACGTCGGATTTTGGTGTTTTGGTTTCGTGTGGAAATATTTTATGAATCTTTCACTGTCTTCAACGAGTTGGGAATATAAATGATGGAACTCGCCAAGAGATTTCCTCTTTTGTTGTACGGGATGGAACCAAAATCGTCTAGATCGATGCTGTCTTGCTTGCCGTCTTCTTAACCACAATAATAACAGTAACTTTCTCCGCCTGCTACACGCCCTTTTGTTCTTAAAGAAGCTGTTGTCTGACCGTCGGGTTCCGTGGCTGTGTGGGCGGCGCAGCCGGCAAAAAATCGCCGGGTTCATCTGACCGCCTGGTCTGGTGTTCGTGGGTCTAGCAAGTGGTGTCGACCAGTTGTCGAGTTTACTGATGGAATTTGTGCCTCGAAGGAAGACAAACCCTAATCCATTATTATTTGCCCCACCACCACTCACACGAAAATATCCCACCCTAACCCTGCCCTCCCCAACCCCTTCCTATTTCGTGCAAAGGCCGTTCTGGCAGTTCACGCCCGTGTGCTTATCCATGGTACTCAATGGTAGGCACATCTTTGCACATTTTTCACATTCACCACTTCCCGA
>JAXRKP010000934.1:145000-167500 GCA_037039925.1 Doris montereyensis | reverse complement strand
TTGTTTTACACTTCGCCTTTACTTTTACCAGGTCAACAGGAGGGCCAGGATTCGAACTTGGGCTCCTGGGTGGCAGTCCGACGCTCTACTGACTGAACTACCGATGGCTCATGGGTACACTAATAGTATCCAAAATAACACCCATCAACAGCCGGCGTAAAGGAGACACAGCTGGGATGCAGCCAAGACAATCCCTCATTAATTCCTTTAAGGACCCCCCCCCTTCCCCCTTACTACTCATTTCAGACCAATTAGTTTTTTTTCATTACTTGTTTTGTTTGAATAACTATATACACACATGTATATTTACATTTAAAATATCCTACACCTTTCTTATATTAAATTTCTAAGTGCACACCGTCGTAACTGATTAAATAATTCCTGCTGTGTTTTTCAATAATGTAACGAGTCACTAGGTTTAAGATCGTGTTGTAATGTTATCTAATCCTATAATGGGAGATTTTGTATTTTCAATGACTAATCCTTTGGGCTTGCTGAAATATCATTTAAAATAAAAAGAAGAAGAAGAAGAAGAAGAAGAAGAAGAAGAAGAAGAAGAAGAAGAAGAAGAAGAAGAAGAAGAAGAAGAAAGAAAGAAGAAGAAGAAGAAGAAGAAGAAGAAGAAGAAGAAGAAGAAGAAGAAGAAGTAAGAAGAAGAAGAAGAAGAAGAAGAAGAAGAAGAAGAAGAAGAAGAAGAAGAAGAAGAAGAAGAAGAAGAAGAAGAAGAAGAAGAAGAAGAAGAAGAAGAAGAAGAAAAAGAAGAAGAAGAAGAAGAAGAAGAAGAAGAAGAAGAAGAAGAAGAAGAAGAAGAAGAAGAAGAAGAAGAAGAAGAAGAAGAAGAAGAAGAAGAAGAAGAAGAAGAAGAAGAAGAAGAAGAAGAAGAAAAAGAAGAAGAAGAAGAAGAAGAAGAAGAAGAAGAAGAAGAAGAAGAAGAAGAAGAAGAAGAAGAAGAAGAAGAAGAGGAGGAGGAGGAGGAGGAGGAGGAGGGCGAGGAGAAGAAGAAGAAGAAAAAAGAAGAAGAAGAAGAAGAAGAAGAAGAAGAAGAAGAAGAAGAAGAAGAAGAAGAAGAAGAGAAAGAAGAAGAAGAGAAGAAGAGAAGAAGAAGAAAAGAAGAAGAAGAAGAAGAAGAAGAAGAAGAAGAAGAAGAAGAAGAAGAAGAAGAAGAAGAAGAAGAAGAAGAAGAAGAAGAAGAAGAAGAAGAAGAAGAAGAAGAAGAAGAAGAAGAAGAAGAAGAAGAAGAAGAAGAAGAAGAAGAAGAAGAAGAAGAAGAAGAAGAAGAAGAAGAAGAAGAAGAAGAAGAAGAAGAAGAAGAAGAAGAAGAAGAAGAAGAAGAAGAAGAAGAAGAAGAAGAAGAAGAAGAAGAAGAAGAAGAAGAAGAAGAAAAGAAGAAGAAGAAGAAGAAGAAGAAAAGAAGAAGAAGAAGAAGAAGAAGAAAAAGAAGAAAGAAGAAAAGAAGAAGAAGAAGAAGAAGAAGAAGAAGAAGTACTGGATGCATGGAATGAACGAACTACGAATATGAAAATCATCTTACAGTAGTTTCATTGTCGTATCTCATTCCCACACCTTCCACTGGTTACATAGGCCACAAGCTATTTATCATGCTGACAAAGGTTTAGACCTACTGCTCTAACATCTGCTGCTGCTTAACCGTCGGGTAAACAAAATGACTGCGACGAAAAGACAATCAAAGAATACTGTGCAAAGAAAATCACAATCAAGCAACAACAACAATTTTTTAAAGAAGCAAAACAAACAGTAACAACAACCACAAATTAAAAACCCACCTTAGATCTACTTTCAAAAATATTGCCAAACAAAAACAAAAACCCCCAACGCAACAGCACGCAGAACCTGAATAGAGCAATATGGCCGTTGGATTGCTTTGTTTTATAGCTGGATCGCTTATGCTACACTCCCCAATTTCCTAGGGGATAAGTGGATGAAAGTGTAAGACTACTTACTTTGCTTTAAGTTTGTTTCTCCTCTAATACCGCAAGGTGTCGAGGGGAGATGCAATTGTCTGATGTGGGCCAGGTGCGTTACCTTTTGGATCGACGTGTTGTTCTTGTGGAGGATCTCTTTTCATTCCATCCATCCATCTTTTCCTTGGTCTTCCTCTTACCTTGAGTCCGTTAGACTTCTTGTTGTAGACTTTGAGGCTGGCTGTTGTGGCCCCCATTCTCATGATGTGTCCAAACCAGACACTATAGATTTAACAAATGAAAGGGTGCAGTCCAGTTCGTCAATTGTTACGAAGATCACGCAACAACATTGCTGCTAGGCATTGAGCGATGCGCAGGATTGGTAAGAGAGACAAATCCACATGGGATTCAGATGACTGTGTCATTGTCAATGGCAGAAACACGCGCTGCACTTTTATTTGATTTGTTTTTCTCGAATGTAATTGACACACAGCTGCCTAAACTAATACCTTAATAGACCTACTTATACAGAGTTACTAAAGGCTCAAACGAACAAAATCTCTTGAAATTCAAACTCCTCACGCTTAGTAGCGAAACCGTTAAGGCGTGAGCTTGTAATCACGACCCCACTAGTTAAAACCCCACGACTGGCAGAGGTGGGAGTGTTTTCACAACGTTGTACTCTTCGGAAAGGTATCATACTCTACTTTCTCTCCCTGACTCATGTGTGAATGAGTACCCAGCTATAGGTAGAAATATATCTATCAGAGCGTTAGTACAAAAGCCTAATGTGTAACAATTGGATAGAACAATATGGCATCATTCCTTACTTTCTGACTGGATATTTTTCATACTTGAGAAAAAGAAGATAAACAAACGCAAATGATATGCTTGTGTATTATTCAAAAACGTGTCCTCACCCTCTTTAATGTGATTTAGAATTTAAGTGTTTCAAGTGGGAAAAAAGAGGCTGACACCGTAAACGAGACAAATCACAAGCAGCAAAAGTTTCGTCGTCTATTTACTTTACCTTGAGCACAACAAGTGTGCAACATCAATTCAATACTTGAAATGACATCTCTGTGTTCCACAGCCTGCAATTAGGTATCAATACCTTCTGAACTTTCTCCCTCAACACTTCATAGTTACCAAGCCATATACGATATGACTTCCAAATAGGCCAGAACAACCTATAAGCTTGGATGTTTTTGAGAGGCTGGTTAAGTGACCATTGCATTGAAACTGTTGACATTCCATGAAGCCAGTTGCAGAAAATGTCCCAGAATATCGACATACAATATTATTAATACGCTCTGATTGTTGACGGCGGTGACTGGGCCCTCTTTTCGGCAGTCAACGGTGGCATTCAAATTGTCCATGGCTGTGTTTGAACATTTCATGGGCTGGTGTTTCACATTCACGTGCATTCCATTCATCTCATATACACATGCTCTAATAGTCTGCACAAGAAGCGGAATTGGAAAGAATAATATGCAATTAATGCTTGGAAATACAAAACAGAATAGAAATTGTCTCAATGAGGCGCCAGTAGCTCAGTCGGCAGAGCGTCTGACGGCCAGGCAGTCGGTTCGAGTTCGTTTCCCAGATGGGGAAAATTTTTCTGGCCTTCCTGTCAATCATGCAGCGAAATGGGTGGCTATTTATTGAAGCTCGGTCAAAGTAAAGGCGACATGGAAGGCAATGGCAAACTACCACACTATGCCGAATGCCAAGACAAAACAAGACTCTAGTCCTGAATCTGCTACGCTCAACGCTGGGTATGGGAATTACTTTACTTTGCTTTACATTACATCATGTACAGTAATGTGCGATCAGTCGGGTAGGTACCGTTGTTACCATGTCCGTAAATATATCATGTGAAATTGAGTTTGTCACCTTCAATAACGCCACCGTGGTAGTGCTTTGTGTTATGAAATGAATCTACGTTTTTCAAACGTCTTCTAACGAATTAAACTAGACGTAAGTAACAGTAATTAGTAATTTAAAAAAGACAACAAAGTCATAGTTTGTATAGCGCGCTTCTCGTTGGACGCCGAATTTGAGTGACGTTGATGTGCTTGGTGATCCTTTAATTAGAATTTTCTGTTTTCGATATTTAATGAACCAGTTAAGAGCATCGCCTTCTACTGTAAAATCTTGCCTGAGTCTCGTCAGTAATATTTCGTAGTCGACAGTGTCGAAAGTGGCGCTTTAGTCCAAAAGAAGCAGTAAAACATTGGGGAGTGCTATGAACGACGTTTATAATGTCATTGTGGACACGCAGAAGGGCTTTTTCTGTAATGTTCCCTCTTTTTGTATCTAGCAGTCTTAATGCACATCTAATTGTTCAGCTTTGAATTGTGTCAATTATTTTAGACAAACTCAAATAAAAAACCTTCCACAGGTTGGTAGTAATTGTTTCAACTTCTTCCTTTTCAAACGTAATTATTACAACCTTTCTGTCTGGTCTAATTGCACGATTTGGCTCCTTAATATTTGAGCTCTCCTCATCAGCGAGCATCACTCTTCAGAACATTTTTTTCCCGATCTAATTTCTCGGACAAAGCCTTCTCACACGCCGCCTCTCGAATATGAAACTCCTTATCATCAACACCAGACAATCTCCCTCTTACAAATCTTTCAAGAAAAATCTCTCGACAGAACAGTTTAGAACTTCATACTCACAATTCTTTGAGTAATCTTCTTTCTCCTCATCCCCACCTATTCCTAGTGCCTTAGAGCATAATGATATATGGACTTCATGAATTATAGCAATGATTTAGTAGTAGTAGTAGTAGTAGTAGTAGTAGTAGTAGTAGTAGTAGTAGTAGTAGTAGTAGTAGTAGTAGTAGTAGTAGTAGTAGTAGTAGTAGTAGTAGTAGTAGTAGTAGTAGTAGTAGTAGTAGTGTTAGTAGTAATAGTAATAGTAATAGTAGTTGTTGTTGTAGTGGTTGAAGTAGTAAAAGTAGTAGTGGTAGTATTGTTCTCCATCTGTGTGGACACCAAATATCTAGTTTGAACGTTCCATTTGACTTTGAGCGTCAATGGACATGCCCAAGAGCATGGTGTGGAAAAAAACACCCTACCTTCTCTTGCAGTTTGAAAATAAAAATATCTAGGTCAAAGTTCAAAACTTCGACTATGCAATCACAAATCATGGTGGGCATAATATAGTAATGACTTCCGTTACAGTATATGTAAAGTACGTAAGAAGAATGTGATAAGATTATAACTAATCGGGAGCTATTCTAATTTGGGTGAAATGTTACGTGGTGTTATCTGAAAGCACTAACAACTAAAAGGGTTACAAAATATATCACCAGACATCTCGTGACTAGAGATAGGCCCAAGCTTACCACATATTATATATAACTCATGTAAGTGTAAGTATTAGCCTACTTATTTTCACCGTCATCAAGACCGACAAACGAAAACACTTTCAAAGTGAGTATTATATCCTTTGTATCCTGGATCTGATTTAAGATTGCCATCTTTTAACACCAAAAAGATATTTTGTTTTAAAACAAATATTTGTATCCCTTACAGTTGGCTCTCTCTATGTTAAGTGTAAATTTCATTACTTTCATATCCTTTATTTCATTGCATATTTCCAGCAAAAGTAGTTGAGGTCGGGATGTTTCAATGAATACAAAAGAGTATAATTTGCTGTAAACCAATACTTTTATTTTCCCCAATTGACTCTATGTTGAGCAGGAATTCCATTTCCCTCGCATCATGTCATTGGACATAATTAATACTTATATTTTATCTCAGTGCATCACCTGATATTTTACATAATTATTGTGCTATATAAAGCAAAGTTCCATTCAAAGCCATTACAGCCCATAGAGCTGGAACATATCCCGGTGTCTGTGAAGCGTAACAGGGGGTTATAATCACCTTCTGGACAGGACGCTAATCTGACGCAGATGTTTACTCCCAAGTTAATGCTTGTACCCATTTGCATCCGGGTCAAGTGGAGAAAATGTTTGTTAAAGCGCTGGGATGTAAATGGCAAAAAAAAAAGAAAAAAAAAAGGAAAGTCTCTGATATGAAACTTTCAGACACCGTACACCTCATGTTCCGTATATATTCTCACACTTACAATAACAGCACCATGCAATACCCTCTTTGTCAACCTTCCTGATATAACTAGAAAGAAATTCATCATTACAATCTTTAGTTGACAGCCTTTCCCACCTGAATGCGTTCTTAGAAGTTAAATCAATCACATCTACTTTTGAATCCCGATCAATAAACCTAAACTTTTGACAAGTATTCCCCAATTTGTTAAATTTGTCTAGATCTAGATTCTGGAGCTAGCTTACCTTTAGCCTGAATCTAGAGTTAGTTGTTTTGAAGATTTGCTTGTTATTATAACAGTGTTATACTGTAGCAACATTCTCAATCAATTCTGATTCTATTAACTAGGCTACCAAGTGAAGTAGATCTAGAAATCCAACTCTAGATATAGATCTCGCTCTTCTAAAGTTATTGAAGAGAATGGGAGCGACAAATTTTAGACCTAGAAATCTGATCTGCTCTCGTAGTTTGTAGGCGTCTAGATGACAATTGATATATCTAGATTTCTCTAGATTGAATCTACATCTATCATAAAAAAGCATGTCTGTCTAGATAACAATTGATATATCTAGATTTCTCTAGATTGAATCTACATCTATCATAAAATAGCATGTCTGTCTAGAATCTAGATCTAGAAGAATTTAGATCTAGATCAACCATGTGTGCGCTTATTTTTAAGATCTCTAAATCTAGATCTAGATCTCAATTTCTCTGGAACGCCGAGCAAGAAATGATTTTAATCTGTTAACAAGATATATCTATATTTATATATATACGCTGATGTCTTTACTCAAGAGTTCCTTGTAGACCAAAGTTATGGCCTAGGGAAAGCCAGATTTATGGCCTAGGGAAAGCCAGATTTATGCCTAGCGAAACCAGATTTATGGCCTAGCGAAAGCCAGACTTATGGCCTAGAGAAGCCAGACTTATGGCCTAGGGATAGCCAGACTTATGGCCTAGGGAAAAGCCAAATTTACGGCCTAGGGAAAGCCAGACTTATGGCCTAGGAAAGCCAGATTTATGGCTAGGGAAAGCCAGACTTATGGCCTAGGGCTGTCAAGCCGTCATAAAAAAAAATCTAGATCTAGATTAGACTATTACATCACAATAACACACAAAAAGAATAACATAAATCGCAAATGACGCAATAGGAAATATAAAATGACAGCTTCGATTTTCTTGGAATGAAAGAATGAAAAATCATCCCCGCAGATCACATTGATAGGCTATGCTAATTTAGCTACAAAAGCTTCCGCGAAAGGCTATTTCTACAACAAATGCGTTAGGAGATTTCAGACTAAAACATCTGAAAAGTCTTGAAAAATCTTAAAGGAAATAAAGAAGGTTCCAATTTTTAAATCTGAAATCTTCTCGTGTGGGTAATAGGGTCTCACGGATCAGTGTGGAAATTGTAGTTCGTCGTGAAAGTCAAAGTGAAAGTGAAAACTGAAGCAACGTGCTTCCGTTTATGGTTAGTATGAAAATCGGCGATGGGCCTGGAGTCGGGAATTTTCTCTTGTTATGCTAAACCATCTGACATAATCATAACGGCGAACATAGACCTATTTTAATAAAAAGGGAAGAACAGGAAACTTAAGAGAAAAAGATGTTGATAGTAGAAAACCTCAAATAACCTGAAATCAGAGGAAATCTGAAAGATTTACATCCTGTCTTTGGGAAACCAGCAATGTTTCGGGTATTTGAAACTTTATGGTACGTCTGTTGAGTCTAAAGACAAACAGAGATGCACGCGGCATGTCGAAAGTGAAAGAAATGACATTGAATAGTAGTAAGTCCGATAGGAAGAAAGACAAGTCAAATACAGGGAATAGACAGAACAAAATAGGGCCATCATGGGGATGGAACCAGCGACCTCTGCGTCGGTACCCATTGCCTCGCCATCGCTAACCGAGCTAAGGAGTGTAGTTAGCTCGGTTGGTAGCACGCTTTCTTTTCATGGCAGGGCAATGGGTGCTGACGCAGAGGTCGCGGGTTCGATCCTCATGGTGGGTATGGGTATTTTTGTTCGATCTATTCCTTGTATTTGTCTCGTCTTTTTGTTTCTCATTACCATTTGTGGCTTGCGTTATTCAACAACAGTTGCCGACCATCCCTCTCCGTGTTGTTCTGTGTTCAGTGCTTCTTGTAAAATCTGAGTTGGTGGTGATATCAGACGTGTTTTGTCTTAACGCCGTTACGTATGTGGTGCGTTGTCTGCCACGAGCTCTTGTCCCCTCTATAAATCCAGATGTTGCTAGTTTTTCTAGTCCATCTTGTCTCCACACATGGTCAAAAACTCATTGGCTTTGTCTTGATGTTCTTCAGAAGTTCTCTTTCTTTTCTAATTTTCACAAGAACTTCCCTGTTTGTTATTTTTGCTGTCCATGGAATTTTCAATATTCTACTATATGTCCACATTTCAAATGCTTCTAAACGTTTACAACTTTGTACAACTTAAGTCCGCGTTTTGCATGCATTTAATAGTGTGGAAAAGACATATGTCTGCGCTGTCTGTAGTTTCATGTCTGTTTTCAGTTTTGAATTGGAGACAACAGCCTTAATATTATGCAATGTTTGTTTTGCTATTGCTATCCTTCGCCTTATTTCCGTGGTGTTTTTGCAGTTGTTTGTTATCATTGCGCCGAGGTATTTAAAATGTGTTATTTGTTTTATAGTTTGTTCTCTACTTGTCAAATTGAAGGACATGTTATTCATCTTTGTTCCTATGGGGCTTCAATATTATTCAACGTCATTTCCTTCACGTCTGTTGAGCCCGGAGGTATTGATCCGCTTGTGTCTTGACACCATGAAAATGACAGGACAGGGCATCCTGGAGAGAGATCATCTCAGTCATCTGAACTCATACACCGAAAGGTAGAATGGGAACCGATATAAAGAAAGAAAGAAAGACAGTGTACTTTACATAGTTGCACACTCTAAGCAAAGACAATGGGGTGACAAATTAAACGCTTCGGTTTTTGTCTATCAGATGCAAACAAAACCAACAACAACAACAACAAAGATAATCAAAGTACGTTACAATCGTAATCAGAAATTGCCGCTAGAGTAACAAAGCATTGCGATCTTTTATTTCCCCATGATGTCATGTTTTTGTCTTGGATTTCAAAATTCAGATGTTGAAGCTATTCCTCGTCACTGCAGTCGTTGCTATAGTGATAGCAACTGCTGCCCTTGACACGAAGTGGACCATTTTCAAGGCAAGGCACAACAAGAAATACAGTTCTGAGGAGGAAGATCGTATTAGGTAAACCCCCAGCCTTAACAGTGTTATTCTTTTTTCTGTTGTTGTTATCTATGTGTTTGTTCAGGTATGTGTGTGTGTGTGTGTGTGTGTGTGTGTGTGTGTGTGTAGCTGGAGGGCAGATGTACAAAGAGTGTAATCTGTCTTATTATGACATCATGAAAATGATCAATTATTCATGAAACAATCTTGGTACACCTTCAGAAAGCATATCTGGGTGGAGAACAAGAAATACATTGAAGAACACAACAAACTATACAGACAAGGAAAGTCTACCTTCTATTTGGGTGAAACTGAATTCGCCGACATGGTAGGTTTTAATGAAAATGGAAGATTTTATGAAATTGTTTATTAACAGCAAACATAATTTAATATAATCTTGTTACTAAAAAGGAAATTTAAAATCAAGCTGTTCCAACAAATTCCATTTTCAAGAGTATGTCTTTCTTAGCCTTCACAACTTTTTAAGAGGATTTTCTTTTTCATTGTTCTGATTTTAAAAATGTTTTGACACCATGAGGAAACATGATGGCTGAAGAGAAATTGGGTTTGTGAATCCACTTCCCCGTGTTCAAAACTATATTACATATCACATAAGATGCATCCCCATAGTCACGTGATAACGGGAGATAAGTTGAATGGCTTACGTCATAATGATAATACAATGTATACGTATTATGGATCTTAAATTGACTGATCTTACAATAATGTATATAAAAGTAGGCTTAATATAATCTAATCTGTTCTTTTTTTGTTTTGTTTTTGTTTTTTTTTGTTTTTTTTGGGGGGGTGTTGTGCAGACAAACAGAGAATTTGTTTCTAATATGATTGGATTGAAAGCGGATGTAAGCCTAACGGATGTTGATCGCAAGCATGATGAGCACAATTCTGACGGAGAAAATAATGATTATCCTGCCAGCTTGGACTGGCGCAAAAAAGGCTACGTTACCGCTATCAAAAACCAGGGCAAAAGTAAAAATTCCTGGGCATTCACTGCCACCGGCGCCATGGAAGGTCAACACTTCATGAGCTCTGGAAAACTAATCAGCCTGTCAGAGTCCAACCTGATAGACTGCAGTGACGCACCGGGTAAGTTAGATAATATTCTTATTATTCTGTCATGCTAGATTTAGTCGTAAAGTGGGTATCAACATGTCATGACACAGGGGGCCACAACAGGCATTGTATGACAGTATGACCACAGTGTGCTAACACGGCTGACATATTATTATAATGTTCCTTAATACCTTTTTGTAAAATACAACTCGTTATACCGCCATCGTACATCACCAACCACTTCCCCGAAGTGCTGCAAGCGAGTAGAAGTAGAATATAGTTTGCCTTGGCCAGAGATCACGGAGTCAAGCACACACCACACACACATATATACACACACACACACACACACACACAATCATCACTGACATGTGTGTCATAGTACTCTTACACTTACAGAATGACACTGACACTAGTGACACAAAGCTCCTCCTTTAGGAGAGTGAGAGTATTGAAGGTTTGGAGAATACGTTTTGCTGTCCATTGCTTTGACGTAGGTCAGCTGAATGAAGAGTGACATCGACTGTTGACGCAGATGACGTCACCCTGACAATAATAGCTGGGCGGGGTAGTCAATGCTATGATTGTGTCCATTTGAGTGGCGAAAATTATGCTTTACAATAATGTCATAATCTAGATTAATCCATTTTGAATTGGGGAGGGGCGGGGGTGTGTTTGTCGATGGGTTTTTCTAGACTACCTTAGAGATCAGGCGATCCTTCTACATGTGTATTACTATATCATATTACTACAATAGCCTGTTCACATGCAAAAGGCCCCCATTGCCTTGTCAGTTATCGACTTGATTAGTCAAATATTGATTACCTACCGCATTGTAATACTGAAAAAGGGGCGTTTTCGTTACAACATAACTCGATTTATAACGCCAAGTTACCATTAGCACAACGGTTGGCGATATAACAAGGTTTGGGTGATGTACTTTGTCATTCAATAAAGTTCTACATGAATGTGGTAATAATTTCAATTATACTCATATTTCATAACAGTATTGTCTAAAATTTCTAGGCAACCGCGACTGCAAGACTGCAACGATGGTTCTATGGGGAAAACCCTACTGACTTATCGGAAGTTTACGTTACTTCATCCTCTAGCGTTAGCTCGTATGGGGGAACTCGGTAGTCTAGAGACAATGTGTCTGCCTCTCAACCAAAAGGTAGTGGGTTCAAGACATGTACAATCATATAGAAGTCGAATGTTTCATTTATAATTTCGTTGTTTCTATAATTTCTAGGTACTAAAGACATGTACAAGCATATAGAAGTCGTAATGTTTCATTTACAATTTATATGTACTAAAGACATGTACAAGCATATAGAAGTCGTAATGTTTCATTTACAATTTCTAGGTACTAAAGACCCGTACAACCAGATAGCAATCGTAATGTTTCATTTACAATTTCTAGGTACTAAAGACCCGTACAACCAGATAGCAATCGTAATGTTTCATTTACAATTTCTAGGTACTAAAGGCATGTATAACCAGATAGGAGACGCTTTCCAATACGTGATTACAAATAAAGGTATCGACACTGAAGCCAGTTATCCCTATAAACCTAAGGTGAGATAAGATATGATAATTGTATTGATCTCAGATGAAAAGATTGACTTGGTCACATGATACCATTTTACAAAGCCACAAACACCTTTCTATCTGAATAGTAAAACACAACTAAATTAGTTACACAAAAGTGAGTGAGTGAGGGGAATGGAAAAATGGAAAAATGCACTCAGTCCTAGATAGGTGTACTGTCACGTTACAAACAAAAATTCAAATTCAGACATTTTATCTAAATAACACAGAAAAATACATGTATATGAATGTAGTTGGATGCATGAGGAACATCTGTGCTCAGTATGCAACAATCTTACTGAATAGGAACAAATGAAATTGTGTATCTTTCTTTCTTTGTTTTTTTTTAGATTAAAAAAAATCCATTGCTTCTTTCTGATCATCTAAATTCTTGATGCAATGGATGTGTCTGATCTTCTATTCATCTGTTGATGGTGTGCTCTGTGTAAGCACGGTGAAGTGTACTCAATAAAACTTGATTAGTAATCCAATGTTTTTTACTTTTCGTAACAACTTGTGAACCCTTATGTTAGGTCATGTAAAAAATTTAGAATTTCTTTGATGTCACCTGAAGAAAAAGATTTATTTATATTACGTATCATCGCACAAGTACAGATTCACCGACTGTACATCCTTTGCCCCCACCCCACCCCGAGGCGATTTCATTCAAAGTCATCCTCAACACCCTGAGGAGCATACAGTAGTTCCTGTGAACACTCTGACAAGATGTTTCTCAACCTATGCTGGGTACTCATTCACACCTGAATCATGTGGATAAACTAGAGAGAAATACCTTTTCTACGAGTATAACATTGGGGGCGGAGGGGGCCACCTGTGCCAGCTGAGGGGGGGGGGGGATTAAACCAGTGTCGTCGTGATAGCAACATTATAGTTCAGCTACAACGCCTCCAGCTGTGGAAGATTACTCCAGTGTTTAACTGTGGAAGATTACGTTGGAAGATTACGTTGGGGTGATTTTATTGTAACTGTGGAAGATTACGTTGGGGTGATTTTATTGTAACTGTGGAAGATTACGTTGTGTGGAAGATTACGTTGGGGTGATTTTATTGTAACTGTTGAAGATTCCGTTCTTGTGATTTTATTGTAACTGTGGAAGATTACGTTCTTGTGATTTTCATTCTGAAATTGAATAAATTTGCAATGAAGTTCAAAAACCGAGTTTTCAATAATAATAGTTAAACATTTATAGAGCGCTTTTAACATCCACCAACGGCGCTCGCTGGTGCAGTACAATCAAAAGTATAATAGAAAGATTATTTTTTAAAAAGAAAGAATTTTAAATCCGATGAAACAAACTATGAAGCATCACAGTAAAAAGCATACGCAACTAAAATAAACAAACATTTCATTTCATGCTGAATTTTCTCCAGTATTAGTAAAATCAGATCTAAACAGTCCTGTCTTTAAACGTTTACTAAAAATGTCACCAGAGGGGAAAGACGTGGTACACAAAGACAGATTGTTCCATAATTATAACTGGGTTACAACACTGACACTTTTATAACTAAAAGAAGATTTAACATCAAGGTACATCATTTGATCTTAAAATTCTACTTTGTTTGCGAGGATCAGACATCCCTGCCATGTAATGTGGTGAACTATCGTGGAGGCAATTATAAGCATGACAGAGTATTTCAAATTAACAGGTAACCAGTGAATTTTTTCAAGGATATGTGAATAGCTTAAAATTTACTTTAAAAGAGAACGAATTGCATTATTTTTGTTGACTTTTGTATTTTCATTATATTATATATATATACATATATATATATATATATATATATATATATATATATATATATATATATATATATATATATATATGTAGAATTATCAATAACAAATTATCAACAACAAACATTTTAATAAATAATAAGCCTCAGCGTGTCTTTACCTGAAAATTACCAAACACACTGTCTATAAATACATCTTGGCAGGTTGGTCCATGCCAATTCGATGTAAGCAATGTTGGCGCTAGTTTTTTATCGATACTTCGCCTACAATTTTATCTCGGAAGATATTCTTCAACAAATCCTTGTTAAGGTAAGTCATCCGTAATCGGGATTTGCAATGTTACTGTGAAATCTTTTTGATGATAATAATAATAATAATAATAATAATAATAATAATAATAATAATAATAATAATAATAATAATAATAATAATAATAATAATAATAATAATAATAATAATAATAATAATAATAATACTAATAATAATATTAATAATACTAATAATAATAATACTACTACTACTACTAATAATAATAATAATAATAATAATAATAATAAACAATAATAATAATAATAATAATAATAATAATAATAATAATAATAATAATAATAATAATAATAATAATAATAATAATAATAATAATAATAATAATAATAATAATAATAATAATAATAATAATAATAATAATAATGATACTACTACTACTACTAATAATAATAATAATAATAATAATAATAATAATAATAATAATAATAATAATAATAATAATAATAATAATAATAATAATAATAATAATAATAATAATAATAATAATAATAATGATAATAATAATAATAATAATAATAATAATAATAATAATAATAATAAGTCTATTCAAGATTCGGCGAAATGGATAGCTAGGTCTATTCAAGACTCGGCGAAATGGGTAGCTAGGTCTATTCAAGACTCGGCGAAATGGATAGCTAGGTCTATTCAAGACTCGGCGAAATGGATAGCTAGGTCTATTCAAGACTCGGCGAAATGGGTAGCTAGGTCTATTCAAGACTTGGCGAAATGGATAGCTAGGTCTATTCAAGACTCGGCGAAATGGATAGCTAGGTCTATTCAAGACTCGGCGAAATGGAGAGCTAGGTCTATTCAAGACTCGGCGAAATGGGTAGCTAGGTCTATTCAAGACTCGGCGAAATGGGTAGCTAGGTATATATATATATATATGCGAGAGTGAGATGCCAAACCCGCTATGCCCCATTTTTATATATTGTGAGCTTTTGCACCATCTCGGACTTTGAATGAAAAGCCTTCTGATAACAAAACCATTCTTGTTCAAAACTGACTATAACCTATTATAATTCGGCTATAAACATGAAATTGATCGGAATTTGTTAAGAACTAAAGGAAGAAACAGTTGATTTTCTTAAGTCGTTTATTTTATATAGCGGTTTTTGTATCCCATCCCTTCAGATATAAATATATATATGTATACATATAAAGATATCCCACATTATATTCCAATTTTACATAACAGTTCACGCTCACGTTGCAGGAGATTAAGTACAGTCATTGGGGACTAGTTTCTGTAGGTCACCTCAGATTACAAAATGAAGGAAATGACATTGAATAATTGTAAAGCCATATAGGAACAAAAACGAAATGATTACAAGGAACAGACAGAAAAAAAATCCTAGCCACCAAGGGGATCGAACCGGCACCCATCCGCCTCGCCATGAAAAGAAGGCGTGCCACCAATCGAGATAAGCTCTTTTTTCAATGGATTCCTTGTATTTGTCTCATCTTTGTTCCTATGGGGCTTTGATATTATTCAATGTCATTTCCTTCACTTCAACATGCACACTGCCCTAAGCCTCCTTACTATATTATTATGGAGGCTCAGCTCTTGTCCCATTGTTTGTCAGAATACATAGTTACACAAGTATCTCTATTATACATCTCTCCAGCGTGGCCCAATCGCAGGTGGTATGGACGGCAGTCATCCATCTTTCCAACATTACAAAGGTGGTATTTACAGTGAAAAGATGTGCAACAGTTCAGATCTAAATCAAGGTGTTTTGACTGTTGGCTATGGTGTAGACAGTTCTCAACAGTACTGGTTGATTAAAAACAGGTAACCATCCTTGTTATTTAATTTTATCAAATTCAAGAATCGGTTACTACTAATGGAACTTTCAATCATTGCTGTTTCTCATATGACTTTATGTCAGACATAACTTTATTTTTACACTTATTAATATTTAACATACATAAAAAAAAAACATTAGGGTTTTTTTTTTCAACACAAAAAAATTCCACCATGGGAAAAATGGCACTTGGAATAAAGCAAACACGTTTAGCAAAATAGAAACAGTCATGATATGTTTAGGACTATCTCTGATAGCAGACGTCTGAGAAAAGCCAATGTTACTCAGTTCCAACCTCTATTTGGGTTTTTAAAATATTTTCTTTGTTTCAAATATGTCGTTTCAATGATGAGCTTAAATAGGGGAGGGGGGGGGAGGGGTCCAACACCGCATTGGCCAATTTTGAGTCAGGATTGGATTCTAATATTGTTGTATATTCCAGGAAACAAAACAAGAGTATCTTTAAGTTGATGACAAAAGAAATGTTCATAAGTCGCATTTATCATCTATTGCAGAAGAATTCGTTTTATATGACGTAAAGGTAAGGAGAGATAATCAAAACCTGGGAGAATTGGGGTCATAAGTTGAAAGAGCAACAGGCCATGACTCGATGAAATTATCCGAAAACGATGAAAATGATCTAAAAACCCATAACGTGAATATCTAAAAAAAATTGTTCATATGTAACAACTTAACAAATGAATGTAAAAACGATTCACTTACAACTGGTTTCAAGAAATGGCTCCAAACGACTTTCTTTCTGCTGTTTGCAGAGTGTTTCACTCCTTTCCGATTGTGTACGCGCACTTATCAGGTGTCACTTTCCTTACAGCTGTTTCTAGATCTGAAGCAGTCCTCCCGATAGATCTAGATCTATGATGAGATGCACATTTTATCAATGTAGATCTAAATCTAGACCTGTAGTGAAAGTGATATAGTAAAAATTATATAGATCTATGATTTAGATACAGGCATAATAAAATAATACTCAACACTTTGAGTCTACAAAACTAAGTTTCGTAATTTTGTAATGCTTAGTCCACTTCTTTACGTTTCAAAGCAACAACTTTCGTAGAATCAATAAAAACGGTATCACAATATACTGAACTGAAACAAAGCTAATTTGGTTTATTAATTACACGACAAAATAAGTACGATATAGGGATTTGAAAATGAAGGATCATACTTCAAGCCTTTGAATATTTCCATACAAGACGTCAGCTCAATTGACCGTTTAATAAGGCCAGGAAGCGTGACAGAAAATATGCAAGTGTTTTAATTATAAGACATATGTATATATATATATATATATATATATATATATATATATATATATATACTCAACACTAATTCTTCTCAACAGCTTGGTACAAACTGGGAATGGATAGCTACATAATCTACAAAAAATGAAAATCCGATGGACACAAACAGAACATATCACTTTAGAAGTCGCCCCTTCTAATTAGGTCGCCAACTCTCAACACTATAACTACTTTCTTCTATCAACAGCTTTGGTACAAGCTGGGGAATGGATGGCACTTCCAGTTGGCTAGAAATGAAAGCAACATGTGGAATTGCCACGTTAATAGCCGAGTCAAAACTTAAAGGGTGCAAAGATATTCTGCTACAACAGCAATTACCTTTTGCCAATGTCAACATGTATAATATACAATGTTTTTGGCACAATGTTTTTGGCTTCTTCTTCTTCCCTTCTTCTTCTCCCTTCCCCACTTCTTTTCTTCTTCTTCTTCTTCTTCTTCTTCTTCTTCTTCTTCTTCTTCTTCTTCTTCTTCTTCTTCTTCTTCTTCTTCTTCTTCTTCTTCTTCTTCTTCTTCTTCTTCTTCTTCTTCTTCTTCTTCTTCTTCTTCTTCTTCTTCTTCTTCTTCTTCTTCTTCTTCTTCTTCTTCTTCTTCTTCTTCTTCTTCTTCTTCTTCTTCTTCTTCTTCTTCTTCTTCTTCTTCTTCTCTTCTTCTTCTTCTTCTTCTTCTTCTTTCTTTCTTCTTCTTCTTCTTCTTCTTCTTCTTCTTCTTCTTCTTCTTCTTCTTCTTCTTCTTCTTCTTCTTCTTCTTCTTCTTCTTCTTCTTCTTCTTCTTCTTCTTCTTCTTCTTCTTCTTCTTCTTCTTCTTCTTCTTCTTCTTCTTCTTCTTCTTCTTCTTCTTCTTCTTCTTCTTCTTCTTCTTCTTCTTCTTCTTCTTCTTCTTCTTCTTCTTCTTCTTTCTTCTTCTTCTTCTTCTTCTTCTTCTTCTTCTTCTTCTTCTTCTTCTTCTTCTTCTTCTTCTTCTCTTCTTCTTCTTCTTCTTCTTCTTCTTCTTCTTCTTCTTCTTCTTCTTCTTCTTCTTCTTCTTCTTCTTTCTTCTTCTTCTTCTTCTTCTTCTTCTTCTTCTTCTTCTTCTTCTTCTTCTTCTTCTTCTTCTTCTTCTTCTTCTTCTTCTTCTTCTTCTTCTTCTTCTTCTTCTTCTTCTTCTTCTTCTTCTTCTTCTTCTTCTTCTTCTTTCTTCTTCTTCTTCTTCTTCTTCTTCTTCTTCTTCTTCTTCTTCTTTCTTCTTCTTCTTCTTCTTCTTCTTCTTCTTCTTCTTCTTCTTCTTCTTCTTCTTCTTCTTCTTCTTCTTCTTCTTCTTCTTCTTCTTCTTCTTCTTCTTCTTCTTCTTCTTATTTATTATTATTATTATTATTATTATTATTATTATTATTATGATTTATGACAATAAAGTTATGTGAGAGTTAAAACGATTGTCTTTTGTAGTATTTACGACATCTAAAAAGCTAACAATGGAGTGATTTTGATTTTGATTTGATTTGATTTGATTTGATTTGATTTGATTTGATTTGATTTACCCACATCCAGAGCTAAGGTGTCTTTCTTTCTTTATCAGTTCCCATTCTACCTTTCGGTGTATGGGTTCAGATGCCTTGATCATCTTTCTCCAGAATGCCCTGTCCTGGCATTTTCTGTTTCCTTGCCTAAAAGTTAAATTTCTTTGTTTTAATGCCTCTATTATATCTTCTTCACACTTTCTCCGAGGTCTGCCTTTTGCTCTTTTAACTTGCGCTTTAGCACTGTATACTAATTCAACTAATCTATTGTCATTCATTCTGTTTACATGCCCAAACCATCTCAATTTATTTATTTCTATCTTAGTTTTTATGCTATCTGCTTTGGTTTGATCTCTCATTGTTGTGTTTCTGATTTTGTTTCTTTTAGTTTTCCGTCCTAATCTTTTTTGAGTTTTTGCTGACAATTTTTTCACCTATAAATGCCTTTCCTAGATGGCTATATATTATTATTGCCTTTTGATTCTCTGGCTGATATCTTCTCTTAGTTTTTCCTCTGAGGTAATCATTACTCCTAAATCATTGTAGCTTTGAACGTATTCTAAATTTTCCCTGATCAATTTAAGATTTCGTGTTTCAGCTTCCTTAGTTACTAGGATTATTTTGGTTTTCTTCACATTTACTCTCATTCCTCTTTTATGTAGTTCATTTTACATCCTTTTCAAATTTGACTGAAGGTTATTTCTGATTTTCCAAACATAATTAAATCATCAGCAAAATTACTAGTTTGAGCTTCCACATACCTTCACTTTTTTTTCTTCATTTTCGAGGATGCCTTTGCGACTGAATCCATAAATGTCATAAACAAAAGGATAAAACCCTGCCATATTCCTATATCTACATCGAATTCTTTACATACATTTCCAGATTATTGTAAAAACTTGTAATGGCTTCTTTAAATGTTGCTGTACATTGTGTTCTTTTCAGGAATGCCATAGTTCGTCTCTCTCAAAGGTCTTTTTTAAGAAGGTCGCGGGTTCGATCCCCATGGTCGCCAGGATTGTTTTTCTGTCTATTCCTTGTATTTGTCTCGTCTTTGTTCCTATGGAGCTTTCATAATTAAATTTTATCATGTCATTACCTTCTACTACTACTATTTCTACAACTATTACTACTACTACTACTGCTACTACTACTACTACTGCTGCTACTACTACTACTACTACTACTACTACTACTACTACTATTACTACTACTACTACTGCTGCTGCTACTGCTGCTACTACTACTATTACTACTACTGCTATTACTACTACTACTACTACTACTACTACTGCTACTACTACTGCTACTGCTGCTGCTGCTGCTGCTACTACTACTGCTGCTACTGCTGCTACTACTACTACTATTGCTACTACTGCTGCTACTACTACTACTGCTACTACTGCTAATACTACTACTACTACTATTACTACTACTGCTATTGCTACTACCTGTTACTACTACTACTGCCATTACTACTACTGCTGCTGCTGCTACTACTTGCTACTGCTGCTGCTGCTACTGCTGCTGCTACTACTACTACTACTATTACTACTACTACTACTACTACTACTACTACTGCTGCTACTTGCTGCTACTACTACTACTACTACTACTACCACTACTATTACTACTACTACTACTACTACTACTACTACTACTACTACTACTACTACTACTACTACTACTACTACTACTAATACTACTACTACTACTACTACTATACACAGGCTGATATCAAAGGAAGAACAGGGAAAGCGAAAGCTGCCTTAAAAATATTCAATAACATCTGGAAATATGGGAAAATATCGCTCAAAACAAAAGCCAGACTATTTAACTCCAATATAAAATCTGTATTACTCTATGGCAGTGAGACGTGGAGCATGACAAAAACAAACACAGGCAAGAAACAGACTTTTGTAAATGGATGTTTTAGGAAAATCAGGAAAAATAAACGGCTAGACAAGATAAGCAATAAAAACTAAAGAAGAAAACTTACCAAAAGGATATTGAGACAAAAAGTGGCCAAAGAAGATGGAGATAGATAGGTCACACCCTCCGTAGGCCGGAAGGAAGCACAGCCAAGATGTATTGGAATCCCCAGGGTGGCCGAAGTGTTGGCACACCACGAGTAACATGGCAATGATGTGTGGAGAAAGAGGCTGAGAGGGGGGGGGGACATCGTGGAGCAAGTTGAGGAAGCTAGCAGAGAACAGATAAGTCTGGGGTGTGTTTGTATGTAGCCTTTACTCTGACAATGGAGATTAAAGGCTCATCATCACCATCATCATCATCATACTCATCATCATCATCATCATCATACTCATCATCATCATCATCATACTCATCATCATCATCATCATCATGACCATCATCATCATCATCATCATCATTCCACCATGACACTGTATTGGTTTCTTTTTACAAAATGGCTCGTATTGTAGGCCATCAACAGTACTAAGTAAATCCCCTTACTGGTTTATAGCAAACAATAATTATGATCAATAATGGGTGTGGGATGAAGCAAGCTTTCTGTGAAATGACACCAGATGAGACAAATGACTTGCACCAGTATAAAAATTGGTTTACTGAGCGAAAACAACATGTCCTCCCTCAAACTTGATGACCCCATCTATTACACAAGAGAAGATAGCTCTTAACAAAATACAAATGTTCCTGAATGAGACCCCACAGGATGTGACAAGAGGAGTCCTGTCGATTTCAGCGCGTTCCATAATGTTTCAACCAAGAGGTAGTGGTTTCGAGCCCCGTCGGCGGTTGATTTAATTTTCTCAATGGTTTCTTTAACAAAATCTCCCCATCCCCTCCTTGGTCAGGTAGGTGGATCGACACCTAGTTCAATGGGAGATGAACGATTGAAAGGAGATTCCATGTGCAGATCACACCACTCTGTCTACATTAAATATCCCTTAGCTGTTTACAGGCTAAAATTTTGAATCCTACCAAAAACCCCGAGATCCCCTTAGTGGTGGATCTGGGTAATTCAAAATCTAATCAGTTCGATGTCCAAGTATCTACTAGATCTCAAGTCTCCATCAAATAGAGGAAACATTGCTGCTAGACCTCGAAACTCTATCAAATAGAGGGCATATTGCTACTAAACCTCACAACTCCATCAAATAGAGAGAGCATTGCTACTAGACCTCAAGACTCCATCAAATAGAGAAACATTGCTAACTAGACCTCAAGACTCCATCAAATAGAGGGACTATTGCACTTGCTACAAATAGAAAACTCAAGACTCCATCAAATAGAGAGAGATTGCTACTAGAACTCAAGACTCCATCAAATAGAGAGAGCATTGCTACTAGACCTCAAGACTCCATCAAATAGAGAGATTGCATTGCTACTAGACCTCAAGACTCCATCAAATAGAGAGAGCATTGCTACTAGAACTCAAGACTCCATCAAATAGAGACAGCATTGCTACTAGACCTCAAGACTCCATCAAATAGAGGGAACATTGCTAACTTGACCTCAAGACTCCATCAAATAGAGGGAACATTGTAACTTGACCTCAAGACTCCATCAAATAGAGGGAACATTGCTACTAGACCTCAAGACTCTATCAAATAGAGGAACATTGCTACTATCAAATAGACCCAAGACTCCATCAAATAAGAGAGCATTGTAACTAGACCTCAAGACTCATCAAATAGAGCTACTAGACCTCAAGACTCCATCAAGGAAAGATTGCTGCTAGACCTCAAACTCCAGCAAATAGAGGAAACTAGACCTTGCATTGCTAGACCTCAAGACTCCATCAAATAGAAGGAACATTGCTGCTAGACCTCAAGACTCCATCAAATAGAGCATTGATGCTAGACCTCAAATAGACTCAATCAAAAAAGAGGAAACATTG
>JAXRKP010000934.1:132500-137500 GCA_037039925.1 Doris montereyensis | reverse complement strand
TTTACGATTCACAACATGAATTTCATACACCAAGCTACTTGAATGCAGCACAAAAATGTGTGCAATTAATAACAAGAAAAAATCGACACTACAAACAAGAACAAGAAAAGCGTTTAACAGTAAATACGGTCATGAATTCATATTCCACAAATACACACACACACACACACACACACTCACACAAACTTCTTCACACACAAAAAGAATACAGCTCTCATAAAAAAAAACTTAGCGACAGTCAGGTCAGCGTGGAACGAAGAAAGCAGTGCTAAACATATTACGCTGTGCGTGGTATGTGTATCCGGATAACCTTACACTGACCAGTGATTATTCGGCTAAGTTTCTTTTTTATCGTTTAAATTCTACTTTGATCCCACGCATTGAGATAACTAATATTTCAATGTTATCATGATAGAGGGTCAAATAATACACACAACGTCACTGCAATGTTCGTTATCAATATGAAAACCAATCATGAAAAAATGAACTGTATCACTAACACTTGTCACAACTCCCAAGCCTGACAGACACTAAGGTAAGTAGTTGCTGTTTGCGTTTCACATCATTATAATAGTTACACAATTTTAAACTTGATTTGATTTGATTTGATTTGATTTGATTTGATTTACCCATATCCACACCTAAGGTGCTCTCCAGGGGTTTTGGTAGGATTTTTAATTTTGCCAGGACTGCCCTGTAAACAGAAAAAAGATCTTTTACATGCACAGTGTTCTGCACACGAGATCTCCTTTTTATTGTCCGTATCTCATGCGACTAGTGATGATCTACCAGAAGGGTGGGGGGGGAGGGGGGAGGGGGAGGGGAGATTTTGCTCGAAAATACTCGAGAACATTTTCAATCGTATGCGGCTCAAAACCCACTACCTTTTGCTTAAAGGCCGATACCTTACCTCTGAACAACCGAGTCCCTTAAAGCATAAAAATAAAATTACAGCGAATATGTCCTTTGAAGAAAGGCCCTGTTTTAATTGGGGTTGTTGTTTATTTTGTTTTATTCTTTGCTTTTTAAAACAGCATTACATTTAATAGTACGCTCTGCAGTAACTGATGCCAAGCATTACATTTAATAGTATGCTCTGCAGTAACTGATGCCAAGCATTACATTTAATAGTATGCTCTGCAGTAACTGATGCCAAGCATTACATTTAATAGTATGCTCTGCAGTAACTGATGCCGAGCATTACATTTAATAGTATGCTCTGCAGTAACTGATGCCGAGCATTACATTTAATAGTATGCTCTGCAACTGATGCCAAGCATTATATTTAATAGTATGCTCTGCAATAACTGATGCCGAGCATTACATTTAATAGTATGCTCTGCAGTAACTGATGCCGAGCATTACATTTAATAGTATGCTCTGCAGTAACTGATTCCGAGCATTACATTTAATAGTATGCTCTGCATAACTGATTCGAGCATTACATTTAATAGTAAACTGATTCCGACATTACATTTAATAGTATGCTCTGCAGTAACTGATGCCGAGCATTACATTTAATGGTATGCTCTGCAGTAACTGATTTACATTTAATAGTACGCTCTGCAGTAACTGATTCCAAGCATTACATTTAATAGTACGCTCTGCAGTAACTGATGCCAAGCATTACATTTAATAGTACGCTCTGCAGTAACGGATGCCAAGCATTACATTTAATATCTTACTTTTATTTTTCTTTGACACCTTGCAATTTTACAAATTTGCTACAATAGCTGTATTGATGCCCAGATTGGTTCAATCGGTTCATCTCTAACAAGTTATTCGCATTCAAGCTTTTCTATGGCTACCCTCGCCCCATGCCCTGCCCCCCCCCAACAATGCTTTTTTTAATTATTTAAATATTTTTTTTAAGTATGCTTGAAAAAAAACAACTAACAATATTTAAAATGAAATAGCACAAAAACTATATCTTTTAATACGCATAAATCATGCACTGTGATTTCACATAATTCGTTTCTTTTGTTTATTGAAACAACTAAAATGTTATCCCTCAAAGGTTAGGGGACTCGGTGGTCCAGTGGCAAGGTGTCCGCCTCCCAACCAAAAGGTAATTGGTTTAGCCCACATTTTTTTCGAATTTTTTTCAAGTGCAATCCAACCCCCCCAATCTCTTGTCCAGATAGGTGTATCGACACCTAGCCCCATTGGAGAGTCAATTAAAAGGGTAAATCAAATCAATCAAATCAAATAATTACCATTCTGTGTGCCCTAGTTTGATATTTTGGTCACGAGCGGAAGATTATCAGACCTTGAGATTTTAACACTCATAATCGGCAACGCCACACTTTGACTAGTACATGTACATTGTTTGATCTACAAATCTAAAAGTATTAGCTGTTGATAATAGGCCTTACACTTATAAAGTTGTTAATAATAGGCCTTACACTTTAAAGCTGTTAATAATAGGCCTAACACTTTAAAGCTGTTAATAATAGGCCTAACACTTTAAAGTTGTTAATAATAGGCCTAACACGTTATGTTAATAATAGGCCTAACACTTTAAAGCTTTTAATAATAGGCATAACACTTTAAAGCTGTTAATAATAGGCCTTACACTTTAAAGCTGTTAATAATACGCCTAACACGTTAAAGCTGTTAATAATAGACCTAACACTTTAAAGCTGTTAATAATAGACCTAACACTTTAAAGCTGTTAATAATAGACCTAACACTTTAAAGCTGATAATAATAGGCTTAACACCTTAAAGCTGTTAATAATAGGCCTAACACGTTATAATTGTTAATAATAAGCCTAACACTTTAAAGCTGTTAATAATAGACCTAACACTTTAAATCTGTTAATAATAAGACAACACTTTAAAGCTGTTAATAATAGACCTAACACTTTAAAGCTGTTAATAATAGACTTAACACTTTAAATCTGTTAATAATAGGCATATCAGCTGCTAATAATAGGCATATCACTTTAAAGCTGTTAATAATAGGCATATCACTTTAAAGCTGTTAATAATAGGCATAACACTTTAAATCTGTTAATAATAGGCATATCACTTTAAAGTTGCTAATAATAGGCCTAACCAAGGCCGTCTATAGACGGCCTTGGCCTAACACGTTAAAGTACGGTAAGTCATAGAGCCTGTGATGACGAAAGCGATAGTCAGAGTTAAACACACTTTGTTGAACTTTTTGAAAAGTCGATAAAATCTTGTTAAGAAAAGAAGACGTGACACATCCATTTCATCAATAATTTAGATGAAAATATGTAACCTTCTGGGAAAAACATTTGTAGGTAAACGAGAATTGTCAACGAAAATCAAAATGGCAGTATACAACACATTTTATTGTCCTACTCTCTCCTCTGTGGCAGTGAAACCTGGACCTTAGACAGTAGAGAATACAGTAGAGTACAAACAGCTGAAATGAAATATCTAAGAAGAGTGGTAAGGAAAACTAAAAGAGACAAAATCACAGACACAACAATAAGAGATCAAACCAAAGCAGATGACATAAAAACTTCGAAATAAATCAACTGAGATGGTTTGGGCATGTAAACAGAATGAATGACAATAGAATAGCTAAATCATTATACACTGCTAATACCCCAAGGTAAAAGACCAAAAGGCAGACCTCGGAGAAAGCGGGAAGGAGATATAAAAGAGGCATTAAAGCAAAGAAATTTAACTTGTTTGGAAGGAAACAGAAAATGTCATAACAGGGCAGCCTGGAAAAAGATTATTTCGGGCATCTAAACCCCATACACCGGAAGGTAGAATGGGGAATTAATGAAGAAAGAAAGAAAGAAAGATAGAAAAATTAATTCATTTCATATGCAATAAGACTGTTGCAAACTGAATACAGGCGATGAAAATGCTCTCCTTTCCACCTACATTGTCATGTACTCCTTCATGTCATATTATAACGTCTGAATGTGCATTTTGTTTGTAATCTTATCAGTACTGTCTACCGTTAGGGGACTCCGGTAGTCTAGAGGCAAGGTGTCGGCCTCTCAACCAAAAAAGGCGGCGTTCGAGCCCCGCCGATAGTTGAACAATTGTCTCGATTTATTTCTTTGGAGCAAAATTTACCCCTTGTCCAGGTAGGTGGATCGACACCTAGCCCCATTAGAGAAGGACGAATAAAACAGGAGGTCCGGTGTGCAGATCAGAACACTCTGTGCACGTTCAATATCCCTTGCTATGTATGCAGCCGTTGATGACCTTGAATTATGATAGCCTAATAGTAACACAGATGGTATGCTTGAATTATGATAGCCTAATAGTAATACAAACGATATACTTGAATTATGAGAACCTAATAGTAATACAAACAATATACTTGAATTATGATAACCTAATAGTAATATAGACGATATACTTGAATTATGATAACCTAATAGTAATACAGACGATATACTTGAATTATGATAACCTAATAGTAATACAGGCAATATGCTTGAATTATGATAGCCTAATAGTAATAGAAACGATATACTTGAATTATGATAGCCTAATAGTAATAGAAACGATATACTTGAATTATGATAGCCTAATAGCAATACAGACGATATGCTTGAATTATGATAACCTAATAGTAATACAGGCAATATGCTTGAATTATGATCGCCTAATAGTAATAGAAACGATATACTTGAATTATGATAACCTAATAGTAATAGAAACGATTATACTTGAATTATGATAACCTAATAGTAATACAAACGATATACTTGAATTATTATAATAGATAACCTAATAGTAATACAAACAATATACTTGAATTATGATAACCTAATAGTAATACAGACGATATACTTGAATTATGATAACCTAATACTAATTATAGACATCATGCTTGAATTATAATACTAATTATGATAACCTAATAGCAATACAGACGATATGCTTGAATTATGATAACCTAATAGTAATACAAACGATATACTTGAATTATGATAACCTAATAGTAATACAAACAATATACTTGAATTATGATAACCTAATAGTAATACAGACGATATA
>JAXRKP010000934.1:110000-115000 GCA_037039925.1 Doris montereyensis | reverse complement strand
CTGCATTGCTTGACTATACACTGAACTCTGTGAAGTGAACAGAACACAATGAAGTATGACATAACCTGTCAAAACAGTCGCCTTTGCATGAAAAGCATTTAACTCCAACAGGGTAACAATAGGCCATACGATGGAAAGAATAATTGTATATTTGAACTACCGTTTTTATTTCATGTTAGCGACACGTTACTCCTAAATTTACAATCATGTAGTGGAAGAGACAATTAGCTTCAATGAACAGAAGTTTTTTTTTTGTGCTTCACAACAAAGAAGATCAAAATAGTACGTTTACACAAAAGCGTATTCTCTGTGGACTTGGGTGGATTTCAGGTAACAAAAAAATGGCAGGTGTGGATAAAGTGAATTTTGCACAGCTTGTTTTATGAAAACTATTTGTTTAATACAAATAATATTGATACCAGATCATGGCGTGATGTCTGGAGATCCCGTTGATGTGAAAAACACAACTTTGAAATATCCACTTACACGCTTTTCGTGCAGCACCGGCGATATACAATAAAGTTCCTTCAAGGCCGCTACAGTCCACAAAACCGAACTTATCCCGTTTTCAAGAGTGTGAAGGGGGAAAGGTCATTGTAGTCACCTCCTCGCCAGGACGCTAGTCTAACGCAGATTTTTACTCCATCAAAGCGAGTGTTTTTACCTACTTGTAGAGTGGGGAAAATGTGTGTTACGTGACTTTTCCAAGCAGAACTTGTAACTTGACATTTTAAAGTCAAATTCAAATTTTGCATCTCAAAAACTAATGGTACAAAAAGGACAAAATCACAGAAATGAAATCTTCACACCTTGATTTATAACGAGTGGTTAGGCTGCATGACTTGGCATCATGAGGTCCCGTGTTCAAATACTAGCATGCTTGGCCCTGACATTGTGTTCCTTGGAAAAGATACTTTTAACTCGCATTTCCACTCACTCAAGATGCAAATTGGTACAAGCACTAGCTTGGAATTGGAAGTAAAACCTAACGTTCTGCCCAGTAAATGATTATTATAACCTATTACGCTTCACGTTATAGAAACTGGGATAAGCTCAGCTCTATTGGACCTAATGGCCTGGAAGGAAATTTAATTTTTATTGATTTATTGACAGCGACAGTAAAAGCTTAATTGAAAAGAACTCACTCGCAATAACAAAACACTCTTCTGAAATATGAGCAATAAGTCGGAGAAAGGATCTTAAGTTACATAGAAATAATATGTTTCTTTTATTGAAAAATATATTACAATGGATCACATTCAATATTATTATTTTTTTAATTACTTGTATCAAGGGCCCTCCATATTCAAGTGTGTAAAATCATATGCCTTGATAACGCCTAGTAAATTTTTTTTATAGATGATATGAAAGATATCCTCCAAATCGATGTTCAATCAAGTTTTAATATCTAGAGAGACAACATTTTATATGAGAACTCTATTTTATCACAATATAGAGACAAATCATTAAGCATTGACAACATACATAGCTGCCTACCTTTTCAAATCGAAACACAGACTCTGACTGCAAAATAATTCTCTTTTTGCACGAGGGCCCTTAATATTCCAGAAAACACTGACAATCTAACTTTAAGAAAAATAACAAAAACTCTCTGACAAAGTGCGACGTTAGAAGAGTGAATTCAAAAGGACGTCTCTGGACTTTCCTCCCAATCTCTCTGAGACTCTGCCATTAACTTGGGGTTTCTTTAAAGAAAAAAATACAGTCAACCCGCAGATACACATATTTCTCAAGATAAATACAGACTTACGGACTCAAAGCCAAAATAACGTACTTAGTATGTGTTTTACCTACTGGTTGGGAGCTATGTACACATAATCAAAACAATTACAAATGAATGGGAATATATGAGAATTTTAATCCAAGAAGAGCACCAACCCTATATTCAGGGCATGCTACCGTTAGCCTGGGAAGCATGCTGGCCCTTAATTTAGGGCTTATGTCTTTGGCACAGGAATTTAAGGCCAGACACCTGGGCTTCTTGAAAGGAAATTTCCACTTTCCTTAAATGGTTTATGACATAGGTTGACCTTTGAGTTCATAGTTTAACAACAGCCAATGAGATAACAACTTATCTTAAGCCCATAGCTTTTCAGGTGTTGTTTAGATAAGTTTTTCTTGTTGCAATAACATCTCAATATAAATTGCTTGTTCTATGAATTTTCAGAAAATACATGTTTTATGTAAGCGTGAAATCATTATTCAAACTAAGTCAGAATCCTAGCTTTACCCTTTGTACACACTCGTTTTTTCATGCCAATGGCTGGGAAACCCCTCACTGTAAGGAGGTCACTTCGGGTAGAACCGCAAGCGCTTCTTGAGTTGAAGGAAATTCAATTACATGTACAATGACTATCACATTCTTTACTTTATTATTTATGTTGCATCCTATGAGCCTGTTGATGTCATGCCAGATAGTTCCATGCAGATCTATGACTTAAACACGTTGAAAACCATAATTTGATTTATTCACAAAGACAGACCCCTGTCACAATCGTTTGTTCAACCTAAGACTGACATGAATTATGATTTTATCCAGGGTTTTGGATTGATGGCTTAATAGTAGAAGTTCAGAAATACGATTGTACAAAGTTTTGATATCAACCTTATATTATGTTGTGCTACTTTTGTTTTGCTTCATTTTTGTTTTTTAGTTACAATATATGGTTAGATATTTTTCCTTTGTTTATAGGAGCTTAGATAGCAGCTTAGATCTAAATCTAGATCTGGAATCTGGATCTAGATTTAAATCCAGATATAGATCTAGGGTCTAACAGATTTTAACTAAATAACAAGGTTGGTCTTAAAAAATACTATATATAAAACCAAGAACAGGAACTAAAAAGTAAAACATAACTGTGTGTGACATTGTGGGTCACACTTGTGTGATCGTATGTACAGCTTCTCATATCAATGCTGTTGTAGGGATAACCAGTTATAACTATACAATATGCTATGCGGTACAAACAAATCAAGCATTCTTTAGCTTTCAGACTGTTATCAGAGATTGAAGGAATGTAACATTCAATGAGCATGCTGAGCATTAAAAACAATCGATTCAACATTGGAAAGAGTCAACAATGATAATTAAATCTAACAATGCGGCATCAATATTTTAGACCCCTTAGCGTGTGACCGTACAGCCAACCTCTGCATAACATAACATAACATAAGCACGTACTTCAACATCGGCAAAGAAGGAAAATATGGCTCAGAACTTTTAACTTCCTTGTTAGCAATCGGGAATAGATCTAAATCTAAGTGATAGAAGTGAATGAATGTTCATGTCCAGTTCAGGTAGATATACAAAGGACACTTCATCTCTCATTTATCATTCTCTGTGCCATTCTCATCATAGCTTTAGGTTTTCTTTTAAGTTTACCGAACTATGTCCATTATAAATTATAAGGGAAACTAAGTTCAAACCTGAATGAGGTAAAAACAAATATTTAAAAATTCTCTCACAGAATTAATTGAAAAATTGGAAGAAAATTTTTTTATTTTTTTTATGATAAAGACTTGAAAACAAAGGAAGACACAATTTCTAAGTGTTCAGGCCTCTGTCTTTCACTTTCAGTGAGCTGAATACTTTTTTTAAATTTTCATTTTACACAAACCATTCATCGCTTTAAATAAAATTAATGATCACCGTAGATTTATGTCTCAAGCAGTATCATTGGATCCTAAGCAAAATATACATTGAATTGAATTTACAAAATTTTAATAAAGATATCTGAAAGAAAATTATATTATTATGAATAAGACTTTAAAAAAAATGATAAATGAAAATATGACACATGGTGTCAATGTAGGTCATGAATGCTTATGTGTTCGTCGATGGCTGTGTATCAAATTTGATGTGGAAGATAGGAGCCGACCCAATCCCTGTGTTAACGTATCTCACTAGCATTGGGCCGCTAATCACAATAGCATTCGATTGTTGTATTCCCTGTTGATGGATGATAGAGCAACAAATTAACACAGATAACAAATAGCTATGTAAGTAAACTAGATAGATTAAAGCGAAAGTTCATGTTGTATAAATAATCATAATAATAATAATAATAATAATAATAATAATAATAATAATAATAATAATAATAGTATTAATAATAATAATAATAATACTAATAATAATAATAATCATAATAATAATAATATTAATAATAATAATAATAATAATAATAATAATAATAATAATAATAATAATAATAATAATAATAATAATAATATTTTTATTAATCTTTCCCTGGAAATTCTTTTATGACATACATGTACATATTGACGGTGAAGTCACAAACCAAGTAAGTCTAAAATTAGTAACACTTTTTTTCTTCTTTTTTAACATTGGGAAGCCCCTATGCTTCGTGTAGTTAGGATTCCGTGGCACAAGAACCAATAGAAACCTGTATAATAACCGTATGAGCAATTCGTGTATCCCTATTCGGTCTAGTTTTTAACACGAGCAAACCGTCCATGTCTGAAAATGAAGATTAAAATACTCATCTTTTTCTTTGATTTTCTCAAAACAATAAAAATTGGACTTACACGGTTTGCAAATTTCACCGTTTATATATAATTATAATTGTGACCTTCGAGAAGTCAACATTAAGCGTAAACCACACATATACACACAAATAACATATATACACATATATTACATATATACATATCGCGTAGTTAGCTTGGTTGGTAGCATATTTTCTTTTCATGGTGATGCAATGGGTTTCGATGCAGGGGTCAGTGGTTCAATCCCCAAGGTGGCCAAGATTTTTTCTGTCTATTCCTTACATTGGCTCATCTTTGTTCCTATGGGGTTTTGATATTATCTATTGTCATTTCCTTCACTTTCGACATGCCCCTTGCCTCACTGTTTGTCTATACACATATAAGTTCTAAGGCCTTTCACTGTTTTGCAATGTGTCACTTATTGGCGATTCAATAATCTGGATAAATTGCTCGGAATGGAGGTGTTCAGA
>JAXRKP010000934.1:87500-105000 GCA_037039925.1 Doris montereyensis | reverse complement strand
CCTATCGTCAGCCCGCTTACCTTGACATTGAGTAAAATCTGTTACTGGTAGTGAAGCTGGAAGCCAGACTAGATCTAGATATATAAATACAATTAAAATCTAGATTTTGAGACCTAGAAACTATATCTAGATTCTACGTCTAAATAAAGATAATTTTCATCGTCATCATCATTGTTGTTGGTGTTGCTGTTGATTTTATCTACCTGCGATTGTGTAATTCAACCGGAATCCTCTGCTGTTGGAGTTACCAGCAAGATGGTATGTTATGGCCACTCTTTGACCAGAGGAGTAGAATGTAGGGGGCTTACTGCTCCACAATAGTGAGATGCTCTTCCCTGAAGAAATAAAAAAATTGTATGCAGAGACTAAAAGTGAGGCGATGGGCTAAGAAGGAGTCAACATGAGTGTATGAAATAATACCAAAATAATATCAAATGAAGCGCCGTATGTGCAGCCAGACTAGATCTCCTCATTTAGTCGCAATCGCAATGGAGAAAAACGTGTTTTGGTATCTAAAATATATATACTACACTCAATGACGTGAAGTTATCGCCATCTCTGAATGTCTTCAAGAAGCACTTAGAGACATATTATTCATTTAGAAAAGCTTTTAATGTTTCAGGTCAGAGAGTATTATTTAACAACGGGAATTTTTATGCCCTTTTTTGCATTTTTTCGTGTGGTTGTGTATGTAGTAAGTAATATCATTTTGTTTTCTCCTTGTAATGCTCCCAGAGCTCTATATATGAGATGTTGACATAATATAAATGAGCGTTATGATTATTATTATTATTATCATTATTATTATCATCATCATCATCATCATCATTATTATTATTATTATTATTATTATTATTACTATTATTATTATAATTTTTTTAAATATTATTATTACTATTATTATTATTATCATTATTATTATTATTATTATTATTATTATTATTATTATTATTTTTTATTATTATTATTATTATTATTATTATCTAGAAGGGGAAGAGTTTGGAACTTTCGGTGCTCTAGATAAGGAGGCCCTTCCAGTGTCTTGGTTTGCTCTTTGTTGTGTAAGCTTACAGGACCCAAGCCTTTTTTTCTTTCTGAGGCTAACATTCTTAGGCAGATTTGGTAAGCCAGGACAAAAGAGTGCTCTGGTGTGGCTGTCTACAATGTCATGCCGTTGCCCTGTTTCTGTCTAAATTGAATTCTCACCCTCACGCTCATACTTACGGACGTCCCTTCTCCGATGGAAAGAAACTCATTTGGACAATTCTGTTGGTCCAGTAATGAAAGGTCGGTGATCTGAACTTTGACAGTGTTGTAAGAGGAGCCCGAGTCAATGACCCAAGAACACCTGACGGCACTGGAAAACGGACTTGGGTAGTTGGGAGACGAGATCACCGCAGGCGTCGAAGAAGCGTTGAAGGACCCTCCACATAACCCTATCAGGAAAAAGACACATATATCGAAATTAGATTTATAAATCAAGGATGTCAGGAAAGGAAAGAAAACTGTGTAGATCCAATCTATGCTTTTACCTACAAATGGGATAATGACCGGATGGGAAAGCTGTTTAAATCGTTTAATCGCAAACTAAATTTGCAGGCCATTAGAAATATGTTGAAGAAAAGAAGATTGGACTTTTAATTCCCCCTATCTATCATTGTATGAATACATCGGAATGGTTATTGTGCAGATTGCTTGCGTCATTGAGATTCACATCTTAACGTGGATATTCCCTCCAAAAACTGCAACTAGGCCTAAAAAAACCAGGGTTTGACTTCCTAACTCGAGGTACATTCATTAGGTAAGCGCTTTGACAGTGCTACCGGCTACCGGCTCTTGCCAAGCAATCGATCAGCGTCTTTCCGTCAAAAACTTTAATACCTTGTCCACCACTTGCGGCGATCTCAGGGTGACTGAAAGAAAAAGTCGGACCTACTAGTAGTTAAGGTGTTGTAGATGAACCGTAGTGCTGTGAGCTGGTAATCACGACGACACTGGTTCAAGCCCCACGGCTGGTACAGGTAGGTTTTTTTCCACAATGTTTTACTCTTCGGAAAGGTCCTTAATTCTACTTTTCTCACTTGAATCAGGCGTGAATGAGTACCCAGCTATAGGTAGAGAAAGATCTTGTCAGAGTGTTAGTACAAAAAGTCTAATAGGTTTGTGTACTGTATGCTCCCACGAGAGTTAAGAAGGACTGAATGAAATGGCATGCTGGGGGATAAATGATGTACAGTTGGTGAGCCTGCACTTATGTGGTGACACGGACTATAAATCCATCTCTACCTTTATCTTCAAAGCCATTATGACCCATAGAGCCAGAGCTTATCCTTGTTTCTACAATGTGAAGCAGAACATGGGATAATAATCACTCCCTGGACAGGACACAAATCTGATGCATATTTTGCTCCCGCACTAGTGCTTGTACCCATTTGCACCTGGGTCGTGTGGGAAAATGCCTGTTCAGTGTCTTTCCAAGGGGACAAACTTGCTAGGATTAGCTCAGGACCCCATGATCTCAAGTCCAGCAGCCTAACCACTCGGCCAATGCCACCAGTCAGACTGAAGTCATAGACAATTACTCACGGTCATTTTCTCCTATGGTGGCTGTAAATCCAGTGCCTTGTATACTCCCGTCGGTATAAAAAGACACCAGCATTACATTTGAGGATGCAGTGACTGCATCCGGAAGTGAGCTGCCACAAAATGTGCCTAAAACAGACGCTTGTTTGGTTTGACCATCGTATACCTTTCAAAGAGAAGAGAAAATAGTAACATTACACTAATTTAGTTTGCATAAAGAAACGTACAAGTGAGGTTCAAGATATTTGTTGACCGAGCACTTGGTGAAAATATTTTGACATCGTAAAAATCAATGACCTTATGCAGTCTATCAATCAATCTATCTGCCTGTCAGTCTGTCTGTCCATGTGTTTGTTTGTCTGTCTCTCAGCCCATTTATCTACCGGTATCTATCTATCTATCTGTCTGTCAAAATATATTTAACTATCTATCTGTTTGTCTGTCTGTCTGTGCGTGTGTGTGTGTGGGACTGGCTGACTGCGTCTTTGTTAGCTATCTGATCATCCTTTTTATCTCTGTCATTGAACGTCTGTCTATATCCCTTTCACACACGGCTCTCTATCTCACTCTGTCTGTCTCTGTCTCTCTATCTCACTCTCTATCTCACTCTGTCTGTCTCTGTCTCTCTATCTCTCTATCTCAGTCTGTCTGTCTCTGTCTCTCTATCTCTCTCAGTCCATATGTGTGTGTCTCTCTTTGTACATCCTTATCCCTCTCTGATTCTCTCTGTCTTTCTCTCTCTATCTGTGTGTCTCTGTCTGGCTCTCTCTGTGTCTCTGTCTCTGTCTCTCTCTCTGCATCTCTCTGATTGTCCATCATTGTTTCTGTCTTATCAAGCATTCTACAACAGTGTACAGTGGTCTCCGCCCAATCCCACCCTTGGGAAGGAAACTGAGCCGGGCTGAGTGGATAGCCAGATCACATCCAATTGAACAGTACGATGACTGCAAGAAGCGTGTTATCAAATAGGTGGTCTAATTTGCATATTTCACAGTCACTCTGTAGACCAATTAAATCATGAGAGCCGTGCATGGGCATGAAGGATGGAAGGGTGGCCAACACATTATGGGCCGAAACTGTCAATCACTCCGTCGACCATTAAACTTAGGGAGATATGCGTGGGAATGGGGGATGGAAGGGTGACCCACGTCTGGTCCGAGTAGAACAATCATGCATGAAGAAAATGGCCAGCTTTAAGCTATTATTCAACCACTGTCTACCCGTCATCTACGGCGAGTCTATTGCACAGCGTCGAACTCTAACACAAAACCCGATCTCTTAGTTGTAGTCAGGTGCAGGTAGTGAATTACCGGCGCACGGCCGTCTGACAAGGGTCTGCTAGCACCAAAGGGTCCCTTGGGTAATGATCGACACCGCTACCGAAATGAGCCAAAAATTATCCAACTTCAACCATTTCTAATTAAGGCACAAAATCACTTTTCAGCTCAGTTTTTATTTTCACTAAAACGCTCAATATCTACTCTTGTGTTTGAGAAAATCCGGTGCTGCTATCATTTGTGGCTTTTGTGTAGTGTACCTTTTTGTGGGGTGGGTATATTTTAAAAATTGAGTAGGCTTTATCAGCAATTAGTATCTTATTACAAAAAAAACGGAACTTTATATAGCCGTCAGCCTGTGTTAAATTTATTTAGGTTTCATCGTCAATTCTAGAGTTATGAATTTTGTTCGAACCCCACCCACTATTTCCAACACAAAATGCAGGTTTATTTATTTGTTCACAGTCCTTCCGTTTTTCCGACATGATATGCATTTTCAAGTCAACCATTTTCGACAATACTATCAACGGTTTACAATACATCAAGTCAATTACAATTATTTGCATGTTTAAGAACGTAGAGTACACATGATATTGGGCAAATTCTATAATATCCATCTATAGCTAGCTAACAAATGTATCCCTATAATACTATTTCTCTCTCTCTCTCTTTTCTCTCTCTCTCTCTCTCTGTCTCTCTCTCTGTCTGTCTCTCTCTCTATCTCCTCCCTCTCTCTCTTTTCTCTCTCAAGGTCGCTTATATTACAGTGCTTGTTAGTTAAACAAAGCTAGCTCGGTCATTTTTCTTATGAAACCTCCAATGTGTCTTCATCAGGTTTACAAAGGAAGTGAGATGAGTTTCTGCCAGTTTGGTAATTATTGCAAGTTCGGTTTTCGAGATTTTGAAGTTTAAATTCATATTGTCTGCAATTAATTTCAATTTTCCTAGACCTACTTTGAACTCTTCTTGCTTAATAGTGAATGATGTCTTGGGTGTAATTTTTTAGAACAATGGAAAAGTACTCAGCTCACACTTGGTGACCACACGCTTATGACATTCAGACTAATAAATATGGTGAAAAAAGATCAATATAATATAGTCATTTAATTGATATTTCCGCAGCTGCCGACAGGTAAGGCTTGCGTTGCCTTCTGACCGTAGCTGTCCTCGGTCAACGTGACCAAACTGGCGGGTAGAAGAAACTGAGAGGTACGGGTTTTCGACGCGTGATTGATCAACGCGTTTGTACTGAGCAATAGAATGTTACGAAATAATTAACCAGGTGGTAGACGAGAGAGAAAAAAAGTTCCTTTTGTTCCGCCCCATAAGACATAGCCTAATTTCTACACGCATCACCCTGTATTGGTTATTACATATATCATCTTTGTGGTAAAATTAATTGTCTTTCTATGTGTTTTCAATAAAGGAAATTATTTTCATCCCTTTTCGTGAAAAGGTATGACAATGCTTCAATGATTGATTAATGAAGTATGCCTTGACTTTGCCCGAAAAGTGAGACGTTAGCCGGACTGGAGTGAGATATTAGAGGGTGAATTTTGTTGGGTTTTTTTTAATTTGGTATCCTGAACAAAATGGGATGGTAGACGGATTGAGCCGACAGGCGATAGGATGTTAGGCAGAGACCACTGTACATTTGTTCCTGAAAAGTCCAGACCATGAACTCACCTTAATGTAGTCAAATTCACAGGTCTGACTGAACTCCACATCTATTGAGTTGAACGTTAGGGTCGCAACTTTGTTTTCATCTTGAGATAAAAGATCAAGAGAAGAACAATGGAAATAAATGTAACTGTTTTGACAACTTGTTACTATAATGTAATATGAATAACATGAACGTTTCTGATCCTACAAAACCAAAAACCTGGCATTGGTAAACTCTCAGATTATCCAATGTTTACCACTGTTTCATGTTTTCAGCTTACTCTTTCACCGACGAAGTAGAGTAAAATCAACTCTTCCTTGCTAACACTTTAAATCTAAAATACTTTGTTCCAGCTTGCTGTCGTCTTTTTCGACATGGGTCGTTTGACCTCAAAGACAGCCCTTGAAAAGAAGGACACAGTCCCTTACGGCCTCAGCTGGCTTCGAGGGTCAGTTGGAGGTCTCACAGCTTAATTCTTGGCAATCGGGTGAACCCCATTTACCCCACATCGGGTAAAAAAAAAGCTTGCTGTAAAGGAGTACATTTTTCTCATCTATTACGCATCTGGTCATAAAAACCAGGAATTAACTCCGGCTCTATGGACCACAATACCTTTGAAGAAACTTGATGTTTGTATACTTTTTTTACTAAACTGCGAAGAGAGAAAGCTTAAAATAGCATGCTTCATAACCAAAGTGATCTTTGTGGAAGCTACTGGTGCAGTAGTCCATCATCCAGCACCCTCACGACAGATGAGGATGGGTGATGTGCAATATCAATCGAAAAGTCAGAATAGATAGCAGGTGGGTGTAAATTTTGAGGTTCGCAAACAAGACAGAGTAGTAGCCTATCCAGTATCAAAAACGCACTTAAATTTGCACTTGGGCCATCAGTAGTTTTTCCAACCATTCGCTCAAGCTATAACTGTAAGCAACACCATTCGCTCAAGCTATAACTGCAAGCAACACCATTCGCTCAAGCTATAACTGTAAGCAACACCATTCGCTCAAGCTATAACTGTAAGCAACACCATTCGCTCAAGCTATAACTGTAAGCAACACCATTCGCTCAAGCTATAACTGTAAGCAACACCATTCGCTCAAAGCTATAACTGTAAAATAATTCCCATTCGCTCAAGCTATAACTGCAAGCAACACCATTCGCTCAAGCTATAACTGTAAGCAACACCATTCGCTCAAGCTATAACTGTAAGCAACACCATTCGCTCAAGCTATAACTGTAAGCAACACCTTTCGCTCAAGCTATAACTGTAAGCAACACCTTTCGCTCAAGCTATAACTGTAAGCAACACCATTCGCTCAAGCTATAACTGTAAGCAACACCTTCGAAATGTTCACGTCCCAATTGACTTTTTCTTAGGTAGTTCAAACTGCAATTTCTTTTTTCATATGTAGGATAACAGTTACTATTTTATCTGATAGAGCTTGCTCTTTATAAGAAGATTTGATACAAAATATTAAGTTCTTGCTAAAGGGTTCAGAAGTTATAGCATTCTTAAAGCATGAAAATATACCCTTCTTTCACTACCTTTTGCAAATCGTAATATACATGTATTTCATTTTTGAGGACGTGCAAAAAATACGAAAAGAAAGGAGATAAAGTGAGAGATCCGATAACTCTCTATGACGTGTACAATATACTCAATTTTTTTCAAGGTGTCGAAAAAATACATCAAATGCCCCATTTTCATCCCCATACCTCACCGCTAACTGAATGCTGAACTCACCGGCGAATATGGTCCATTCACAATCCAGGTTATCTTCATACTGGTCATCACCATCTCCGTCCACAGACGAGATGGACGAGGAATTTGGCGGATGACTCCACAGCCGTGAGCTGGACCTAATGGGATGGGAGGAAAAAATGTATTTCTGCATGAGCAATATCAAAGTGTTGGTGTGTTGTTTATTGTTTTTTTTTGGGGTTTTTTGTTTTAATTAGAACATTGACAAAATTATACACCTCTCGTCGCAAACGTTTATGTTGCTTGGCGCCGTTGCATGACATGTATACAAAACTAGGTCAGTGAAAAGCTGAATGAACAAGACATCCAATGATATAAATTTCCTTCTTGTTAAATATTAATTTACCTTCGAAAAACCAAGTTAAAAATTTTGTCCGAGAAAAATCAAATGTAAGTATCGGTCAATCGGGATGAAATATATCATACAAAAAAACAAACCTTATTTTATCTTCTTTTATTGGTAACAAAATCAAGAAGTGGGCATTATTTGCCGTGAGGCGCCGTCATTTTATTGCATCGCTATCAAGGCGAGGTTGCGCTCTAAGTGCAAACCAGCCATGGCAGAGCTCAATCTCAACGCTGATGCGAACGTTGATCAAAATCACTTTAATAATGAAGATTCTTCTGTGTGTGATCGGAAACCCATCTATGATCTGATTTGTAAGTATTTCATGTCATTATCAGTTATTGTAAATGTTAGAGCTGTGTGAGTTTTACATGTTTTTACTTGTTTGAAGGTGTCGGGTTGGTGAGTAGATTTATCTCTAATTTCACCGTTTCTTGGTTTCAACAGTTGACGTGGGTAGACTCAAAATACATGCATCTCTAATTTATTTGCATCAGTTTTTGTCCCATATGATAGCTATGTATAAATCAAGGAATAGCTCAAGTTTTATTTTAGAGTTAATATAATTTTTCATGTAGGCTAATTTAGGCCACACAGCTTGTGGAAGAGACGGTATATTTCTATCAATCTGAATCGGTTTCAATATGGCTGCCGTTTGCTGCCAACTGAGGAACGGGGTGGAAGGGCTCATTTCAATACAATAATACATGCATTAAGGGTGGCATTCTTCTTGGCGAAATATTAATAATTATTTTCTAAGTTGTTTTAGGTGAATAAGGACATGATGTTTATAATAATTATAACGATTTAGAAATAGAATTGTGGCGCGCATTGAAGATTTTAAAATCTAATTGAATACACATAGAAGGCATTATTATTACTTTCCAATGGTAGTTTTTGAGTGTGATCCATTGACCAGCCATAAAATGCCGATATGAACGCATCTGGTTTTGCTATTGGTATTGGTCTTGTGACTTCTTTTTCTATGCTATCGGTAATTGGTGAAAAAATTGTTTCTTTATGTTACTAGTACCGAATGCAAACTAGATCTAGACTATCAGACAAATATTTCATTTGAATTAATGGCAAACTTAAACACACTCTACTTAAATACTTTATAGGTACAAGTGATGTAGTCTGTGTATGGGTACTTTTTCATTTGATTATATTATATATAATAAACAAATAGGAAGGGCTCCCATAGTCAGGTATACTCTATTACCCTCCCTGAACCCAGAACAGTCCCACCACCTCCACCCCCCCACCCCCCTTCCCTCCGGCAGCTCATTCCAAAGAACATCACACTGTTTGCCCGACTATGAGAGCCCTCTTAATAAATGAGCCTGGCATGCTAATGCAATATTTAAGAGGATTGAACAATCATTCTCAAGACCAGATTGTAGTTTTAATTGTTGATCACATCGTATGTTGAGTAGAGACATTAAACGAGCCGACATAGGATGTTTGGGAGTTGTATAAATGTATTCCTGTTGCTTCATCTAAAAATAACCTTTTTATGTATTCTTTTCAATTTATTTTCTCTAGCTGGCGACACCTATGAAGGTCTGAAGAGGTAATTTCTAATGACCGGGAAAGGGAGACAACCAGACCCCCAGTTCTTCCTTTCACCAACCTTCTCCTGCTGATGCTACACACACTAAGACATATTTAGTATTCTGGTCCGGGAAAGCAATTTTTGCCAAAATTGGGACAAATCTAGTCTATCATACTAGTGGATAGAGCAGCTTATTCCCATCACAATGATATTATAGCTCAGTATCGATTCTTTGAATTTATACAAATTTTTCAGAAACGATAAAGGCCTATCTTTTAAGACAGCTATTGTAAGATAAAAGCCAGAAATATTATCTTAAGTACTGCAAGTTAGGACTCATTTTCATTGTCACAATATACGCTATCCAAAACAAACCTCTTTTGAGGACCTATTACTATTAAGAATGAGTAAAAGGTGCTTGGGAAATTGAAACAGAGTCGATAAGTAGTTGAGAGCCTCTCAAGTTTTTATGAGTTTCAAAGTACTATCCTGCTCTTTTCTAGATTTATGGGAGACAAACATATTCCAGTAACAGAAAAAAAGAGAAAAATAGGATTTCCTCAAAATGTCGTTTTTTGTTCATTATTCTTAATATCATCTATCTGCTTTTTTATTTCTCAATGTATCTTCATGAAATTGGGTAGGAATGATGAGTGGAGGGGAAACAAAATGATTAGACAGTTTTTTCGATATGTATTAGTGTTTTGTAAAAATATAAATTTTTGTATACAATTTGTTTATATTTTTGGATTGTTCTCATATGTTATTTTCAAAGTTCATAAAAACAAAAACCACTAATAAAACGAAAATCCAATCTTACTAAAAGTAGATATTGTATCAAAATAGGTGTGTGTCACGTTTGAAAGAAATTTATCGAAAAATGTAGAAGCCTATCGATATTGAACTTGGGGAAATTTGAGGCAAAATCCAAGTTGGCGGCTGTTTCCATAGCAACCGGAAGCATCGAGAAGAAAATCAGGAGATATTTCAACAGCATGCAATGTCCTATACATTAGGTTAAATTGATAGGTACAAACAGGAAAAAGTCCCCCCCCCCCCCTTCTTCCGCCTTATTGCATGTCTTTTTTTTATTTTGAGTATTTTTTTCAATTATTTATAGTTGTAATGTGTTACATTAATTATATATTTATCAACTCAGGGCTTGTTGAGTTTGTGTTGGCATATATGTTACATAATTCTAAATAATGTAAAAATTTGTTATTTTCTTCTCTCATTATGACCTTACAGTATGCAAGTACACATAATTACTCATTACCAATGGATTGAGTTTGAATTTCTGATTATTTTGATGCATAATTCATTACTGTAAGGTTATGGGGAGCAATTTTATGCTCGTCCAAAGCTTGGCAAAAACCTACTTTTTTCACCACTCACAGAAAAAAATCCCCAAAATTGATTCTGGACGAGGTTCGAAAATAAAAGTTGGATAATTTTAGGTATCTGTATCTCTTGAAAGAAATTGAGAGTATTCTACACCTAAAGGACAAGGGAACTGACTTTGCAGGTATCAGAACTCTGACTTTGTAAAAACTCGATTTATAGAGGTCCAAAATTAGACTTTTTACCAATTTTCAAAAAGTAACAATTTCAGGGGCAGTTTTTTTTTCCAGTTTACAAAAATTCATAACTTTCGAACCGCTCAAGTTAAAATTGTGAAATTGATATCAAAATTCTTAGAAAAAAGTTCTATCAGAATAAATAATAACCTATCGCTTTCACCAAATAATCTTCTTTAGCTGGGATTCTTTTTTTCACCACTCAATCTCTTTATGTAGTGAAACAACTTCGAAACGAGCCTCTCTGACAGAAATCTTTCACCAGTTTTCTACACACATCCAAAAGTGATGATGTCTAATTATTGGCTGAAGACTTAGACACAAGCACACATGTCGCACTTGAGGGCCTGGCACACATACCATAGGTAGACCAGTAACCTCCAGAGAATCCGGTCCTGCTTATAGAGCCGTCTGTGATAAATCTCAAAAACATTTGGTTGCCAGAGGACCGAATGATGTCAGGCAAATCCGATAACTCTCCGCAGAATGATCCAATGCGGTTAGAATTCTCATCCGGTCCATCATAGACGGAAAGAGAGTCGAACAAACATCGTGAGTGCCGCTCTATTTCAAATTGAGAAAACCTGTAAACACATACGGTGGAAAGGAATGTGACCAGAGTTGGGTCAAAAATATCAAAACAAGAATTAATTACACAATGAATGGTTTGGGTTTTTTTATATAGAGATTAATGAAGTTTAACATTACTGGAGAGAATGAATATTAACTGCCGTGGCATCATAACGACCGAATGATCAGCGCAAATGATAGATCTTTCGGCACCTAAAAGCATGGGGTTGAGGGGCAACGTTTAAATCTCAAAATTGACACATTTTGATGATAAGGATGACAGTTACAAAGAAACAAACAGACAATAAGGCGAACATGTGAGAATGATGAAATGTTGCACGGAAACTGTCTATTTCTAGTTGATGAACATATAACTGTATTTTTTTTTACTTCTTCAGCGTTTCACATTTTGGAATCTTTCCATTTACAACATTATGATATCAAAAATCTTGAACGTTGCCAGCATAGTACATGTATGGTATTTTAGAATCTTTAAAGAGAGTGAAATTGGCCTGAGTGCTTCTGTACGGATGAAAAATGTGCAGTACAAATGTAAAATGTACAGTACAAATGTAAAATGTGCAGTACAAATGTAAAATGTACAGTACAAATGTAAAATGTGCAGTACAAATGTAAAATGTACAGTACAAATGAAAAACGCGCAGTAAAAATGTAAAACGTGCAGTACAAATGAAAAACGTGCTGTACAAATGTAAATGTGCAGTACAAATGAAAACGCGCAGTTAAAATGTAAAATGTACAGACACACAATTTCATATATACGTATATAATATGATCAAATTTGAAGATAAAATTTACATTACAAAGCAATTAAATTGAAAAATTGCCTTCTGTTGAACAAAAAAGATTTACTATTATTTTGAAGTAACAGTAGGCTCAAAATGCGTTTTTGCTTACTTCAGGGCGATGATCTTGTCACTTGCCACTGTGATGCTCCATGAACAGTTTATGCTATGGTGTAAGAGTTAGGGAACAATGGCGACTTGATTAAGCCCGTTTCATCAGTAAACAATCCACCACAATCTATACAAAACAGGAAATTTAATACAATATGAAGATGAACTTGCACTTTGATCGATTGAAAATCAACAACATTTTGAGCAGTCTAATACTTTTGTAGTCTGACAGCTTGTAAGTAGAACATGAATCATGATTAGCTATAAAAATGAAAGAAAAAAATATCTACCCATAATAAAAATTTCAGCTTCATGTTGCACATTATTTTAGAAATGAATTAATTTTGTTATGACAGAAGGCTGTTGAAAGGATTTGATTAAACAATTACTTCTATAATTACTTCCACTGCTACTACTACTTCTACAACTCCTGCTACTGCAAACTACTTCTGTACGAATACTACTACTACTACTTTTACTACTATTAGGCTGTCAAAACCCGCTTCAATTTTTGTCAAGAGGGCGCAAAAAGTTAGAAAACTAGATCTTCACATTTGTCTTCTCACATCATGGAAAGAAATTAAACCTAGACAAATTTTATATCACTGTAAACATTGTTGATCTTTATATCATTTGATCATAAACAAACTCATTTTGAAAGCCAGACTGTCTTGTTTTTATCTGTGTACAAAAGACACATTTCGTGTTTTTCATCCTACGATCGGACCGTAACTCAAATACCTGTTCGCGCTTTTTACGCCTTGGTTTAGATTTTCGAGGACAGATGTGTATCACTAGGACTAGATAGGCAAATCATTTTTCTCTTGAATCCCAAAATTTTATTATGCTCAAAGCTATGGGACGTTTTTGCGAGCATTTCAAATTACCCCACCCTCAACGCCTGCACACTCCAATCCGCAAGCCTAGTCATCAATATGACTAGCGAGCATGACTGCCTTCAAAGCAATTTAAAAAAATGATTGAACTAATACAAAAATTAACATAAACTCTAGATCTAGATCTTAACTATAGATCTAGGCTTATAGTGGTCTAAATTCTAGATCCAGATCTAGTTGTAGCATACAAACAGCCATCAGTAGGCCATATTACTTAACGACATGAATCGATGAGAATCAATTATTTATAGGTCTAGATCTATTTGGACAGGTTTATGATGGTGGGGATTCTCAGTACTTGTTTAAAGTTTGAGATTAGAAAGCGCCAACTTAAATAATGTTTCACTTTTCACAGTAAATATGGCAATTATTAAAAGGTGTTCGAAAAAGATGAATCTATTTAAAGGCCTGTTAATTTTTAGCTCATTATTGTCAGTAACTGATGTACATAATTGTTTGAAAGTCAGACTGTCTTGTTTTTGTCTGTGTAAAAAAGACACATTTTGTATTTGAGAGTTTCACGGACCCATGTAGAAATTGCCAAATGGAATAGTCTTCTAGAAGTACGGGATACAGTGAAAAGGGATTATGTAATAACAGTAGCGCCGGCAGTAAATATCCTATATTTATGAAGTCACCTCACGTAGAAGGAGGCATGGGAAATAATATCATAACTAATATGTATTTCAATTATCCGGATGTCTCGATAATCTTCACAGATGAGCTGAGGCGGATTTTTTCTTCTTTATTTGTACACGATAATCCAGAAATTGGGATTCGGAATCCAAACACCTAATTTTGGAACAAGTTAACACAATATAGAGAGTTTATGCTTCGATAATCTGAACACTCCTGATCGCGCACGATAGTCTATCCAGTCCGCTGACAGTGCATCACTGCCACTGACCCGACTTTCCTTACACTAGACGCCCCTAATAAACTAGGGGCGTCTGGCTTACACTTAAACCCTTCAGCCATGCTATTTAGCAACAAGGTGTCGCACCCAATTAACTGGTGTGCCACATTGGCCATGCAGACGGACAGACGTGAGTGGGGTCCAGTCGGCCCAGACACACGAGACCACCACTTGTGAGTGTCGGTTGGCCAAGACACACAATATCGCCGCCTATCACTCAAATGGTTACACAACGGCAAAACAAAAGATGAACCAATTTGATCAAACACATTTCATAGGCTTTCATCTTGCCACAGAAAACACTTGGCAAATGACGTAGGTTACCAATACCGCCTCAGTCATTGGTATGAAATGCGAATTTTAGAAAATCTCTTCACTTGTCTCACTTGCGCATCACACACAAGTTCAACCGAGTTTCAGTAGCACTTAATCAAATTTTTTCCCCGACCTAACAATGTCAGAACCTTCAGCAAAATGGAGAAGAGTAGAGATACCACCTCACTATGTCAAAACCTTCAGCAAAAAGAAGAAAGGTAGACATACCACTTGAAGTCAAGCGAGAGTTAGCAAAGAAGAAAGCTGACCACCCTAAATTAACAATCTAAAAACCTTGCTGAGGAAAGATTTGCGCTTGATATCGGGAGGTCGACTGTAAGAAACATTTTAAGGGACAAAGACAGATGGCTGACACTGACAGAAACCGAAAGCGGTACACATGAGAAGGCAACAAAGCACAACAACTTGGGGCAATCTTGATATCAACAACTATCAATACAGCGGAGGTAAATTTTGTGTTGTGAAATACTTCCTCAATTTAGTCTTTCATCTAATCTTCTTTGTACTTTCTTTCTGTCTTTGTCTCTCTTTCTCTCTCCTCTCTCTGTCTCTTTCTTCTTCTTTTTGGCATGGTGTAAATTGTGTGTTAGTGAGAAACCTGAAGTACCAGTCAAAGAAGAGAGAGAGAGAGAGAGAGAGAGAGAGAGAGAGAGAGAGAGAGAGAGAGAGAGAGAGAGAGAGAGAGAGAGAGAGAGAGAGAGAGAGAGAGAAAGAGAGGGAGAAAGAGAGGGAGGGAGGGAAGGAGGAGGAGGGAGAGAGGAGGGAGGAGGGAGAGAGAGAGGGAGGGAAGGAGGGAGGGAGGGAGGGAGAGAGAGAGAGAGAGAGAGAGAGAGAGAGAGAGAGAGAGAGAGAGAGAGAGAGAGAGAGAGAGAGAGAGAGAGAGAGAGAGAGAGAGAGAGAGAGAGAGAGAGAGAGAGAGAGAGAGAGAGAGAGAGAGAGAGACTGGGAGGGAAGAGAAGAGAAATAGAGAGTTCAGGCCAATGATGAAAAGTATCGTTGTGTTTTGTCACCCGTAATATGCACCGGCCCTCACAACTGTAAGTTCCGAGTCCTTTCGCTGAATCAAAATGTGCCCCTTTGGTCATTGATTCAATAACCCAGATGTCTCGATAATCCGGACAAATTGTTCGGGAACAGAGGTGTTCGGATTATCAAGACGCCACGGTATTTTACTTTTTTTGAGATTACAAAAATACTACTTTTTCATCAACTTTTAAATCCACGTAACCTTCTTAAACATTATCGTATAAAGATATGTTGGTATCAATGTACTCAAAATAAAAAGTTCTTTCAAATGGTGTATTACATGACATACTAGTAGAAATATTTCAATTTGGGTTTAACAGCCTACTACTACTTCTACTACTACTGCTGCTGCTACTAATGATATTACTGCTGCTACTACTACTACTATTACAATTACTACTACTACTACTACTACTACTACTACTACTACTTCTACTACTACTGCTGCTGCTACTAATGATATTACTGCTACTACTACTACTACTACTACTACTACTACTACTACTACTACTACTACTACTACTACTACTACTACTACTACTGCTGCTACTATTAGTACCCCTCATACTAATACGACTACTACAACCACTTCTACTACTACTATAGCTAATGATAATAATACTGTTAATTATGATTGCAATAATAATAAATAAAAAAAATTATGATAATAATTATGATAAAATGATAATGTAACAAAAGTATTTAATGATAAAAGAGAACAAGAATATATCTGACGATGATAATGGTGATGCACATACTATAATGGTGATGCACATACTATAATGGTGATGCACATACTATAATGGTGATGCACATACTATAATGGTGATGCACATACTATAATGGTGATGCACATACTATAATGGTGATGCACATACTATAATGGTGATGCACATACTATAATGGTGATGCACATACTATAATGGAAAGAAAGTTCATCGTGTATGGCTTTTTAAATCAAACCTCTAAAAAATTGTTAGAAGTAACCTTAAAATTGTTAGATGGATGTGGGAGAAGTAAAAAAAAACCAAACACTTGGAAGATTATTTTTTTAACATGAATATTTTTGGTATTGAGTCTTAAAGTCATGTCAGCTTAACACAATTACATCTCGATAATCCGAACAGATGAGCTGTAATTGGACGAAGCTCAGTATCGACTCATTGAATTTAGACTAATTTTTTAGGAACTACACAGGCTAAACCTTCAACACATATCTGTTGTACTATAAATGTCAATCATTTTGTCTAAAGTACTGCATGTTGGTACTCATTTTAATGGTTACAATGTACTCTATCCAAATATCTACTTTTGACGAACTGTCCTGAATATTGCCTTAGATCGGCCGGAATGTATTTGACATATTCCTTTGCACCTGTCATCAGAAATGTAATACAAAAGAAGCTGGGGAAGTTGAAATAGGGTCGACAAGAAGAAGTTCACAGAGCGTTTCAAGGTTTTATCACACTTCAAAGTATTATCCTAATCTCTTGTAGGTTAATGCAAGAACAAAAAAATTCAAATAACAGGAAAAAAAAATGTTAGTTTTTGGCAACAACTTATCAACTTCTTTTTGATTTATAGTCCGATTGCCCCCAAATTTGGTATGAAACATCAATAGCCAAATACAAAAAAATATCATTCAGAGGCAATTTTCGATATCGTTTTAAATTTTTGCAAAAAAAAATATTTCTGTGATTAATTTTGAAACTTTGCTTGTTTTAAATTCATAAAATCATAACCGTTACATTTATCAAAGATCCACTTTGTAAAAACTCTAGATATTGGATCAATTAAAGCGTGCACATTTCTGATAGAAACTTAAGAAGACATTATCAGTTGAAGTTGACCTCATTTTCATAATGAACATCCAAGATGGTGACGATTCCATGGCAACCGGATGATTAACGCATTTCCCCCTATTTTTCCAGCTAGTTTAGACATGCTGAGTTCAAGTTTAATGGTTAAAATTGTCTATCTTAAGGACTGTAAAAAATCATGCATCAAAAAACCCCCATTAATTATCTTATGTGAAGAGAAACGTTCTCTCACCTTCAGCATAGTAAACGGCCT
>JAXRKP010000934.1:77500-82500 GCA_037039925.1 Doris montereyensis | reverse complement strand
AAATCATTGAATAGGGCTGATGTTGCCTTGGTTCAAATATAATTTTTATGCTTTTTGCCTTACAATTAAATAACTAAAAATGATCGAGTCATTGAAATGAAGTAAAGGAAAAAAAAAAAAATCTATTTATTTGTGTACAAAATGGACGTATATACGTCTATTTATTTGACAGTTTGTCACTTTCTAAAAAAATTTGATGTAAACAAGTGAGTCCACTCCCTGACTTATCTATTTAGGTTAGAGTTTCATGGTGACAACAATAACAGAAATCTTCATTCACACTATTCATTTGATGAGTTGTTCTCTTCATTTAAATCTATTTATTTGAGCCTTCTTTATTTTTATTTATCTTCTCTTGGTTCAAGGCTTCATCCAATATTTATAAATATACTAAATTTGAAGGCGTGTTTGATCATATAAAGGACAAATAAATCTCATATCCTATTTTATCTACACTGTTCGTGGACTTACACGGCTTTAGATAATATCACGATGAGATGATGCATGTCTTTGTCTGTTTATCTGTCAAATAGATTTCTTATGTCTGTATTCTTCTCTTTTCTCTTCTCCTCTTTTGTTTTCTTCCTCTTCCTCTTCTCCTCCTCCCCCTTCCTCTTCTCCTTCTTCTTGTTTTCATTGCCATAATACTGTAAGAAGATGGGTTATGTGTAAAGAACATCATAAGAGATACCTAAATTTAGCAATAGGAAAAAGTATGGACTATTTATCTTATATTTTTAGAGCTGTTCTATTATGACATGTATCCTGTGATTTCATATTAAAAACAATAAAGATTTCTGAATAGATAAAATAACTACGTTTTTTATATAAGATGTCACATAAACAAACACTATACCGCAGTATGTATCTTTCATTCTGTAATAGTAGAGGTATTAGCATTTATAAGCAAAGAACAGAATGATTATAGAAGTAGAAAGATCCGTCTGTGAAGTAGGAGGACTGAGGACAATGAGTCGGTGGAGGACAAGGCCAATCACAGGAGAGGAGGTGGATGATTAAGAGTAGCAAACAGTATCAGTAGACAAAAATAAGAGAAAATTGAATATGTATGTGTAGTAGCAGTGGTAGTAGTAGTAGTAGTGAAAGATATTATAGTAGTAGTAGTAGTAGTAGTAGTAGTAGTAGTAGTAGTCCAGAGTTGCTTGTCAGTAGTAGTAGCATAGCATATGTAGACAAAGAAAGAAGTAGTAGTTATAATAGTCATAGTAGCAGTGTAATTATTAATAAAATCATTGAATAGTAGCTTTTTGCCTTAGTATTGTAAGTAAAGTAGTAGTCTAGTAGCAACTTAAAAAAAAGTGTAGTAGTATAGTAGAGTTTCATGGTACAACAATAACAGAAATCTTCAGTAGTGTGTAGTAGGCCTCAATATTTATAAATATACTAAAAGTATCATATAAAGGACAAATAGTAGTTTAGATAATATCACGATAGTATGTAGTTTCTTTAGTATTGTAGTAGTGGGTGTGTAAAAGTATAAGAGATACCTGTGGGAGCAATAGGAAAAAGTATGGACTATTTGCCATATTTTTAGAGCTGTTCTATTAATTAGTGAGTGATAAAATAACGGTAGTAGTAAACAAACACTAGTAGAGGTATTAGCAATAATGATTATAGAAGTAGTGAGTATAGTAGTAGTAGTAGTAAAAGAAGTAGGAGGATTTTGGATGTAGCAGTGGTAGTAATAGTAGTAGCAGTGGTAGTAGTAGTAGTAGTAGTAGTAGTAGTAGTAGTAGTAGTAGCAGTAATAGTAGTAGTAGTAGTAGTAGTAGTCATAGTAGCAGTAGTAGTAGTAGTAGCAGTGGTAGCAGTAGTAGTAGTAGTAGTAGTAGTAGTAGTAGTAGTGGTAGTGGTAGTAGTAGTAGTAGTAGTAGTGGTAGTAGTTAGTGGTAGTAATAATAGTCGTAGTTACAGTAGTAGTAATTGTAATACAACGGAGCCACAGTGGAGTGAAGTCAAAGGCGAAATATGACAATAAGTGACAACTCCACTAATAAAGACAGAACAAACATGTGACCCGTTTTGGTATAACCAGTTTTGTCAAACAACAAACGAGAAATATCTAAGAAACTCTAGATCAAAGCACTACCTAGGGCATCAAACAGTGTGATTTCAGAAGAAGAAAAGAAAGGATTTCAAGAAATAAATAAAAAAGACAGTGATGATAAGAAAAGTAAGTAGAAGGGAATGTGAAGAATAAATAGGTGCGAGAATGAAACCAAAGATCTAGAATGAAATAAATCCCCGTATTGTATCGATACATTTGTAATTTGTATACATTTCTGCACCTTTAGTGTAAATTTTTGCCTTAATTGATACTTCCTTTGATTCAATTTCTATCATTTCTTCTTTTCAGACCCAGTGAGATATAGATCTAGTCTTACAGTTATCCTCTTTTTTCGTTCTTGTTTCCCATACTCACACCTCTCTCTCTCTCTTTCTTTCTTCCCTCATTTTTCTTTTTTCTCTCTCTCTCTCTCTCTCTCTCTCTCTCCTTTTCTCTTTTGATCTCCTCTTCTCACCTTTTATTACTTATTTTCATATTTTTATTTCATTCTAGATCTGAACCTTCAATTTTTGCTCCTATACATTCTTCCCATTCCCTTCTGCTTACTTTTCTAAAACCGCAACGATTAATAATAATATAGGACTGGACAAGACTCAGTGTAAATCCTGCATCGAGTCCCTCGTTTTGACTTACACTTGTACATGATAGGATGATTTGAGGATCCCCTTCTGATTCGCTTAACATGCGATAGATTTTGTATGCTAAATTCTAAGCAAAAATTCTCTTTTTCTTTTTACCTAGTGAGTTTCCCCAATGAAATCAAGATGAGCTAATCAAACTCTACCGTGAGACTAAATTCATACTTGATACTCTGTAGAGCAGAGAGAATCTACCTCTGACTACAGATGAGTCGGTCTGGAACATGACAAAGGCCTGGTTGGATGGAAGCACAATCACTGGCATGTCTGTGACGTTACCAGTAGCATACCGGCCTATCAATGGACTTGTGGCGAGAGAGCCTGAAAAAAACAAATATTTGATAATCAATTGGTTTGGAATCAATTTCTGCTCTAAGTATAATATCGATAGATCTACAGGGTATTTGGATCAAACAAAAATCGTTAAATCTCTGCAACCAACACAAACCAGTCAAGATTTGACTTTGATTTTACCAGCATTCACAAGTAAGGTGATCTTAGTTAGAGTTTTTTTGTGTGCCCAGACTACCATGTAAACCACCAAGGAATCTTTAACATGCACAGAGTGTGTTGTGATCTGTACCTGAGACCTCCTTGGAGTTCACTGAAAATGTGTGTGTGTGCATTTGTGTGTGTGTGTGTGCATTTGTGTGTGTGTGTGTGTGTGTGTGTGTGCATTTGTGTGTGTGTGTGTGCATTTGTGTGTGTGTGTGTGTGTGTGTGCATTTGTGTGTGTGTGTGTGTGTGTAGCAGCTTTGGTAGCTGATAGCTACCATGGTTGTTCTGTGTCATGTTGCCTTGAGTCCATATTATGTTGATATAGCATTGCACACCTAAGAAAATATTCTACCATCGTGCCCTGCAACTGACATTTAAGTTACGATCTTGATGTCGATTTCTACGATTGTACTCAACAAAAAGAGTATTATAAGCTGAGGAATCGGTGTACCTTCTCTGATTTCCACCCTGTCATAAGCGCAGACATTGTGGGACTCTAGGTGCAGGCGATTAAATTGAAGTAAAATTGAAGCATCCCCATAAGTGCGAGCTTCAATACGCCAGATACATTGCACGCTGTTATTATAGCCGTCGACGGTGATGTTTCCACTTGTGTCGGTCAGAAGGCCACCACAAACTGAAAATATCAAGATATTTTACTTCATAATCAGTGTTTTCTAAGCTGTGCACGTGTGCGGGTAAGAAATGTCTGTGCACACCAACGAAAAACAAACAACAGCACACACAAGATGAAAACAAATCTATTTGTTTTGCACACTGTTGGGATCTTTTTTCTTAAAACTTCGTACAAGACTATTACTTTACAGACACAAACTAGAAAAAATTAGGGGGAACACTGCTCATAATTGCTTGCTCCATTAAGACTTATTTTTTCAGTCAATAAAAGAACACACAACAGACTTGCTTGTATTAACCATTTATCAAAGAATGACGTTTTTTTATTCGTCAATCTACAAAATATTTCCTTAAAGCAAAAGTTGTCTGGTATATTTAAATTTTGCTTAAAGTATTGATATTATCAAATGCAAAAAGTATCAATTTCAATTTCAATTTCAATCATTTTTATTGATCCTTCAGAAGAGGAAATTATACTTGTGTTATTACTTGTGTGATACTTGTGTTATCAAGCCTTCCTTTATCACATGAGCAGCAAATGACAGCATATCATTAGCATATATGACCCATCTAGTGAACGTCTCATTTAACATTCACCAAAAAGTTTTAAACACTGGATGCAGTCATGTCATTTTCAGTGAGCAATCAAAGTCACTACTACAAAGAGGCTGAAAGGGATCCTGCCATTGACCTCATGTTAAATTCTAAAAGTTTTGAAAATTATACTACTCGCAAATTAACTATAAATTTTAAGAACAATTGGTTGCATACACTGCATTAATACATTTTGCAACTATAAAATACATAAAGGGCAATTTCACAATCCTTACCTAGATCTGTGTTCTTCGGCAAAAAACCAACATTAGATATAAGCACAATAAGGGCTCCCTACTACTTTTTTTACTATATAATAGATGATTATAATTATTTCAATTATTATAATTATTATCATTATTATTATTATTATTATTATTATTATTATTATTATTATTATTATTATTATTATTATTATTATTATTATTATTATTATTATTATTATTATTATTATTATTATTATCCTTATCATTATTATTATCATAATTATTATTATTATTATTCATTCATAATATTATTATTATTATTACTATCATTATCATTAT
>JAXRKP010000934.1:65000-72500 GCA_037039925.1 Doris montereyensis | reverse complement strand
GTGTGTCGCGTATGTGCGTGTTGACACCAAGGATAGCCCTTAGGCATTTCATTTCAAACACCAAGAGAGCATTCATTCAGGGATGTAAATGGCATCTGTAGAAATTCTCTGAAAAGAAAACGCCGGGGGTCCAGGGGCCGCGTAGGCCCCGTCAGGGGTCAGGGGGCAACGCCCGTTTGGGGTCCAAATTGAATTTTCACACTTGTACAGCTTAAAAATGGCCTCTCCTGGGCTTAATTTAGTTAAATTACTAGGGATAAAGAAACTTTAAAATGAAGAAACAGAACTAGAACTGACATACAGTGGACAAAAAATAAATAAATGAGTGGTACCCTAGATCTATTGTGCTCTTGCTCAATGTTTGGAGCAGCACCATAAGGTAAAGAGGACGGTAGAGCTGAACTAGAACTAGATCTAGGCAGTGATGGACTACTGATATCTGCAGTACCAGAAATCTTACTGCATGCTGCCTGCATTGCAGCTGGAAGACTAAGATTAGATCAGAAAAATATGACGGTTTCCAATTGTGAGCTTTAGATCGGCTAGCATGGTCATTTAAACAACGCATCCCACCACTGCCGACTTTATCTCGCACTTAGAGTAACAGCACCAAGCAAATCCATCTTTGTCTACCTTTCGGAAATAATCTGAAAAAAAGTCGTCGTCTCTTTCAACAATAACCAATCCATCAAAATTTGTTCACTACACTCTAGATTTATCGCATCAACTGTTGTATCTCGCTCCAAAGTTAGGAGACCTTCGTGAACACGATGCCATGTTGTGTTTACTAATTTCAATACTTACCAATGAGAGTTACTTCCCTTATACCTACCATCTATTTCGCCGCTTGGTTTTTTACGTGGGTCAGAGAATTTTTCTCTGAATCCTCGAGAATCTCGGACTAATGATAGTGAAGGAAACTCGGCCGTCAAAGAATTGTTCTCTGAAAATTCGTCTTACAAATAGCTTAATAACTGATATCGTGACAAAAGTATTAATGTAATTGTGAAAATAACTTCCTTTTGTTCATAGTTTTTAGGTTTGAATTCACAGTCGAAAAAATATAATAGATCTATCAGTGAATTAAAAAAATTATTATCTGAAACAACAAAAATTAAATAGAATTAGATCTAGAATCTAGATCTATTGCTAGACTAGAAATAGAGAATTTACCCCCAAATTTCAACACAATCAAATGATCTGAAATCAGAGAAAATCTGAAAGATTTACATCCCTGATTCATTTCCTCTCTCCTCGTGGTCCATTTTTCAGAGCCAAATATGGCTATTGGCTGTATCATTAATTGTAAATGGTGCTTTTATGGCTATGAAAAGTAAGTAAAAAATAGGCCACATAGAACATGGGTAAAATTATGATAAAAGAGTGAAGCAAATAAAGGTTTACAAAACCGAGAGATACGAGTGCGTTAAATCCCTTCTTAGTGACGCTAGTGTCTGTTACAAAACGAACAAATAGCATGTTTCCAGTAGATACTTGAGAAGAAGGAAGAGTTGCTCCACATGAAGGTCCGCCAAGAGGTCTGGCGTACTGCGTGCCTCCATCTCGGATTTGAACATTATCAAATTGACACCTGATGCAAAAAAAGAATAGACGAAACGATGAGAGATATATTAAATAAGTATTTGATATTTGATTTATGGACTCTTTGGAACAGGTGATAATAATCACTTCCTGAACAGGACACTAGTCTGACACATGTTTTACTCCAGAGCTAGTGCTTGTACCCATTTGCATCTGGGTTGAGTGGGGAAAAGCATGTTAAGTGTCTTTCCCAAGGAACACAACGTTGGACCTAGCATTGCCAGGATTCGAACCCAGGATCTCATGATCCCTAGTCCGGCAGTCTAACCGCTCGACCCCAAACACACTTTTTGTGATGACATTTGTCAAAAATGGAAAAACTTACTGCATACCTTTTCAAAAATTAATCAAATCAAAACTGTTGAATTTATCAAAAGTCCCAACTAACTGCGGCTAGATATTTGATTAAATAATGTGTGTGCAAAGTTACAACTGGAAAAAACTTATTTGAATTGAAGTTAACAATATTTTCACAGTGAAAATCCAAGATGGCGGTGTTTCCAAACATTCAACCATATGATAAACACACTTTTTTTCCTTTTTATCTCTCCAGCTGATTTAGGCATGCTGACTTCCAACGGTAGTAGTTAGGATCTTTAAACACTATAAAAAAATCATGTTCATACATCCATTTACAAACTATAAGGTCAGTGCATTTTCAGGAAAACTGGTCTCATATATCACAAAAAAAGGTATTCCCCTTAATTCGACCCATCCTTTTTAATACTACTTCTGGGGACAGACATCAAGAGCTGGCGAAAATATAGAACACAGGTTAGATTGCAGTATAGGGTGGATTATACCACACAGACATATAGACATATGCAGACAGTACATACACACACACAGAGATCCACAGAGAAAGCAGTAAGCAAACACTTGACAACACAACTTGTGCCGTTATCTTACCGGCATGGCCTTCTATTTCAAAAGTTTCATAGTCTAGCTGTATACGTTCTGTAGATGGTGCAATTACAATCCAAATACAGTCGATATTCTGAGGATAATTTGCAGGGAAGTTCGGGGACGATATGAAGCTGCGGACAGAAATGAACCAACACACATCATTGCCGTGACATATTAAAAGGTTTTAGTTTTATTACATTGAGAAGGACAACCACCTGTGTCTCTAATTTTGTGTATCGGTTTTTCTCCTCCTTCATTCTTTCTTTCAGTCTTTGTTTCTTTCTGTCATTCTGCCTTCCTTTCCTTCTTTTACAGCTATCAAAATTATAAAGGTTTAAGTCCAACATGAATTGTTTAGTTCTGTCGCTGAACATTGCATTACAATATTATACAAGTTTATAAATGTTTCAATCAAGATCTAGGTCAACAAAATTGTAATCTGCCACATTAAAGATATCCTCATTCCTCTTCTTACAAAGGCTTTCACTTATCAGTGCACGAAAAGGGTCACACCTCTATCTATAGGGCACAGGTGCAAACAAAAGTGCTTATCATTAGCTTACTTACTTCCCATAGAAACATGTGACACAATATCAATCTACATCAGTTATGGTATTATTGCACAATAGTAGAAAGCGCGTTCTTCATTTTTGTTGCCTTGCTATGAAATCAAGTGCTATTGAACCATTAAGCCGGTACTTGAAAACTGGGTCTTATCGAGCGCATTAGAATGGTCACAGTTACAATGTGACAATAACCTTGAGAAAAAGTGAAACAATTGGACTAATACAGGATAATACATGATGTCTGGGAACGACTATGTCTTGTTGGTTGTGTGCTAGATGTCAAAAGCAAGGCTTTTACGACTCTGTATCATTATTTCCTAACATAATATATCCAGTTAAGCTCTGGATATTCCAATATCATTGCAATAAGAAATCTTTAACATGGTGACCTTATGGGTGTGTCTTGCATGAAGAGTTACTTACCGGGATCTAATTCTGGAAGATAGCATAATTCGGCCACCGCATGTTAAGGATTGTTCTGTAAAATTCAAAGAAAATCCGGACCCAGACGTTGAGGCATCGGAAATGAATGAAGCGTATAGGAAAGTGTCACTGGTCTCAATGTCTTGAGGAGCTGTTGAACCACAATATCTTCCATTTGTATTTGAGGTTGTGTCATTACGATACAGTGGAGGTGAGCTGGGGGAATTTCCGTTTAGCAGCTGGAATGAAAAAAACAGCATGGACAATTTAGTTTTCAGTATAAAGTAAAATATCCTATATCATTGAAAAGTTTGTAGCGTCCTTGGTCACCATAGAAACAGCCGTCATCTTCGATTTTGACCCAATTTTCATAATCTATCTCCTCCCTTAGTTATGAATATAATCACTCAAAACCTGTGCAGATCGTCTTTTCCATTCAATATCTAAAGAGCAACGACAGGTTTTTAAAATATTTTGGATAGTCTTTTTAAAATCAAGTTTTGAAAATACTACATATCGTGAATGTACAAAAATGGCATTTTTTAACATTGACAAGAGGAACCTGTGTGTCAAATGTAAAACAAATCGTTCAGTAAATGGCGGAGGAGATAGAATTATAGTGTGCAAAAAGTACATTTCGAGAAAAAATGGAAGTAAAAAAATCAAAAGAAAATAACACAAAACAAATGCTTCAGACGAGGTAGCCCTTGTTGTAGCACCCCCTTACTCTTTCGACAGTTTCTGGCATTGTTACTCATGTAACGAGGATTATAAATCTAGGTTTAGATGTGCACTGTTGGAAAAACAGAATATATTCTATGATTGCGCTGTTTACATACACACTGACGAGCAACACCTCTTACATCACACAACGATAATCAAGCAACCAGAGGCGTCAGCAGAAAACAAGGTCACCTCGGTGTTACACATTAAGAAAACAAGATTTGGCATCTTAAGCAATAAGAAAGAACCGGCATATTACGAAATAATATTCAACTGCAATTGAACACCTATTGTTAAAATTACGAGGTCTATGGTGATAAAAAGATAAAAGAGTCACCAAATGGCATTGGAATGGATAGGGTTGATTTGTAGATAATCTCAAATGTCAAGAAGAATGTTAATTTCATTATAATGCAAGACAAAATGTGTGTGAATACTGACAATTTATGTTCATGTATTAATTTCGCTCAACATCTATTATCATGTCAAAGTTTAATACTGATACTCCATCAATTCTCTTTACTATGCCTCGTTCTCTTGCTTACTCGTCCCTCCCCCCCCCCCCAACCCAAATGGCGATGCTGACATTATATATAATGGATCAAATAAATAAGAGTGTTACTGATCTGATCCTATTGTATCTTCATTCTAAATCTGTTAAATCTTACCAACAAATAGTCATTGGGGCATGTCGTCCCTGTTGTGGCAATGTTAAATAGGCGGTTGAAAGCAAGACGCACTGTCTTGCCTGTGCGGACAGACACCCTCCACGCAGTTACTGCCGCCAGGATAGTTGCTGGGAAAGCCCGACTCGTGATTTGTCCCGTCAAAGAGGTTAATGAACCACCGCATCCTTAGGTACATGGGAAAAAAACAAAACGAAATGGGATTAATTTCCATACTATAAATCAACACATTTCAGCACATAGTATAGGACTTGTTGCATTTTGATTTGCTCTCCCTTCCCCCACTCTCCCTTTTCCTGCTCTCTGTGATATTCTTTAAGCCCTTGTTTGACTAACTGCTTTGTTGGTTTCATGGTTATGAGAAGGATTTGATTTCAGCGTGAAAGATAATCAGAACAATTTTCATTGTTATCTATATCAATCACAAACGTACATATGCAATCTCTTTCATCGGACGGTCTGTCTCATGCCTTGCAACCAGATTGCAATCTACACAACTCTTTTCAGGACAGTTTCAGAAGTACTTTGGAAGTCTTCTGGATCTTACAAGAACGGCTTCATGTGCTTTGGGGATGATTTTTGGTTGTCTATGAGACGACTTCTGTTGAATGGGGGACAACGTCTGACAGTCTTTGGGATGACTTCTAATCGTGTCCCACCTAAGTGGCATCTTAGGTTCACTTCTGGTTGTCTTTCAGATTATTTCTTAGATGAGTTCTGGATGTCAAACTCTGGTAGTCTTTGATGATTTCTATTGTCTTTGTGACTGTTTTGCATTGTCTGACAACATCTGTTTTGGGATGATTTCTATTGTCTTTGTGACAACATCTGGTAGTCTTTGGGATGATTTCTAGTTGTCTTTGTGACAACATCTGGTAGTCTTGGGATGATTTCTAGTTGTCTTTGTGACAACATCTGGTAGTCTTTGGGACGATTTCTAGTTGTCTTTGTGACAACATCTGGTAGTCTTTGGGATGATTTCTAGTTGTCTTTGTGACAACATCTGGTAGTCTTTGGGATGATTTCTAGTTGTCTTTGTGACAACATCTGTAGTCTTTGGGACGATTTCTAGTTGTCTTTGTGACAACATCTGGTAGTCTATGTTTCTAGTTGTCTTTGTGACAACATCTGGTGTCTTTGGGACGATTTCTAGTTGTCTTTGACAACATCTGTCTTTGGGACAATTTCTAGTTGTCTTTGTCAACATCTGGTAGTCTTTGGGACGATTTCTAGTTTGTCTTTGTGATTGTTTGTAGCCCTCATTGTGATGATTTCTGGTTTGTCTTTGTGATTGTTTGTAGCTATCATTGTGATGATTTCTGGTTGTCTTTGTGATTGTTTGTAGCCATCATTGTGATGATTTCTGTTTGCCTTTGTGATTGTTTGTAGCCATCATTGTGATGATTTCTAGTTGTCTTTGTGATTGTTTGTAGCCATCATTGTGATGATTTCTAGTTGTCTTTGTGATTGTTTGTAGCTATCATTGTGATGATTTCTGGTTGTCTTTGTGATTGTTTGTAGCTATCATTGTGATGATTTCTGGTTGTCTTTGTGATTGCTTGTAGCTATCATTGTGATGATTTCTGTTTGCCTTTGTGATTGTTTGTAGCTATCATTGTGATGATTGCCTTCTGTGATTGTTTGTAGCCATTGTGATGATTTCTGGTTTGTAGCTATCATTGTGATGATTTCTGTTTGTAGTTTGTCTTTGTGATTGTTTGTAGCTATCATTGTGATGATTTCTGGTTGTCTTTGTGATTGTTTGTAGCTATCATTGTGATGATTTCTGGTTGTCTTTGTGATTGTTTGTAGCTATCATTGTGATGATTTCTGGTTGCCTTTGTGATTGTTTGTAGCTATCATTGTGATGATTTCCTTTGCCTTTGTGATTGTTTGTAATTTCATTGTGATGATTTCTGGTTGTCTTTGTGATTGTTTGTAGCTATCATTGTGATGATTTCTGGTTGTCTTTGTGATTGTTTGTAGCTATCATTGTGATGATTTCTGGTTGTCTTTGTGATTGTTTGAGCTATCATTGTGATGTTTGTAGCTATCATTGTGATGATTTCTGGTTGCTGTGACAATTTCTGTGACAATTTCTGACCTTCTTTGTGACGGCTCTGAGCATATTTGTGATGATTTCTGGTTGCATTTATGACAATGCCTTTGTGACGACTTCTGGATGTCTATGCAATGACTGCCGGCCGCCTTTGTAACGATGTCTGGATGCCTTTGCAATGGCTGCTGGCTGTCTATGTGACGATTTCTGGATGTCTTTGCGACTGCTGGCCGTCTTTGTGACGATTTCTGGATGTCTTTGCAATGACTGCTGGCTGTCTATGTGACGATTTCTGGATGTCTTTGCAATGACTGCTGGCTGTCTATGTGACGATTTCTGGATGTCTTTGCAATGACTGCTGGCCGTCTTTGTGACGATTTCTGGATGTCTTTGCAATGACTGCTGGCTGTCTATGTGACGATTTCTGGATGTCTTTGCAATGACTGCTGGCTGTCTATGTGACGATTTCTGGATGTCTTTGCAATGATGGCTGGCTGTCTATGTGACGCCTTCTGGTTGCGTTTTCGATGACAGA
>JAXRKP010000934.1:52500-62500 GCA_037039925.1 Doris montereyensis | reverse complement strand
GTCTCGGGCTCCAATCTTAGCAAAGCTAGGTCCGACGTTGTGTTTCTTGGGAAAGACCCATAACACACATTTACCCGACTTGACCCAGGTGAAATGGGACCCAGGTGCAAATGAGTACGAGCACTAGCTTGGTAGTAAACTTGCATCAGATTAGCGTCCTGTCCAGGGGATGATTATTATCACTTGTTCCGCTTCACGCTATAGAAACTGGGATAAGCTCTGCCTCTATGGCCTTGAAAGAACTTCATTTTCTTATTTCTTTTACCATGGCTTATTGGCAATAAAAATAAAGTATAGATAAATATGTATGAATAAAAAAATGTCTTCAATGTATGATCGTTATCGAATGATATAATATATGATATAACAAATACAAGCAGAAAAGCAAATCCTAATATACATGGTTAACTTCTAATCCCATCATACCATTATCCTGAGCTCAACTCAAGCGCTTGGAATACCTTGTTTTGCGTAACACTAAGGTTCGAATGAAGCAAGGCAATGCATTCTAGATCTAGATGTTGATGTTGACGTAGACATAATTTAGCAACACCAATGCTCAATTAATAATTATAACAAGGTTATTTATTATACTCACAGTCGACAATATTTCAATGAGATGAAGCAAATTCACAATGCTGGCATGACAAAGGCAGAATCGACACTTCTTGTACATATCTGTCTATATCTCTCGCACTCTCGCAATCATAGATAACTGCCCTTTTATACTTAAAACAAAGACTCTTCCAGAAACAGAAATTTCTATAACATTCCCAACAGTACGAGATGCTTTGATACGATACTACAAATTACTTATTAGATCTCTCCTTCCAGATATAAACAAATCATTACTGGGGCATGTCACAAAACGCATTGGGGGTTTTACACACACTAAGATCGATTGCGTCATGGGGTTTCCTTTATTACAGGAATTCCCTTTCAGAGCTACAAGTAACTATGTTACAGCGTGGAAAGCGATATATTAAATAATCTTATCATTATTAACTCTGAATGTCAATAGGCCTACTTTGCTTACCATTATAAAAAGTCACAGAATCAAAACTACATCTGGAGTTGTCCTCAATGTACATGAAAGTGATGTTAGCAATGATAGAACTTCCTTCTTGCACTCTTATCTGCCACTGACAGTTCAGGTTATTGGAGTAGCTTGTAAGGTTTCCAGGAGATGTAAAGTTTGACCAGTCATCGGTGGCAACAAGATTTCCACCACATCCATCTGCTGGAATCGGCAAAGGTGACGTACCGTATGTCAATGGGTAATGGGTAAAAAAATATGAAACATTTGGTATGATATTTATGACTTGGTGAATTCTCAAGTAATAGTCATACACACACACACACACACATATACATATACACACACACACACACATCTAATTATTACATTTTTAGCAGAGAATGGAAAAATATGTTTGTAGTCTACTGATTTTCAAATCAGAGTAGCCTATTAATTTCTGAACCATTTGAAGTCTATATATTTCTGAATCATATGCAGTCTATTCATTTCTGAACCATATGTAGTCTTTTAATTTCTAAATCATTGCAGTCTATTCATTTTGGAATTATATTGCGTACTCAATTAATTTCTGAATAATTGCAAATATATTAGTTTCTGAATCATTGCAATCTATTAATTTCTGAATCATTGCAAAAAAAGGTTTCTGAATCATTGCAATCTATTAGTTTCTGAATCATTGCAATCTATTAATTTCTGAATCATTGCAATCTATTAGTTTTTGAATCATTGCAATCTATTAGTTTCTGAATCATTGCAATCTATTAGTTTCTGAATCATTGCAATCTATTAGTTTTTGAATCATTGCAATCTATAAGTTTCTAAATCATTGCAATCTATTAGTTTCTGAATCATTGCAATCTATTAGTTTCTAAATCATTGCAATCTATTAATTTCTAAATTATATTGACATTGACAGTCGTAAACCCTGTAAGTCCAATTTTGGATATTTTGAGAAGATCAAAGAAAGAGATGCTGCACATTTCAATCTACTTTCATACGCATACACAGTGTGGAAGCGTCCAAAACTAGACCCAATAAGGATACACGGATTGCTCATATGGTTACTATATGGGTTTCTATTGGTTCTTGCGCCACAGAATTCTAACTAGATGAACGATAGGGGTTTCCTAAAGTTAAAAAAGCGAGAGACAAAAAGGTGTTACTAATTTTAGACTTATACTTTCACTATCGATTTGTACTCTATCAATTTCTGAATCATTGTAATGAGGTATCTTGGACTTACCAGCTGGAGAAGCAGTCGTCACCGATGGAGTCAGACTGCCATCCATTCCATCAAGAAGCCCCTTCTGGAAACAGACGTGTCGGATGTAAAGGTGACTGTCACTACATTGCTCGTTGTATACAGGGTGCCTGGATTTATAACACCGCAGTATCTTCCTATGTTGGTGCCAAACTCGACTGTCCCATCCGTCAGCTAATCAAATAGTAGCAATAAGAAGAGGGGTAATGAGATTGATGACATTGAGTAGTAAAATTCCTTCAAGGCCATTACGGCCCAAGAACCGAAGCTTATACCGGTTTCAATAACGAAAAATAGGATTCGACAGTCTGGCAGCCTAACCGCTCGGCCACCGACGCCACATGACATAGAGTACCCTTATCAAATAATCTAACTGACGGGAGAAAAAATTCTCAAGTCCATCAATATCAAACAGATCATAAGATAATAGTATACTAAAGCATTAAAACACATAATTCCCATCTTGCAAAGTCTTTAGTTTAGAATGGGGTCCATGCAGCGTCGACATCGGTCATGTGATTCAGGTGTTTAGTGTTAGCCTATACTACCATTAATGTGCACACCTGACCAGAAATAGACTAGTTAGATCGAATCTTACGTCCATTGATACTTTTTTGCTTTGTGTTGAGCTCCTAAATCCACCTCTTCTCAACTAACATTTTATGTTATCATTTCAATGTCCCTATATTTTGTAGTCACCAAGTCCCCCCCCCCCTCTCCCTCCTTCCCTTCCTCCTCTTCTCTCTCCCTTCCTCCCTCCCTCCCTGTCTCTCTCTCTCTCTGTCTCTTTTTCTTTCTCCCCCCCCCCCCAATGAAACAATATACAACATAGTACAGAAGTTGCCTCTGCCTAAATGCCAGTCGCATTAATGTCGTTTATCCACTATATCCGCAATTTCAGTGATACCAATCTTTTTTGTACATTAATTGCCTCTCTAAATGCTCATTTTAAAACCAAGGTATTCCCCTAAATGACCAGTCCCAACAGGAACTGCAGGTATAATCTTCTCTAAATTATCATAAACTACGTCCATAATTGATTTTTCAAAAATTAAAATTCTATTATACATGTAATCATATCGCTAATATGGCTAATTCATGCCTATCAACGATTTTCCATGCATTGTAACCACCCTACATATACCTATCCAGATGTAAAAATAAAAGATGACCAGTCTCCTCTTCTTAACTCCGTCCACTGTACCGTACAGTCTTTGTCCCATCACTAGGCAATTAGAATTGAACATTCTTCTAGACTCCGCCCATGGCTCTTCCCTTGATGTCATAGGTTGCACGAAATAACCTGGCGTTTTAATTGACCGGGCACGCATCGCATGTGAACAGCTTTAATACTCCCCCGTCTCACATTGACTCAGAATGGTGTCTCTGGACTTTTCTGGACATTTCTCTAGGTTTCTGCTGTTGATTTGGGGTTTCTTTTTAAACCAATATTACAATGAACCCTTATACACGTACTTTTCAACGTGAATACAGACTTGCGGACTCAAAGCCCCAAAAAAGCACTAAATGCGTTGTTTACATACTGGTCGGCAGCTATTTAACAAGGACAAAAAAAACCCCGACCAAACCCACTCCCACCCTACCCGTTCACTAATTCTGACAGGCAAACAACTGTGTTAACCTGCATATAACCATAATTTTCCAATCTGAGCCAGAAAGAAACAAAACAAAAATAAAGTAAGAAAATACCCCTTCACACCCCGGCCCCTCAACAACGGATGAATTATGGAAAGCTGTCAACTCCATGAACAGAGAAAAGGGGACGTTGCTTGCCAGATTTGTAAAAAAAAAAACAAACAAAAAAACAAGTACGATTTGACAATGCCAACAAAACTTAATGTGGACAAGAGAAGCACAAAAAAAATGGTTTAAAAAGCATACAATCTATACAAATAAGACAAGGGGTGTAAAATATCAACTACAAAAACCCGTACAAATCCACTTTTTTAGAAATAGGGTTGGCAGCATTGACAATGGTGCTCACCTGCACATAATCGAAGGGACAGCTTTCCAGCTCCAGCACGGGGAAAGTGATCCTCAGCACTTTATCTGTATCCACGTAGATGGTCCATGTGTATGCCACGTTGTTGGGATAAAGGCTGGGATACCGAGGGCTGGTCAGCTGTCCAGTGTTGGACTGGATCAAGCCACCGTAGACTGGATAACCCATACAAACAAACACACACACACACACACACACACACACAAACACACACGACATAACATAATAAATGTATTAATAATAAGCATAAAAACTAAGATAGAAACAAATCAACACAGATTGTTTTGGCATGTAAACAGTATAAATGAAAAGAGAATAGCTAGATCAGTATACAATGCTGAAACCCAAGGTAAAAGACTAAAAGGCAGACCTCAAAGAAAGTGGGAAGACGACTTAAAAGAGGCACTGAGGTAAAGACTATTTAACCTTCACAAATGGAAACAGAAAATGTCAGGACAGAGTGGCCTGGAGAAAGACATAAAATTGACGTAAAACTGAATCCTGTAATGCTTAATCTTGTTCATTGTCACGCTCAAAAATATGTGCAACAATATGTGTAGAGTTGCTATTCATTTTGATTGGTTTAAAAGTCTTAAATATCATAATATGTTGATTTATAAGCCGTACAAATAAACAAAAGATCAAAAGGGATGTTCTCCATTATAACACTACCTTCTTTCAGGATGAGCTGTTTCGTTCTCGACTCATGACATTATATAAACACAAATTTTCTCAAGAACCTATCGTACGATTTTTGTCAGGCCTGGATCTAACAGCGAGCGAGGTTAAGCTGAGTAACACATCAAAGGATGACGATTTTGAATTTTCACTTATGACAATGTTCTCGGAAGAGGACGATACGATATAACATAGATTTTAAGATAGAGAGGTAGACATAGATAATGAAAAAGGAAAATATTGATAGATGGACAGATGGATAAATAAACTACAGTTAGATGGATAGAGAGATAGAGATAGAGATCTCCTACATGGAGGTCAGATAGATAGACACAGCTACCATGGTTTTACCAAAGGTTTGCAACACTTCTCCTCCTCGACATGTCTAAGACAGTTTTAAAGGTTTCTTCTGACGAAAGCTAAAGAATATATATATATATATATATATACACACACACACACATATATATATATATATATATATATATATATATATATATATATATATATATATATATATATATATATATATATATATATAGATAGATAGATAGATAGATAGATAGATAGATAGATAGATAGATAAGTAGATAGATAGATAGATAGATAGATAGATAGATAGATAGATAGATAGATATATAGATAGATAGATAGATAGATATATAGATAGATAGATAGATAGATAGATAGATAGATAGATAGATAGATAGATAGATAGATAGATAGATATATAGATAGATAGATAGATAGATAGATAGATAGATAGATAGATATAGATAGATAGATATATAGATAGATAGATAGATAGATAGATAGATAGATAGATAGATAGATAGATAGATAGATAGATAGATAGATAGATAGATAGATAGATAGATAGATAGATAGATAGATAGATAGATAGGTAGATAGATAGATATAGATAGATAGATAGATAGATAGATAGATAGATAGATAGATAGATAGATAGATAGATAGATAGATAGATAGATAGTAGATAGATAGATAGATAGTAGATAGATAGATAAATATATAAATAGATAGATAAATATATAAATAGATAGATAGATAGATAGATAGATAGATAGATAGACACGGCTACCATGGTTTTACCAAAGGTTTGCAACACTTCTCCTCCTCGATATGTCTAAGACAGTTTTAAAGGTTTCTTCTGAGGAAAGCTAAAGAATCTTGCTCCTCTTAGGCCTTTCATTTTTATCTGTTTGTTCCTCCTCATGCTATCGGCCTTATGTAGTAGGCTGTTTTCTAAGTGATCAAGGACAAACCTGTGTTCCACTCAGCTGTAAATCCTTGTGACGGATATGCTTCATTAGACCTGAACTTAATCCAAGCTCCGTGTAGAGCAGTAAGGTTCAAGGGTGGATCCTGGCCGATGTATCTACCCACCAGCTCGCCATTCACATCGGGTGTTCAATTTCTATGTAATCGTCATTCAACCCTCCATTTGGTTCAAGTGTAAATGTTCTGCAATTTTAAAACCGAGGTTAGGATTAGTATGATATTTGAATATAAATATAAATCGTTCATTTGAAGAAATCAAGACACGTCATGAATATACCAACAAAACAACAACAAATAAAGATATTTATGAACAGAATTTATTTTAATTTCAACAGCCTGTTTAGCACGCAAAATTATCTGCCTTTGTTTCAGAAACAGACAGGTGTTAACTCTTTTGTGTGGAGCCAAAATCCCTTAGTTTATTATAGCAAAATATGAGGGCGGAGAACATTCCACCTCATTCTTCACAGGTAATAATGCTATTACAAATGCAATTCAATATTACTACCATTTCTGTTCTTGTGACTAATCATTCTAATAATGTAAATAATAATGCTAGCATGTGTGGTGATGATTACTATAATGATAAAAAATAAAAAGGATAAGGAACAGGATGACCACCAATAATGACAATAACAAAAATTAGAAATACTAAAGTAGTAGTACAGAACATTGTAAGTGTTCCTATTTTTATAACTTATAGACTGGCACTTGACAAAGGGTGGCATGCTTGGATCTAAATAAATCTAGTCATATATGTTGATTCACATGTCTAAATAGATAACATTAAACTGTTCAAGTCAGCACATGCTTCTTCTGCAATTACAATGCAATGAATAACACTGGTAAAAAAATATTTCTTGGCTACACTGTTTGAATGTATCATAAACAAGAAGAGAGATATCAAATCTGTTTCAAACTGAACTAAATAAACATTGATGGGCACAATTCCTCACATCAGTTAGCGACACTCAATTGCCAAATTGGATTAACTAATTAAAAAACTGACAAAAGAAGAAGAGATGTTTTGCACGAAAACCTTATATCCCACACCACTGTAAAGTTACTGTAAACACAAACAGTGAGGCGACGGGTATGTCGAAAGTGATGAATAAAGAAATGATGATTGTAACAAACATCAAAGCCCAGTAGAAACAGATAAGACAATTACAAGAGAATAGACACACAAAAATCTTGAGGCATCGATAGAATCGAACCCGTAACCTCCGCATTGGCATCCATTGTTTTGCCATGAAAAGAGAGTGCACTGCAAACCAAGCTTCAAGGAGTGTAGTTGGCTTAGCTCGTGGTGCACTCTCTTTTCATGTTGAAGCTGTGGCTACTGACGCACAGATCACGGGTTCGATTCCACTGATGCCTAAAGGATGGTTACTGAATATTACAGCATAATATACCTTGACGTGCAGGATTGAGAAATAAAAACAAATTTTTGGGGTTACAAAACGTTAATGGTCTACTACAAATCTGGGACTAAATCTTACGAGAAAGACAGCAGAATGGAATTTCCAGGAGAGACTTGAATTTGCCAGACACATTCTGTATTGACAGGATAGTTATCGGGGTAGCCTGGACTGGTAAATTGCCCAGAGTCTGCTGTAAAGTTGCCTCCACATGCTGCAGGCAAAGAGTTAAAATAAAGAGAGACTCTTTTAGGTATTATTGACATAATGCTCAAGAACAGACATTTTGGCCGTTGTGTATATATATATTTATAGATATAGATACATATATATATATATATATATATATATATATATATATATATATATATATATATAGATAGATAGATAGATAGATAGATAGATAGATAGATAGATATAACAAGCATGCCTGTAAATAATGTTAGATTATGTTTAAAAATTTCTCTTGATTATAATATTGGGTCTCTTGAACCTTGACTGTGGTTAACTCAGAAACCACTGTATCGGTTACAGGTGATATCAAGTACAATCATTAGACCAAATTAGTACTCAGTACTGGTTTCATGGGCTTTTTATTGTAATGACCGGAAATCGAAAAATTAGATCTAATAACAATAAAAAGATTCAAGGATCACCGGTAAAACAGTCTTTTCCCAATCAATTAAAACATTGATTTGATCCACGAGTTCATTTGCTTTAAACGTGCATGCTATTTTGAAATCTACATGCGAAATATGCAGGCTGTGGGTGCAGTGGTCCAAAGTTATAATAAGCAGTCAAAGTTTGAGACGCATAGCTTTATACAGATTATCAAGAACCACCCAAATTAAGCTATTACGTTATGAGGGGTGATTAAGTAGACAATGTTATACAGTAATCATCAGTAAAAACCATCTGCCTCATTAGCATTGTGACTTAAATTTTTCGTTGCTTAACCTTCTCTTATTTTGTAAGGAATAAGAAATCTTTTAACTGATTCTATAAATAAATAATCATAATTATCCATATTATCATTATTATTATTGTTATTATCATAATTATAATTATATTATAATTAATATTATTATTATTATTATTATTATTATTATTATTATTATTATTATTATTATTATCATTATTATTATTATTATCATTATTATTATTATTATTATTATTATTATTATTATTATTATTATTATTATTATTATTATTATTATTATTATTATTATTATTATCATCATTATTGTCACTATTAATTGTTGTGGTTATTATCATAATTATTATCATTGCTGTTATTTCTTATTTTTCTTCATTATGACGAAAACGTTTGATCTCAAAACCTTTTAATCTATCAAATTGAATTAAATATCAAAAAAAAAAAAAAAAACATGTTTGAGTATGGCTTTCCTTTTCTTTTTTTCCTGTCCTTCTCTTTTTATAGATTCTAAAACATGCTTTTGTATTTATCATTCTCTTACAAATAATTTCTTCATCAAAAATTATTTTTTTCTTCCCTGCTATTTTGTTTCATTACAATTATAATCGTATTGTCAGCTGGCAAACCAGAGGTAACTAATGGGTAGCCAGTGTTCATATCTACAGGCCATGATGAAATATTGTTAGTATGGTCCATTTCATTTTTTGTAAGGATGTTGATTATATTGCCCTTAGTGGAAAGGTGGGAAAAAAACAAGTATGCATATTGACGGTGAAGGTCGCAAACCATGTAAGTCTAAAATTAGCAACACCACCTTTTTGTTGTTGCTTTTTTACCCTTAGGAAGCCCCCACTTTTTGTATAGTTAGGATTCCCTGGCACAAGAACCAATAGAAATCCATATAATAACCACACAAACAAATTGGGTCTAGTTTTTTACACTTGCGAACTGTGTATGTCTGTGAAAATAGATTAAAAAGCACAGCATCATTTTCTTTGATTCTCTCAAAACATCCAAAATTGGACTTACATGGTTTGTGACTTTCATTGTCGATAGATATCATAAAAAAACCTTACCCGATATAGTGCTAGAGTAAGTAGCCCTGAAACCTGTTGCCCTGGAGGAGCCTCCCTCAAACACGACAGTGAGTGCTGACCCAAAAGATGTGATAGAGGGTGGGATACTGGAGCCACAGAATCGGTTTGTAGTGTTGTCCACGGCATCGATACCATCAACCACGGTAATGTATGATGTCTGGCAGCTACTGCTTCCTACGTCCATGGATGTGAAAGTTAGTGTCACACGTCGATCTTTGGACAAAAAACAAAAACAAAAAGGA
>JAXRKP010000934.1:27500-47500 GCA_037039925.1 Doris montereyensis | reverse complement strand
GGCTGTCATGTATAGTATCGAAGTAAAGGGAAGTTCCTCTCCCTTTGATGTAATAGTAGATTTGGTATCGATGCTACAACACCATGAGCCCCTGTTCATGAAACTTTCCATACATAAAAAGAAGAATTTCAGATGATATCAGCTGTTATACAGTTTGACCCGACCTCTGAACTCTCTCGGTCAAGGTAATGTCACCGCGCATGCGTACTGCATGGATATTGCAGGTCAAATGGTGTCGGTGCATGCGCACGCGTTCCGGACATGTCTGTTGCTTGTAAACAAACTAGTGCAAACGTGTTTTACGATTGATGCGATTTATTCTTCAGGTTTGTTCTATATTCTTGTTATTTTTTACGAATTAGCTTACAATGCCTCGACTTTCACGAAAAGCTTGAAGCAATAATCTGGCTAAAGCCAGGAAACAGCGTTGGACCAAGGATTCAGGAGATAGTCCGTCTCAGGAAGCAACTGAATCTAACTTGGCATTGGAACCATCCACCGGCTTTGGAACACGTGGTGGCTCCCCACCATGCTCCAGGTTTGGGCTTAGGGAATCTAGATCTAGCTCTAGTTCTTTATACTCGGATCGTTTGGATATCCCTATCAGTGAACTGCCATTCGATCCTCCTTCACCAGTTCATCGTTCTGAGACCAGGTTTGAGAAAAAGCTTACCATGGTCAATGAACAACAGGACGAAGAGGACCATGGACTCAAACGGTGGCCTCACCAAGACTATTTGTGAGCTCAGCATCCTGACATCGTTTGTGTCACTTTTTCAGTGCCGTCAGATTGATTGCAGATCTAAAGTGAAATGCCGTGCCAACGCGTCAAATCGCAAAGGATTCCTCGTGTGCCTTGAGGCCTTCTGCCGCAACTGTAATTGCATTGTGGCCTCCACATATACATCAGATGTCGACATGTCAGCTTTCTAATTTCTGTGAGACACTCTCTATGCCATCGCCCCCCCACACGAAGACCTTCAAGAAGCGTGCAGGCGGAAGACATCTACGGTCTCAATGTAAAAGTGTCACAACAGATATTTAATAAGGCAGTAGCGGTAGTGAAAAAGAACATCAACGGCAGCTTGATATCACCATCGACAACACTGAACCGCTAGACATCGCCGTTAGTTTTGACGGAACATGGATGACGTTCTGCCTTTCATCTCTATTTGGAATTGGATGTGCCATCGACAGCCTCACTGGTTTTGTAGTTGATGCTCACGTCGTTAGTGCCTTCTATCAAACATACGCGGCAACTGGAAAGTGGCAGAAGGCTAACAATCCTCATCTGTACGACGCATGGCTTAGAGAACACCAAAAGGAAGGCTGTAACATCAACTGCACAGGTGAGTTGTTTTTTTTTATTACCAAATGATAATTTCTTTTACAAATCACTTTTTCTAGCCGATCAATTGAAATCAACAGACAGAGAAGATTTATGGCTCTGGAGGGGATGCACTGTTATTATAATTGTTTGATTTATTTGATCATTACATTCATAGGATTATTGCTTTTGTCATTATCATCGTCGTCTATTTTTGTTTGTTTTCTGTACAGTTATCATTATATTTAGAAAGTCAAAGCTCACGGTAGGGGGTAAAACTAGACTTATATCAAGAACTGTTGTCACGTAATAAGAGTAAACAAATTATTTTTACACAATTGATAATTCATGGCAGCCATATCATAGACTAATCTGTTGTAAGCATGCTGCCTAATTTGATTTGATTAGATTGCTACAACGCAATGCATGATATCATTTTATTTTTATTTTGTAGTTGCAATTTGATCTCCTTCTTATTCCGTTTGTTTGTACGTCATCTTTAGGTACATCGGGCATGATGGAAGCTGTAGCGGCAGAAACCCTGTGGTGAAGATCGGTGGACCTGCATCAGCTACGCTACACGGCATTTGTTGGAGACGGTGACTCAAAAGTCTTCGACAGAGTCTGCAGGGCTGAGCCATCTGGATCAGATGTGGCTATTGTCAAAGAAGAGTGCATGAACCATGTTTCAAAGCGACTCAGTGCGGCCTTGCGGAATTGAGTTCAGGACTGCTCCAAGAAGGGTTTGTAAATTTATTTCCTTATATGAATCCATGGGCTTCATAACCTCACTTCTATTTTCTACAGAAGAAAAAAATGTAACTCTTTTCTCAAAACGCTAACTATAAATTTTCAATTACACAATGACAACCACCTGAATTATTTGACAAACATAAGCTGCACATAATCAACCTCAAGCCATTTGGGTTTTTAAAATTTTTATTTTTTATTGTACTGAACTATTCTGTTTCTAACGTAGTTGATTTGTCTACATTCACATTCGTTTTATTTTTTATTTGCTGATTTTAGTTTGGCCTGTTTCTGAAGTGTTTTATATAAAACAGTTTATTTATGTAAAAAATGTTATCTGACGAGTCGGTTTATAGCGTGTACACTCAATATTTATCTTATGCTTATTGTTATTCAAAGGTATAACACTTGGCGGAAGGAAACACGGAAGCTTTATACGGCAATGCCATAGACAAGCTATGTAAATATTATGTCAGAGCTATTCGTGGGCACGGCAACATTGAAGACATGAAGACAGCAATTTTTTGCCAGCTTGTACCATGGCTACTCCACGGACGACAACCCTCAGCATCGGTACTGCCCAACTGGCAAGAAGGCCATTGCACAGGACATATTTCCTGGTCAGCATAAGCTCCATATCCATACGCCCCTGGATTACAACTGCCTGCATTAGCATGTTTGGCCCGTTTACCAACGTTTGACAAATGATGATCTTCTACGCTGTTGAATTATATACTTCATTCTCATGACTTTTTCTCCTCAGAATGTAATTATTTTGTGATTGTATTACCCTAATATGTGGCAAATATACTCCTTATAAGATACTTTCCATAACATGCATAAATATAGACATTGTGCAATAAAATTTTGAATTTTTGAGTTGCAGAAATACAAAATTGCGTTTTTCTCAAAACATGTTTTTTTTGTATACTTTTCGCTAAAAGTAAAACACTTATGCTTTGATTTGAACCAAATTTGGTCTATAACTTCTTTATATGTGCGCCTAGTTTGTATAAAAGGATTTTTGGGAAATAAATTGATGATAGTGATGTTATTGATGATTTAGTGTAAAAAATTGGTGTTTTGGGGATATTGAAAGTTGATTTTTTTCAATATTTTTTTCTCTCAGTAAGTAGATCAAATATAAAAAATATTAAAACCAAGACAGTCCTCTTTACTACCTGTATGTCAAATTTGGTTGACTTTCCTTGGTAATATTTTGACTTTTAGCGATTTGAAAACATAAACAAAATCCAATATGGCCACTGTTACCATGGCAACCAAAAATTGAGCGACAAAAAAACTATTCCATCTCAATCACAGCATGATACCCTTTGTATGTGTAAAGTATGAACACTATATATCCAATATTGAGTATTTTGCTCCTTGCCACTGTAGTCCCCCCCCCCCCTGAACGTTAATCTGACGACACAACCACAGGAGCTTTTTCATTTTGTGTTCCTTGATACAGAAGAAGACTGCATTTTCATTAAATTGATTTGTTGTATGCTTGTTATGATTCTTCTTCTTCTTCTTCTTCTTCTTCTTCTTCTTCTTCTCATTCTTCTTCTTCTTCTTCTTCTTCTTCTTCTTCTTCTTCTTCTTCTTCTTCTTCTTCTTCTTCTTCTTCTTCTTCTTCTTCTTATTCTTCTTCTTATTATTGTTATTGTTATTATTATTATATTATTATTATTAATATTTTCATTATTATTTTTTCCTTTATTTATGTTCCCATTCTACCTTTCGGTGTATGGGATTATTATTATTATTATTATTATTATTATTATTATTATTATTATTATTATTATTATTATTATTATTATTATTATTGCTATTATTATTATTATTATTATTATTATTATTATTATTATTATTATTATTATTATTATTATTATCATCATCATTACTACTATTATTATTATTATTATTATTATTATTATTATTATTATCATCAGTATTATTAATATTATTATGATCATTATTGTTATCAATATCATTATTATCATTATATTACTGTTATCATTACATTTATCATTATTATTAATTATTATTATTATTATTACGTTACCTTAACATAATCGTGGATGCAATTTCCTCCCTCGACGACAAAGGTAGTAAAGTTGATCTTAATAGCATGGAAAGGCTGCACAGTAATGAGCCATTCACACTCTGTGTTGTGTGGATATGTATTGGGATAGTTCTTGGACGTGATCGTTCCGGTGAGTGCCGAAAAGTTACCACCACATCCTGAGAAGTGAAAGTAGCAGTTCAAATACAAGGTGAGATTCTTCAAAGACCCCCAATGCTAGTTTCAACAAGTTCTTTCAATACAGTTACAGCCTAAAAGCAGAATTCATTCAGGTGTTTTTATAGAGATCAAACCAAAACAAATGGCATAACAACTAAGATTGAAATAAATCAACTCAGATGTTTTGGGCATGTAAACAGAATGAGTGATAAGACAATAGCTCAATTAGACTACAATGCTAAAATAGAGAAAGCAGACTTCGAGAAAGTGGGAAGAAGATTATAAAAGTGGCACTAAAGTACAGAAATGTAACTTTCACAGAAGGAAACGGAAAATGTCACGGCAGGGTAGCATGGAGAAAAACCATTTCAGGTATTTAAACCCATACGCCGAAAGGTGCAACGGGAACTGATAAAGAAAGCAAGACAGAAACTAAACAGATCATAGTACATGTACATCGCTTCTTGAACGGGACTCAAGGTTCTCGCAGGTTGTGCTTCCAGGATGATGGTGATACCCATTAGCACTTGCGCTAAGTAAGGAAATGGGTATTGTGTTTCTCATAAGGAAGACAACATCGAACCAAGCACTGTCAGGATCCAAGACTCAACTCCAGTTGCCTATCCACAGAAAAAACTGCTTTGAAGTATTAGTATGAATATGTACCATAAAATGATATATCGTTGAGCCAAACAATTAGTTCCTGTTCTCTGCCTTGTTACTTTCTTTCTGTAAAATTGGGAATTTTGCATTGGAATCTAAGCGTCTATTTCCAATCATCCAATTTTTGCCATTATCCGACAATTTTAAACAAGGCATTTCGATAATACACACACACACGTACATACACAACTTCATGGATGCGCAAGTAGGTATGTGTGTTTGTGTGTGTATAGTTTTTAGTGTCTACTTATCTATTCATTGACAAATTATTCATTCATTCATTTTTATCATTAAAATAACATGATTATCTAGGTGTTTGTTCAGTTGCTATTAAATGACCTTACCTCCATCAGTTGTTGTATAGCTAGCAAGGAAGCCCCTGCCAGAAATAGAAACATCACTAGAGAACCTTAGAGTCATCGTGTTGCCAGTCGAAGTGATGATCTGTGGTGAAGTTTGTGTGTGGCACAGACTCGAGAGTCGTGGGCCCGATGTGTCAAGACCTGCATACACCTGAGACGAGCCAATTAAAGTGATAGACATTAACCCAGAGATAAGCCAATCCAAATGGTGGAGATTAACCCTGAGTTGAATCCATGAAGAAGACACCGATTAACTCTGAGCTGAACCAATGAAGGGGATGGAAATTTACCCTAAGATGCGTCAATGGAAGTGAGGGAAGTTAGCCCCAATGTAACAGGGCGTATAGGCCCAAATGTATGCTTGTTTTAGTGAAGTGTAATTGACTGTATCGTATCAATGCCCAGTGTGCCTATTGTATCCCTTGCCTGGCGTGAAAGATGTGACCCCATACATCTTCGTCTTTAGGCCACGCCCACGATGCCATATATGAGTTATAAAAATAAGTAAAAGAGAGAGAACGAGCATGGTTACTTCGATTGCGTGCGAAGCTGCATCGCTGAGTGCTGCCTTTAGAGATTAGTCAGAGTGCGTGTGTAAGTAAGTAAAGTTCCTTCAAAGCCATACGGCCCATAGATCCGGAGCTTATCCTGAGGTCTGAATGTATGAAGCCGAACAGGTAATAAAAATCACTCTGGGCAGGATGCTAGTCTGACGCAGATTGTTACTCCATAGCTAGTGCTTGTACCCATTTGCACCTGGGTCAAGTCGGAAAATGCCTGTTGAGTTTCTTTCCCATGGAACACTTCAGATCTAACTTTGCTAGGGTTCGAACCCAGAACCTCATGATCCTGAGCCGGTAACCTAACCACTTGGCCACCAACGCAACCGACTGCGTGTGTGTGTTTGTGCGCCACTGCTTTGTTGCTTTACTAAAAGACTTTTCCTTAATAACTTGGTACCAATAGAGATATACGAAATGGTCACAACAAAATGCTAACAATTCCAAAATCCATAGGCTAGCACTGAGCTGAGACTAAGAAGTATTGATGGTGTGGACTGGAAGAGAGCATGGGTAGTGTCAATCTGATTGTAGCCTAGACAGATAGTATTGATGATGCAGACTGGAACAAAGAGCATGGGTAGTGTCAACCTCATTGTAGCCTAGACAAGAAATATTGATGGTGTGGACTGGAACAGAGAGCATGGGTAGTGTCAATCTGATTATAGCCTAGACAAGTAGTATTGATGGTGTGGACTGGAACAGAGAGCATGGGTAGTGTCAATCTGATTGTAGCCTAGACAAGTAGTATTGATGGTGTGGACTGGAACAGAGAGCATGGGTAGTGTCAATCTAATTGTAGCCTAGACAAGAAATATTGATGATGTGGACTGGAACAGGGAGCATGGGTAGTGTCAACCTGATTATAGCCTAGACAAGTAGTATTGATGGTGTGGACTGGAACAGAGAGCATGGGTAGTGTCAATCTGATTGTAGCCTAGACAAGAAGTATTGATGATGTGGACTGGAACAGAGAGCATGGGTAGTGTCAATCTGATTGTAGCCTAGACAAGAAGTATTGATGGTGTGGACTGAAACAGAGAGCATGGGTAGTGTCAATCTGATTGTAGCCTAGACAAGAAATATTGATGATGTGGACTGGAACAGAGAGCATGGGTAGTGTCAACTTGATTGTAGCCTAGACAAGAAGTATTGATGATGTGGACTGGAACACAGAGCATGGGTAGTGTCAACTTGATTGTACATAGACAAGAAATATTGATGGTGTGGACTGAAACTGAGAGCATGGGTAGTGTCAATCTGATTGTAGCCTAGACAAGAAGTATTGATGATGTGGACTGGAACAGAGAGCATGGGTAGTGTCAACTTGATTGTACATAGACAAGAAGTATTGATGGTGTGGACTGAAACTGAGAGCATGGGTAGTGTCAATCTGATTGTAGCCTAGACAAGAAGTATTGATGATGTGGACTGGAACAGAGAGCATGGGTAGTGTCAACTTGATTGTAGCCTAGACAAGAAGTATTGATGATGTGAACTGGAACAGAGAGCATGGGTAGTGTCAACCTGATTGTAGCCATAGACACGAAGTATTGATGATGTGGACTGGAACAGAGAGCATGGGTAGTGTCAACCTCATTGTAGCCTAGACAAGTAGTATTGATGATGTGGACTGGAACAGAGAGCATGGGTAGTGTCAACCTGATTGTAGCCTAGACAAGTAGTATTGATGATGTGGACTGGAACAGAGAGCATGGGAAGTGTCAATCTGATTATAGCCTAGACAATTAGTATTGATGGTGTGGACTGGAACAGAGAGCATGGGTAGTGTCAACCTGATTGTAGCCTAGACACGAAGTATCAATGATGTGGATTGAAACAGAGAGCATGGGTAGTGTCAACCTGATTGTAGCCTAGACTTGTTCTGTAATTGAGATTTGAAGTGATGTCAAACTACCTCCTGCATGAACAATTATTTTGAATGGGAATTCAACTTTGCCAGCCAAACATCAGCAATTAAGATTTCCATTTGTTTGTCCTGGACTATGTGAGAGCTACTACAGTGTGACTTCTTTACCCTCTTCTTCTCATCGTCTCTGCTCCTTCTCATCATCATCAACTACCCACCAATGTACACTAAGATGAGGCAATCAAAATGATGGAGATTAAGCCCGATATGAGGCAATCAAAGTGATGGAGATTAAGCCCGATATGAGCCAATCAAAGTGATGGAGATTAAGCCCGATATGAGGCAATCAAAGTGATGGAGATTAAGCCCGATATGAGGCAATCAAAGTGATGGAGATTAAGCCCGATATGAGGCAATCAAAGTGATGGAGATTAAGCCCGATATGAGCCAATCAAAGTGATGGAGATTAAGCCCGATATGAGGCAATCAAAGTGATGGAGATTAAGCCCGATATGAGCCAATCAAAGTGATGGAGATTAAGCCCGATATGAGGCAATCAAAGTGATGGAGATTAAACCCGAGATGAGGCAATCAAAGTGATCTATATTAAGCCCGATATGAGGCAATCAAAGTGATGGAGATAAAGCCTGATATGAGGCAATCAAAGTGATGGAGATTAAGATCGATATGAGGCAATCAAAGTGATGGAGATTAAGCACGATATGAGGCAATCAAAGTGATGGAGATTAAGCCCGATATGAGGCAATCAAAGTGATGGAGATTAAGCCCGATATGAGTCCATGAAAGTGATGGAGATTAAGCTTGATATGAGTCCATCAAAGTGATGGAGATTAGCCCTGAGATGAGGCAATCAAAGTGATGGAGATTATCACTGAGATGGCAATCAATGTGATGGAGATTATCCCTGAGATGAGTCAATCAAAGTGGTGGAGATTGGCCCTAAAATGAGGCAATCAAAGTGATGGAGATTATCACTGAGATAAGCCAATCAAAGTGATGGAGATTAGCCCTGAAATGATGCAATCAAAGTGATAGAGATTATCACGGAGATGACAATCAAAGGATGAGAATGAAAGTGATGCGGATTGTCCCTGAGATGAGTCAATGAAAGTGATGGAGATCATCCCTGAGATAAGTCAATCAACATGATGGAGATTAGCCCTGAGATGAGTCAATGAAAGTGATGGAGATTAGCTCTGAAATGAGTAAATGAAAGTGATGGAGATTAGCCCTGAGATGAGTCAATGAAAGTGATGGAGATTAGCTCTGAAATGAGTCAATGAAAGTGATGAAGATTATCCATGAGATGAGTCAATGTAAGTGATGGAGATTATCCCTGAAATGAGTCAATCAATGTGATGGAGATTAGCCCTGAGATGAGCAAATCAATGCTATGGAGATTAGTTGAAATGAGCCAATCAGTGATGGAGATTAGTCTTGAAATGAGTCAATAGAAGTGATGGAGATTCGCCCTGAGATGAGTCAATGAAAGTGATAGAGATTAGCTCTAAAATGAGTAAGTGAAAGTGATGGAGATTAGCCCTGAGATGAGAAAATGAAAGTGATGGAGATTAGCCCTGAGATGAGTCAATGAAAGTGATACAAATTAGCTCTGAAATGAGTAAATGAAAGTGATGGAGATTAGCCCTGAGATGAGACAATGAAAGTGATGGAGATTAGCCCTGAGATGAGTCAATGAAAGTGATACAAATTAGCTCTGAAATGAGTAAATGAAAGTGATGGAGATTAGCCCTGAGATGAGTCACTGAAAGTGATGGAGATTAGTTCTGAAATGAGTCGATGAAAGTGATGGAAATTAGCCCTGAGATGAGACAATGAAAGTGATGGAAATTAGCTCTGAGATGAGACAATGAAAGTGATGGAGATTAGCCCTGAGATGAGGCAATAAAAGTAATAGAGATTAGCCCTGAGATGAGCCAATCAACGTGATGGAGATTAGCCCTGAGGTGAGCCAATCAATGTGATGGAAATTAGCCCTGAGATAAGGCAATCAAAGTGATGGAGATTAGCCCTGAGATAAGGCAATCAAAGTGATGGACGTTAGCCCTGAAATGAGCCAATCAAAGTAATGGAGATTAGCCCTGTCAAGTCAATCAAATCCGCCTTAACATCACCGTCATCATCTTTTCGGATATCTCGTTTCTCCCAGACAAACTCTGGCTTAATATCAAAGACCAATTAAAACTGCTTGAGCGACAGTCCATTATGCATGCAACACCCCCCCCTCCCCCGATGACACGTCATTACATCATGATTATTATCACATTATCATTCTTCATACTCATTTTCAAGAATGGAGAGATATAATCATTAAAATCAAAAATGACGAGCAGCCACTTAAACTATTGCCTTTGTTTTAGTTTCATTCGTTTTGGGGTTAGTTCTTTTCTAAATTGACTGATTTCTCTACCAAATTCTAAGACAATGGTCCATTTGTTAAATAAAAAAAAGAAATGGATACCTCCAAGACATCGAAGTTGCATTCCGAATGGCTTTCCATATCAAAGTCAGAGATGTTAAGGACAATGGACTTCCCAGTACTTGCAGTTATAGTCCATAGACATTCTGTACGACGTGGGTAGGATTGAGGATAGTTGGGGCTTTGGATCTCGCCAGTGTCGCCCCACAATTGGCCGCCACATCCTGATGATGATGATGTTATCATGAGAGAAGGTGACTAACGCTCTACGTCTATCAATAGAGTCATGCATATGTACTGAACCGGAACTTCCATCAAATTATCTAAAAATAAGCGCCATCATAATCAAGCGTTACCAGCATTTTGAACCATGTCTGACAAACAATTTTTTCGCCCATCTTGGCTTTACATTGCCCTCAATGGCCCTTGTCAGCATAAGCTCGTGTTGCACTCGCCTCTGAAGTCAATGCATTGCTAAGATGGGCGTAATTGTCGCCCACAAAAAAACCTTTTTCACCTTGCCCATAGCCCATAGGAAGTAAATTTTATGACATTTTCTGTGAAAGAGTCATCAGTTGGACACTATTTTGATCTAAATTATGTTGAAACACAGGAATGAACTATTGAACTTGGGAGTCAATAAGAGGTCTGAGAAACAAATTAAGACTTTCTTAGATGCTTACTGAGAATTTTGATAAAATTTATATTCTAGAGTCAAATGTTCTGAAAACTGATTTCTTTTTAATCAATTATCAATATAAAATTAAGTTTGCACAAACATTTTTGCAAAAAGAGTTAAATAACAAAAAGAAATAGGCACACAATATTGTTAACATAATGTTCCGTTCTGGATCAATAGCCACTGTGCTCCATCGATGTTAGAGGCAGCTATTGCTACAAAGAAGCAAAACAAGAAAAATGAAAACAGTAGTTACCGCCTAATTGACCAGGGCTTGGGAAGTAGAGAAAACAGGCATTAAGGTGATCCTGGCATTTATGGGAAAATCGGTCGGGGCAATGAATTAGAGGTGATCACCAAGGGAATTCATTGAGCATGGTTCAAAAAATGAAAACAATGGCCAGATAAGGATAGAGTCCTCAGTTTTATGTAAAATTGAATGCGAGAAATAGGAACACTTTTTTGAACACTTTTGGTGGTGAGCGCACAGGCCATCGTTTACCACAAAGACTCAAAGGCACAACGGATACAGCCAATGCGAGATGGGGGATCAATAAAATTGTCTCTATCGCGATGCGTGCCCGGTCATATGCTAGGTAATTTCGTGCATTTGCCACATCAAGGCCATGAGTTGAGTCCAGTAGATTGCTCAATTCTTGTTGCATAGTAACAGACTAGTGATCCCATGGGACAAAGGCTGTGGGGTACAGTGGATGCAGTTAAGAAGAAAAGACTGGTCATTGGTCCTTTTTATTACAGTAAATTGGATAGATATATGAAAGGTGGCTACCATGCATGGCAAATTGATGAGCATACATTAACGATGGGATAGTACATGTATAATAGAAGAAAAACAATATTTGATCAATTACGGACACACTTTATGATAATTTGAAGAAGATTATACCTGTGGTTACTGTTGACACTGGCTATACATGGGGAAATCTTGGTTGTGAAAGAAGAAGAAGAAGCAGAAGAAGAAGAAGAAGAAGAAGAAGAAGAAGAAGAGGAGGAGGAGGAAGAGGAGGAGGAGGAGGAGGAGGAGGAGGAGAAGGAGATGGAGAAGAAGAAGAAAAAGAAGAAAAAAAAAGAAGAAGAAGAAGAAGAAGAAGAAAGCATACTTACCGGCAACAACGTATTCTAGTCTGAATCCTTCATAGCTTCTAGAGAAATCGGTTATAAAGTTAACCCTGAGAAATCTACCACTTGACTGGAAAGGTTCGGGTATTGTAGAACCACACAGTGACTTGATGACAGGCGCGTCTGTGGCGTTCCCATCTCGAAACTAGAAGTTGTTTGAAGAAAAAGAAAAATCTTTAATTTTTAAACAGATTTTAATCTTAATGGTTCAAACAACAACAACAGCAACATACTTATCAGTATACACATTTTCAATAAAAAAAAACCCTACAAAATCACAAACAATGTTAACAAGAAAAGGGTCAACAACATTTGCCCCGACACGGACTACAAAAGACTTCATGAGTCTCAATCTATGACAAGGCGGCATGTCATACAAAAGCCTTTAACTCGTGACTGTGTACTAGGGTGGGCTAATAAGTAACGCACATTCCTGAATACCTCAAAAGGGAATGGCTTATGTTATATTGACGGTGAAAGTCGCAAACCGTGTAAATACAATTTTGGATGTTTTGAGAAAATCAAAGAAAATTGTGCAGCGCTGTTTAATATTTTCACAGACATACAGGGGGTGCAAATGTCAAAAACTAGACCCATTAGGGAGATTTGGATAGCTCATATGGTTATTATGCGGGTTTCTATCAATTATTGTGCCACGGAATCCTAACTAGACAAGGTATAGGGTTTCCTAATGTCAAAAAGCAAGGAAAAAGGTGTTATTAATTTTAACCTTACACGGTTTGCGACTTTCACCGCCGATATAACAATTTAAAGGTCAACCAATGTTCTTTACAGTCATCTATTGCAAAATATTACCCCATTTCTTATCGACGCCTGCCCAAAATACGCCCATATGTCCGCGTTCAATAAGAAAAGTCACACTCACGGTATTTTCAGGCAAGGGGGATATTGTGCACACAGAATTTATGGAAAAAAGGCAATGCCATTAACTCGTGTCGATATGTTGAAACATTCAAGAAGCTTCATGTACGATTTCACCATTACGCTGTGTTCACCCGTTGAATGATCCCATCCTCCACCTTAATGTCTGTCCCCAAAACCTGTCAACAAAACCAACCTGTGCCAGCCTGTGTAGGGCTTGAAGCAGTGTCGTTGTGATTACCAGCTACAGCTACCAGATCAAATTGCCTTTCCAAACTTATATGTCAAGGAGGGTATGAAGAGAAGAGGAAGACAGAAAAAGAGACGGGAAGACAACAAAATGGGGGTGTAAGAGGGGGGGGGGGGAATTTTTCCCACACCCAAAACCTGGCTGAAGACCAAGAAATGAGGAAGCATTTGTGTGGCACTTTATTGTGCAACCCCCCCCCCCCCCCCCCACTCCCCCACTCCATGAACCTGAAGGATTACAGCGTATGCGATCATGATGAAAGCATAACTGAATAAAACTGGGTACCCCAATCCATGTTAAAACTTTAATGGTAAAATCTCTATTTGATTAGAGCAAATTTTTACAATGGTGGGTTCTTCTGCTGATCAAAGTGACAGCAAAAATAAAAAATAACGAAGCAAGGAAACGATTTTGGTATTATTCTTTCTGATAAATAGTTTGCATGTGACACAGCGATACATCGTGAATTTGTTTTTATCACTGAAAACAAACCTCAAGGCGATCAAAACGGCAGCTTGTATGTCCCTCCAGGTGAAAAGCGGCAAATGAAATGTTGATGGTGCTTCCAAAAGAAGCTTCAATAACCCAGCTGCAATTAGTGCTATGCTCGTAGGCATTTGGAAAGTTTGGACTCTCAATGACGCCAGTTCTTTCAGTCAGTCGATTGTTACAATCTGTTTGGTCACAATAAAAACAAATGGTGTTCCATAAAACATTTCACAGAAAAATGGAAACACAGTGCTGCAAATCTACTGCTAAAAAAGTGGATTTGTATGCTTTTTTTCAAAATTGTACGCTTTTTTTTTCTTTTCTTTTGCAGCTTTTTTTGTTTGTTTGTTTCCCTGTCCACATTAACTTTTGTACATTTTTTTTTCTTCAAATCTTCCTCTTTTTGTCAAGTAATCTGACACGTTTTCTGTTCATGGGGTTGGCAGCTCTGGAAACATGTGTAAACAATTTCAAACTGACTTTTCTATAACAAACCAGATGTTGGACAAGAAAAAGTGTAACAAGCTACTTGGCGGGTCCCGGAGTGAAAATTTTCCTGTTTGTTCCTATCAGTTTAGCTAATGTATAGGTGTAATCGACATGGTGTGCTGAGTTGAAATATGTCATTGTTTGTTTTTTTTAATGCTTCCAGGCTTATACATTTTTTCACACGAATTTCTTTCACACTAGACACACACCTTACTTGATACAATATCTAAATTTCATCAGATCAGATTTTTGTTTTATTTGTTATTTTTGTTCTTAAGAATTTTTGAAAATAGCATTATGAGAACAACCAAAACATATACAAAAATATTATTTTAAAAAATCAATTATACAAAACTATAATACATATCGAAAAAACCATGTAATTATTAATTTTTTTCCCCACTCATCATTCACACCAAATTTTATGAAGATACGTTGAGTAATAAAAAAAAGTAGATAATGAACAAAAAACGACAGTAAGAAAATAGTATTTTTCTCTCTTTTTCTATTATTCGAATAAATTTTTCTCCCATAAACCTGAGAAGAGAGTAGAATATACTTTATAAACATCACAAAACCTTGAGAGGCTCTCAACTACTTCTTATCGGCACTATTTCAAGTGCACCAGCACCTTTTTACACATTTTGAGATGGTGCGCAGTGCGAGAATATGTCAGGTATTTTCCAGACAATCTAAGGCAATATTTACAAAAGATCATCAAAAGAATTTCTTTTGGATAGCGTATATTATAATGATGAAAATAAGTGCCAACTTGCAGTACTTTAGATAATATTTCTGGCTTTATCGCATAATAGCTGTGTTGAAATATAGGCCTGTATTGTTTCTAAAAAATGTGTAGAAATTCAAAGAATCGATACTGAGCTTCTTTTTATGAAATCATTGTGACGGGAGTGAACTACTCTATCCACTGGTATGATAGACTAGATTTGTCCCATTTTCGGAAAAAAGGGCATTATTTGTGTGTGTCTCTCCATGTTAGGTCATTGCACCTCGAGTGAATTATTCTTGCAATTTGGTTTCAGTAGATCAACTGGAAGAAAAGATTGTCAGCACATGACATAAGTCCATTCTATTCTAATGGGAAGGGATAATTAAGAATAAAATCTATTAAAGCCGAATTATTATAATATGCCTACAACGCTCATCCCGCTCAATGATGATAGTTTGCGAAACCTCACATACACTAGCTTTGTCAGACCCAACGTCAGACTCAACGTGATGCAGTATTATGACAACTGCCTGTCACTATGTCTAGTGGCAAAGTGACCTGCTACAGCGAGCTTTGCAAAGTGTACAGGTGTGCTGTTAGTAAAAACTGACACCAATATGGGAAGGAGGGAGGGTGGGCTTTATGGAAGAGGGAAGAGAGAGGGGGAGGGGGAGGATTAAGGCATGGGCGTTAATTAGGAAGAATACAGTGTTTTGCTCATCCCATTTTACTGAACGCCCGTTTTGCATTCTTTCTTCAGGACTGCAATATCAAAACAACGATAACATTTTCCTCAAACTACCTAGTGAATAATTGAAAGAAAAGGCTACTGACATTAAAGGGGTAATTAGAGGGAACAATTAAGAAAAAAGAAGAGAAAGGTAAAGGATACTTACTTGAGTAGAACTGCGCACTGAATCCTCGTCCCGCAACAGAGAAGTCCGTTTTCATTTTGATCCAAATTTTATTTGAACTGCTGATGATTGGACGCGGGATTTGGTTGCCACACAGAGCATTTCTGATAACACTGCCTTGTGGCCCACCTTCACGGATCTACAAAGGGAAAAAGATTAAGTTTATTCTACAACACCTATTGTCCCCTATTTGCCTCACATAATATTGTTCTTGTTTCAGCTGTTCTCATGTTTGTTGTTGTTATTGCTGTTGTCTATGTTGTTGTTGTTATTGCTGTTGTATCCTTCATATGAAACATAAACTATAAGTCAAACCAATTTCGCATATTTGGCCCTTTCTATCATTCCGCAGCAAACAGTGGGGTTTAAGTCTTGTGTAGTAGTTTTGAATCCTACTTTTGCCAAGCAGGATTATGCGCTCATGGGATACACAAAAACAGAATGCAACAACATCAAAAATAAGAACACCACACCTTTTGTCACTGAACTCTGATACAGATGGGTACCAAATATCACTGGAAGGAACAGCCTGTCACAGATAGGTGATTTGATATCGCCTGGTCTGTTCAACATTAGAGAAAGCAGAACATAAAGAAAAGTACAAAGAAAAGTTCCTTACAGGACATCACAGGCCCATAGAGCAGGAGCTTATCCCAGTCTCCATAGTGTGAAGCAGAACAGGTGATAATAAACAACTCCTGGACAGGATGCTAGTCTGCCGCAGGTTTTTAATCCCAGCCAGTGTTTGTACCCATTTGCACCTGGGTCGAGTGGGGAAATGGATGTTAAGTGTCTTTCCCAAAGACTACAACGTGGGGCTTAGCTTTGTCAGGATTCAAACTCGGGATTTGATGATCCCCAGTGCAACAGCCTAACTACCCGGCCACCAAGGCCACTACAGCAGAACATACTCCCTTTAAATCACCCTCTGGACTTGATAAAACTATACTTACTCGTTATAATAACATAATAATTAGAACGTCATCAGAGCTTCTTCTTATTCATTACCATATGTATGACAGTACACAATAGTCATGACCAAAGGAGAAAGCATTCATAGAGTGTGCCTTCAGCCAGTCTGTTACACTTATGGTGAATAAATTGAGGCGTCACATGTATATCCAAATCTTCACAAGTTTGCCATCCATCTCCAGTGGGTCACATGTTTGAAACTATTTCTTATTAGAGGCAAATGAATAACAATTTCAGGTGAAGGTAATATTCAGTATTCATTATTAGATTATTTCCGTGAGAGTAATGTTTCAGTATGATTGGATTATACATTATCAACACATAGAGCAAGTAATCAAAGGCCAAAGGCCACATTATCACCGTAAAGGCAAGGCTTCTTCTCTCTTACTTCCTTGTCAAATAAATTAGATCATGGAAGTAACTTTATCTGAGACAAAAAAACATGCCGTTTTCATTCACCACATTCCAAGTTTTGATGGACGGACATCATTAAATTTATGGAACAAGAAATCTGTGGCTCATCGTGATCCTAGATTGATATCAGTTCTAACTCAATATTTTGGTTAGCACAAGATTGAGATAACAAGTTCTGGGTATGTGTTAGGACATAGACCATCTTTACCAATGATCCCTCTCTAAAATAAATTCTAGCCAGTGTGCGTACATTTTTGGTGCTGTGCAAATTTTGGTGAATAAAAATCCCAAATTGTGTGCACTGTGTGCATGAGAATGAACGTTTACTTGGTGTGTTCACACATTTCTCAACTGCGCGCACCTTTTCTCCCTGGCATGTGCACACTTGAAGGGAACATTGGTCTTTACTCTCCAGTGCTTATAAAATAATAATATTAAATCAACACCGGGGGGAAAAGAATGAGATTTTTCATATCTTAATAAGAGAAATAAGGAGACTGAAATCTGTGGCATTAGTTTTTTCTCAAAAATGGGTCCAGCCGGGTTAGATGTTAGATTTGACCCATGATTGATTCTAACGTCTGCAATGTTACCTGTACATAATCGAAACGGCACGAGTAATGGCTTTCGAGATCAAAGTCCTGGAAGAAGAAGTACACAGAGCTGCCCCTTGACACTGTCACCGTCCAGAAACATTGGGTAGCATGGTTGTAAGGTTCAGGGTAATTTGGACTGATGAGACTTCCACTCTGTGTGGCCATATCTCCACCACAACCTGAAAATAAACGAAACGTGCGATTCAAAGCTACGTCATGAAATTTCACATCATACATGGGCATGAAAAGAACACACCCACACGCACATACACACACACACTGTGCAATCATTTTCATTCCTCATAACCTTATCTCTAGACATCAACAAAAGTAACTTGTTACTATAAAAAAAAATGAAAAAAGAGACGGCTTGGTGAGCTTATTTTCTACCATTCATACACACATTTTGTCACTGGGACGAGGCAAAGAGATATAATAGAGTTTGTTTTTTTACAAAGAATTCTTTCTTTTACATGCAACAAATTGAAAGTGCCGTTGTTGTATTTTGAGGGGGTAATTAGCTTGTAAAATTCAGTTACACGGAGAAAAATATTTGCATTATGACGAATCGTGTATTTGGGCGGCATGCAATTTGGCGGAGACTATTGCAACACTTTGAAACTCCATAAAACCTTGAGAAGTTCTCAACATTTTCTTATCGACCCTGTTTCAACTACAACATCTCCATTTTACTCATGTCGGGACGGTACCTTTTGATGATGGGTGCGTGGAAAACGTCACGTATTTTCCTGGCGATCCGAGGTAATATTCAAGACAATTGCGTCAGAAGACGTTCTATAGGCTAGGGTACATTTGTGTCAATTAAAATGAGTACCAACACTCAATATAAAATTTCAGGGATTTTATAGCACAACAGCCATGTTGAAAGATGAGCCTGTATTGTTTGTAAAACATTCGTACAAATTCAAGGAATCCATAAAGAGCGTCTGTTATGATATTATTGTGACGGAAATAAAGTGCTCTATTCACTAATACAATAAACTAGATTTGTCCCAATTTGGGCAAAAATGGATTTGTTAGGGCCCACCCCCCAACGTGCTATGTATTGGGTAAAAATCAGTAAAGGAAACATGAAGTGAAAACAAAAATAAAATGAAATATCACCAAGTAAACTGGGACATTTGATAAAGTACAATGAATAAAACAATAATAATATGAGAGGAATGGCAACAATTATTAATTACTATACACATATTTTCCAAGAAAGTTGATAACATTCATGGAATAAAAAAAATGCTAAGACAGATAATCGGTTTTCAGGAGAATAATGAAACCATACCTGAAGTTCCTGTATTGAACTCTAGTCTAAAACCAGGTCTAGTTACTGATCCATCTGTTACGAACTTGATGTAGAGGAGGTTTCCATGAGTTAAGAAAGGCATGGATGGGAAGGATGTGCCACAATATTTACCGATGAGGGAGACGAAGGTCTACCTCCATTTCTGATGAAAATATCAAAGTTATAGATTTTCTTCCCTGAGAGTTCTTTTCAAAAACATTTATAAAACAATGTTTACCAAACACACCATGATGAAAAATTTAAGCGTTACATCAACGTGGCCTGAAAATAGCAAGGTAATGAGACGATTCGACTCAGTTTTGAGAAATTTACTTTCATAGTTTAGACATGCTGTGATTGTGTTCATACTGCTCTCGCCAAATGGGGATCCGTACACAAAGAACATACAAGAGAATTTTCAAAAGCTGGTCAAAGTTAATGCATCTCTTTGAAATGCAATGCAAGGTCAGGAAAGTTGATGGAAAGCTAAAACCCGCTTCTTCAGAAGTAATGGACAACAAACCCTCTTCTGTGAAACAAAATCGTAGGGGGACGACTGAGATCATCAGCAGTTAACTGGAAGTCTCTCAAAGTAGATTCCATCGGAGAACTTCTTCGCTTCTTCTGATCCAAGACCATTTCCAACAAAAAAATGTCAAAAGGAACTCCGTCCAAAGCAGTCACCATAGCAGTAAAACGCAGAAGATGGCAATGGATAGGCCATGTTTTTCGTATTCCTGTAGCTATGGTCGTAAAGAGGACGCTAAGACGGACCCGGATGAGAAAAGAGGGAGAGGCCTACCCAGAGAGATATGAAAGAGAAGAGTCAAGAAAGAAATGAGAGGAATGCGCTCAGCTGGGGAAAACTGTAGATGATTGCCAATGACAGACAATTCAGGTGGGA
>JAXRKP010000934.1:0-25000 GCA_037039925.1 Doris montereyensis | reverse complement strand
AGGATGAACTAATGCCATGGAAATCAAAAGTACAAATCTATGAAATTATTTTTATTCTACATTAGCGCTACATTCATTCTATTTGTTTCTTACCCATATCCCTAACTTAAGTAATCAGAGGGTTTTGGTAGGATTTTAAAATTTTGCCCAAATTACTCTGTTAACAGCCAAGGATCTTTAACCTGCACAGAGTGTTTTGTTCTGCATCCAGTACATCCTTTATCGTCCGTCTCCATGGGACTAGGTGTCGATCACCAACCTTACCAGGGGTGGGTTTTACTTGAAAAAATGTTTCAACCTGTCGGGTACAAACTCACAACCACTTTTGGTTGAGAGACTGACACTCGTCCTTTCTTCTGGACTACCGTGTCCCTGTACAATAGCCCTACAGATCACGGTTAATGACAGTGACAATTCTGATGAGAAAGGGAGGGAAAGGAAAAACAAGAAGGAAAGGAGAATGAAAAATGAAGAAGTACAAATGCTCAGATGATCTCAAGATGACCTAAGAGCAAACAGCAAGATGAAAGACATGTGACAGAGTTAACGGAACAAAGCCAGACGTAACAGCAGCGCCCGCTAACCGCCAATAAAATGAGAAAGATCAAAGAAAAGATTGTAATGGGGGAAAAAGGGAAACACCACCTTCCTCTGCTGCTAGCTGCGTAGCCGTTGTGTTGTCAAAGACCTCCACATAGTCAGGACAGCTGCGTCCGTTCCCTTCCAGATTAATGGATTGGAAGAAAGAAACGAATGATGAATCCAGGGTCGACAGTGATGAACCAGGTGCAGTTGATTCCGTGGGGCGTAAGAGTTTGGAAAACCAGGACTTTGGATGATGCCGCTGTTGTCAAAGACACTCCACCACACTCACCTTGTTGATTGGATTAGATGCAAAAGGAAATGGGTTCTCTTGGAATGTATAAAGCCCCCATGAATAGCCATATATTTACATAAAATCAATTCAATTCGAAAAAATTTTAAAACCTGTAATCATCCATGAAAGAAATTTACATCCAATTAACATCAGCATAAAAAATCAATAGGATTTAAAGGGGCAATTTTAAAGCAATTAAAATAAGATTAAAATTAAGAAAAGGAAATCAATTTGAAAGCCAGCGACTATAAGCAATATTATTAGCAACAAATTTTAAGAGCAAGAGAGCACACTGTGACATGATAAATATAAAAATAAATTAATGGTATCTATGCGTACAAGTATGCATATATGGACTTATAAAACAGTTTAATAAGTGTCCACTAAAGCTCTTAGTAGGACTTAAAAAGTCTAACATTTCATACGAGCTGAGAAAACAAAGTCATGCCAAATAAGAAATAAAACTACCAATTTTACTGCTACTGCTAGTACTACTACTACTGCTACTACTGCTGCTGCTATCAGTGCTACTACTACTTCTACTGCTACTTCCAGTGCTGCAACTGCTGCTGCTGCTACTAATACTAAAAATCATCAATTATTTCATTGCCATTAATTACTCGAGTCTTCCGCTGTGTAGGTAGCCATGAATCCTGTTACTGATGGATCCATCAGTTTGGAACATCACCAGCATGGTGTTGCTCGTGGATCTGACAACATCGGGGCGACTCTGACCACAGTACGCGTTCCTAATTGACTGTCACCTTGGGTAGATCCATCAAAGATCTGTTTCGGGGAGAAAGAGTATTAAAAAGAAGATGAGCATAAAACAGTAAGAGAGTAACAAGAATGAGGAATATTCAGGCCTCTCTTGACCCGTCATAGCCTTACCAGGGTTAATAATAAACAATCTAGATTTAGGTCTAGAATCTAAATCTACGTATCTTTAATAATCTAAACATTATAAATCTAAAACAATGACTGATAAATGTGTTAAAAGTCTGCAAATCGCTATCTTATAGATAGCTAAAAGAGTGTTCTGTATTGTGGATAAGCCATTGACCTCGCTCAAGATCCAGAATCTAGATCTAGATCTAAGTCAAGAGTTAAAACAATATTGTTATTTTATTTAGCTGGCTCGAGACAGATTAGATTTCATGATTTTGCCGACATATAGTTCTAGGTTATTGTTTTAATTTGAGATCTGTAATGTCATGCAGATGTTGCTGGATGTAGAATCTAGAGCTAGAGCTAACTTGGATTTTTGTTTTGTTTTGGTTTTGGTTTTTGTTGTTGGGTTGTTGTTGGGTTGTTGGGTTGGGGGTGGGGGGTTTGTTTGTTTGTAAGAACGATTGAGAAGAAGGAAAGGAGGAGGAGGAGGAGTGACACAAAGAAGAAGAAAAGAAGAAGAAAACGAAGAACAAGAACAAGAAGAAGAAAAAGAAGAAGAAAAGGATGAAGAAAAAGAAGATAGTGAGGAAGAAGAAGAAACAAAACTGGAGGAAGAGGCGGAGGAAAAGAAGAAAAAGACGAAGAAGTAGATAAGGAAGGAGAAGAAGAAGAAGAAGAAGAAGAAAAGGAAGAAGGAGATGAGGAAGAGGAAGATAAGGAGGAGGAAGAAGTGGAACAAAATAATAGTGAGGAGGAGAAGGAGGAAAAAAAGAAAAAAGAACAAAAATAATGAGGAGGAGAAAAGAAGAAGAAAAAGGAGAAAAAGAAGTGAAGTTACCCATGAAATTTTACTATGATAATAATAATAATAATAATAACAATAATAATAATATTGATCATAATATAAGCAACAATAATCAAAATAATATTTTTTAAAAACAAAACAATAATAATAATATTAATGATAATAATAATAATAATAATAATAATAATAATAATAATAATAATAATAATAATAATAATAATAATAATAATAATAATAATAATAATAATAACAATAATAATAATATAATGTTATAATGATACTGATAATGGTAATATTAATAATAATAGAAATAGTATAATAATAATAATAATGATTATAATATAACAATAACAATAATAACAATAGTAATAATAATATATATAATTATAATAAAAATAATAATACTAATACTAATAATAATGATGATAATAATAATAATAATAATAATACTAAGCATACAACGTATCAATGTAATGAAAATGCAGTTTTCTTCTTTATCAAAAAGGGTAGCACCTGGACTGGCGAGTTTTGAGTTTTGGACCAACAGGTTGATTTTCTGTTCTTTGCATATTCGGGTAGAATGATCATTTATCTACAAGTTCATGGCAGAAAAATGTCCATATGACATACATTTTTTTTTTTTTTACAAAATATTTTGTAGGCAAGGGTAGGTAAAAACAATCAAAATTTTGACGTAAATCACTAACACTGAGAAAAATGGCAGTAAAAACCCGTGTATTGGCCGTTAATCGCCAAATATGGCAACACACGATTTGACCTCGTTTTGCCGACGCCGATCTACGCATCTCCCATCACTGTGTGATGTAAGACGCGTTTCATGTCAGTGTATGTGTAAACACACGCACAAGCATAGGATATAGAGGAAAAAAAAAAAAAACTGGTCATTTCGACGTCTATTTTCACAACAGTGCACATCTAAACCTAGATTTATAATCCTATTTACATAAAACAATGCCAGAGACTGGAAAGAGTAAAGGGCTGCTACAACAAGGAAACCTGTCCTGAATCGTTTGTTTTTGTCTTATTTTCTGTTGATTTTTTTACTTGTATTTTTCTCAAAATGTAGTTTTTTCCATAAAATTCTATCTCCACCGCCATTTTTATGAAACGATTTATATTATATTTGGCACACGTTCTTCTTGTCTTTGTTAATAAAAATGACTTTTTTTATATACTGTAAACTTTTTGAGAATTTTTTTTGTAAAAATACATTTTACATTCACGATATATAGTATTTTCAAAAATTCATTAAAATAAAAAACTCTTTATATATAGAATGGAAAAGACGATTTGCAGGTTTTGAGGGATTTTATTCATAACTACGGAGGAGATAGATTTCAAAATACTATAATCGTTTTTATTACACACAAAAAAAAAATTCTCCAAAGTTTACAATATATTTTTTTAAAACAACATTGCCACATTGGCGATTAACTGCCAATATACAAGTTTTTACTGCCGTTTTCTCCAGTCAGTATTCCAGATAATTTACGTCAAAATTTTGATTGTTTTTAACCTACCTCGCCTACAAAAATATCTTGTAAAAAAAGTTATACGTCATATGGACATTTTTACTGCCATGAACTTGTAGATAAAATGATCGTTCCACCCGAATATGCAAAGAACAGAAAATCAAACTTTGGTCCAAAACTCGCCAGTCCAGAGTTGGGATTCTAAGCTAGTTTATGAAATAACTCTTCTTCTTTTTTATTCTTCTTTTGCTTCTTCATCTTCTTTTGGCTATAAAATAAGTAACTACCACAACAGTAAGCAAATAACTGAGACAAGTAATGGCAGAATACGGAAACATAAATCAGAATAAGAGAGATCACAAAATACAAAAATTTGTATACTATGCATGCATCATAATTCAATATCAGGCACCCCGTGACAGAATCAAAATCACAATTGCCATCTTCGTTTGGCGATTCCTAATTGAAACCCTGAAGTTCAGTCTGATTTGCTTAAGCCCTCGTCCACTTGAATGATGTATTGGCACATCTTGTTGTGTGGATATGCCTGAGGATACGATGGTGACTGGACCTGGCCTGAGCTGCAGGTAAACAATCCTCCACATCCTGAGATATAGAAAAATATTTGTAATCAGGTGAAGTACAAAATAATTCACTAAGGAAAATATAAAAACGCAACAAATATTTGATGCTAAAATTCTATGTGATGATTGAAGTTTCTTGGGGGTTTTTTTTTTGCATTTTGAAAAAGTAGTTTATTGACTTTCTTGGAGTAAAAACAGTTGACAATAAACGTAAAAGAAATAATTTTCCCTTATTAAGAAAAATTGCAACCAAACTTGATTTTCAAAAATACAGAAAAGCAAAGAAAAACTAACATTTCAACACTAAAGAAAGCCATTGCTCTCAATGCACGCCACCTTTACTTTTGACATGTCTAAATAGACCGTAGTTATCCATTTCACTGCTGAGTCAACAGGACCAGACAAATTTATTTGGACTGGGGAATCATACTCAGAACTTAAGGCCTCCTGGGAGGTAGTCAAGACACTCTACCAACTGAGCTACCAGCACCTCAACCGTTATTAGCAGATAATTATTGGCAGATAATTTTTAACAGATAATTATTAACAGATAATTATTAGCAGATAATTTTAGCAGATAATTATTAGCAGATAATTATTAGCAGATAATTTAGGTTTATTGCATTGATCATGCACTGTGATAGCTCAGCAAACTTTTTCATTACTTTGTGACATTCTAGAGATGTGTTAAAATGATTTGACTGGCTGGCTTCCTCTCCTTAAAGAACAAGAAATGCGCCCGCTTCACAAACGCTATTGTATTTGAGATAGTCTCCAGTCCTATCAGCCGTCAAGGGCTTGAAGGACTTTACCTGTGGTCCATTGTGCCTGGAAGCCATTTCCAGTGATAGATTCATCGCTCTTAAATTTAACAAACAGCACATTGCTAGTGGAAGTAATTGAAGCTGAGTATCCGTGCCACAGAACGTTCCCAACATAGGACTGGTTTCATCAGAGCCATCACGGACCTGAAAGATGAACAGAAATGTGAATGATAATAGGTGAGATCAACAAGAACATTACTGAGAATTCCATGTTCTGAGTTTATATTACAGATTTTCAAAGGCAAACTTAATTAGCGGAATCGATTTCCAGTCCTTATAGGATGTGATGGTCAACCTGCGGAACAGTTTTAAAGATTCCTTCCTAAAAAGAGTATCACAACTCACCATGTTTACGTGTATAAAGTAATACGTTCAATACCTTTTGTTCGATTTTCATTGTATACCTCAACAGTACTTTTATCAAAGTGATTGGCCTAAATGTATTTACAGCCCCATCTGTAAATAAAAAAACCAAGCGCTAGTGTGCCTATGCCATCATGCTGAAGGTCGGCACATTGTAATGTACCAATGACATTATGTATATTGGCATTTGGTGGCGCTAATGCCAGGCTGTACATCATTTGCTGGTAGCAAGCTGGTGCATCTTCTTTAAGTTTGTCACTATTAAAACAAAGATCGTTTATCTGTCCAGGCTTATTGTACTGTTTAGGCAAAAATCATTATTGTTCAAGGAAGACGTTGATAGATTTAATGTATTACAAATGTCTTTTAAACAAACCCTTTGTTGCCACTAGCATCAGGAGTTGCTGGTAATTTTACTAGGTCAACAACATATCTTAAGGGGACTACGGTGGTCTGGAAGCATGATGTCGGCTAGCTAGCTAGATAGATAGATAGTTACATAGATAGATACATAGACAGACGGGTAGATAAGATAGGCCAGATGGATAGAGTTGTACCTGGACGTAATCAAAGTCGCAATCCGAGTCAGTTTCCAAGTCAAATGAATTGAAGGAAAGCTGAATCTGGTTATTGGCAGTAACTGTGATGATCCAAATGGTAGAGTCATGCTCGTAAGCCGATGGGTAGCCTGGTGAGTTAAACTGACCTTCATCTCCCGTCAGCTGCCCTCCACAGCCTGCACGACTTGCTATATAATAAAAGAAGGCAAATTGTTGCATTAGATTAATCTTCATTGTCCTTATCCAATTCATACATAACAGTCTCTCTCTATCCCTCCCTCCCTCCTTCTCCCTGTTTCAATACATGAAGGAAATGAGCAGAAGAAAAAAAACCCAGCAGAACATACATAACTCTTTCTATTTATAACATTATGATACATGCAAATTCTACTTAGAATCAAGCGATGAAAGATTACGGCTATTGGGGAAAAAACTGAAGACAAAAAAGGAGGGGGGGGAACAGTGAGGAAAAGACGGTATGGTATTACATATTATATTGATAAGAAAAGAAAAGAAAACTATGGGAATGGCATTTTATATTCTTCTTTCACCTGAGCATGCATGAAACTTATTATGTGTACAAATTGATCAACTTGAAATTGTCACTTGTATGGTCTCATGAAAATCTAATGCTGTTATACCGCAGTAGCTGTCTAAGAACAACTCTGTAACCCAGAAGCAAGGTATCGGCCTCTCAACCAAAAGGTAGTGGGTTCTAACCACACACACCAACAGTTGAAAAAAAAATAAAAAATTTTCAAGCAAAATCTACCCCTTGGTCCAGGTAGGTAGGTGGATCGACACCTAGTCCCATCCGAGACAGACATAGAAAGGAGGTCCTGTGTGCAGATCACAACACTTTGTGTACGTTAAAGATCCCATGGCTGTTTACAGGGCAGTCTGGGCAAAATTTCAAATCCTATCAAAAACCCAGAGATCGCCATAGGTGTGGATGTGGGTAAATCAAATCAAATCAAATCAAAAAGTCTAAGGAGACGTCCCTTGTGAGATTTTTAAAAACATGTTTGTAGACAGGCCGTGGTAGTAAGCAGGCATCAAAAGTCTATTACTTTGATCGTGATTAAATCTAATTCTTACCCAGCCTGTCAATCAGGCAATTTAAAAACATATATCAGTTTGATAAGGGTCAGGAGCGGCCTTACAGGGGCAGAAACTACTATATGTAGCCAATTCCTACCTGACAAGCACTCAATAAATCAATGAAAGTTTCCTCACTCACCAACATCACATCAATTATTTTCAATTCCTGGAAATAAATGCTGGAAGGGGAACCATGGTGTTAAGGGGGGTGTTCTCAAACCGATACTACTGCAAAAAACGTAGAGCCAAAATTTTAACTCTATGATGACCCAATCTCGACTCAGCCCGATACTACTGCAAAAACGTAGAGCCAAAATTTTAACTCTATGATGACCCAATCTCGACTCAGCCCGATACTACTACAATAACATAGAGCCAAAATTTTAACTCTATGATGACCCAGCTCGACTCAGCCCGATACTACTGCAATAACATAGAGCCAAAAATTTTAACTCTATGATGACCCAATCTCGACTCAGACCGATACTACTGTAATAACATAAAGCCAAAATTAACTTATGATGACCCAATCTCGACGATCCTTGAATATAATACAATATTTTGTTCTAAGTTCAATTTTAAGCTGATTAGGAAACTGAGATGACGTTCTATTTAGCATTTATTTGACAATCGATAATTACTGTTAAGAGCAGAGAATATGGAACCTTCTGTCTGAAATGCTCCCATCAGTGTGGAACCGGATGTAGGCATAGGGTCCAGTGGTTTGTAGAGGTGTTGGTGTCTGACTGGTACTGGTGCAATATTGTTGAAGGATTGGAGACGTTGACAATTCACGCATCACGAATCTACAACAAAAAGTGAACATGATAAAGTCGATGATTATTATAGATATATATCTAGTAGAGCTGGGCAAAGCTCGATTTTCACAGATCGACCAATCTTTAGGATCGACACTTAAAATTCGAAAAGCTTGAACTCAAGCTCGAGTTCGATTGGACCTCTGAAAACCCTGACTTGTATTACAAATTGCAACCATTTTGCTTTCCGAGCTTGACCTTGACTCTCATAAATAGCTCCCGCACTCCCACACCACACACATACACACACACTCATGAATATAATAATCATAATCTTTAATGAGGCTTATGGAACCAATTTGCTATCATAGCCCTCTCTCTCTTTTAGGTACCGTCTATATCTTAAAGAGAAACTGAGTTGACCTACAGTGGTTCAACCGCACTGAGTCACTGAGTCCACATGCATTCTTCCCTGTAGAACTAGGATTCTATCGGCCTTGTTTTTAACTTGATATAAATCTAGGTCTAGGCCAAATGCGGAATGTGTGCACTGGTGCACCACCCACGTCATCCACTGAGCCGGTGACGGCGATGATATCAAAGTGAGAGGTACGCCACTCTTCACGTCCTCCCTCCTCCCAATGGCTCAAGGCTCGAACTTCATCCAGTGCTGCATCAAGTTTATTAAGCCAGTAGGAGACTTTGATTAAGCTCGACCTCCGAAGTCAGATCCTGACTGCTTCAAGCTGGCTTCAAAGTCAGTCCGATCCTGTGTTGCTTTGAGCTTTTTTTAGCTCGACCTTCCAAGTTCGATCCTGTTCTGCTTCAAGCTTTATAGCTCGACCAAGTCTGATCCTCCTGTGTTGCTTTGCATTTTAGGATTTATGTTATCACTTTTTGGGAGGAAAAGGATGAATGATTGCAGATTACAGAAACTAAAACAGGAGATAACAAAGGCAGAGGAAGTGAAAGAAGTAGCAAATCAGACCAAATATCCCATATATATAATAGATTACAGGGAAGACATGCTAGATCTAGTCTAGATCTAGAAAAGCTCAAATAAAACGCACACCCTCTTTTTTTTTTAAATGGGTTCAGATCTAAATCTAGAGCTACTGCATATCTTAATAGGCCTACATGTATATTCTAATCCAGATCTAGATTTTATTAGTAGTATTATTGTTGTTTTTGTTGTTGTTACTAAGCTTATTACTATTAGTAGTAGTAGTAGTAGTAGTAGTAGTAGTAGTAGTAGTAGTAGTAGTAGTAGTAGTAGTAGTAGTAGTGGTGGTAGTAGTAGTATTAGTAGTAGTAGTAGTAGTAGTAGTAGTAGTAGTGGTAGTAGTAGTGGTAGTAGTGGTGGTAGTAGTGGTCGTGGTAGTCGTGGTGGTGGTCATAGTAGTGGAAGTGGTCGTGGTAGTGGTAGTGGTAGTAGTAGTAGTAGTAGTAAAGTAGTAGAAGTATTGTTGTTGATATTGCTATCGTTATTGGTAATAGAAAGTGAGTAGTGTATTATAGTTATAATGTATTATAGTTGTAGTTTTTGTGAAGAAGAAGAAGAAGAAGAAGAAGAAGAAGAAGAAGAAGAAGAAGAAGAAGAAGAAGAAGAAGAAGAAGAAGAAGAAGAAGAAGAAGAAGAAGAAGAAGAAGAAGAAGAAGAAGAAAAAGAAAAAAAGAGGAAAAAGAAGACGAAGAAGAAGAAAAAGAAGAAGCAGAAGAGGAGGAGGTAAAGAAAGAAGAAAACGGAGAGGAAGAAAACAAATCTTGGATCCTACGTCCCACATTAGACATACAGCAGATGCAAATTTATTTCTGACTTTCACTACATATGTTGCTTCAAAATTTGATCTTCAACTCGAGCTTTGCCCAGCTCTAAATAGCTAAATTTTATAATGTTATTGAGTTAACAAAAAGAAACAATGGATTTTATCAAACAGAAATTAATACCAGATCAGAATCAAGATGAAAACATTCTTTGCAACTGTCAATACTGTTTCATGAAAAAAACTACTACTACTTCTGCTGCTAGTACTATTAATGATGGATAATGACATGAAATCATATCAAAGCCCTGTAGGAACAAAGACAACACAATAACAAAGGAAAAGACAGAAAAGATCTTTCGGCATCCTTAAAATCAAACTCTCAAAACGCCAACACCATATTAGTTCTTCGACTACAACTACAGCTATGCCTACGGCGACGATGATCTACTAATACTACTACTACTACTGCTACTACAACTTCTTCGACAACAATTTACTACCCGTGTTGTAGCTTCGGCTGTGGTTGAAAAAATTGCAATCATAAGATAAAGACGCTGTATTAAATCCAATGACGATTCCTGTTTCGATCAATACTCACCTCTAAATAATCAAAACTACAGTTACTGTGTTGTTCAATGGCCAAGTGAGCAAACTGGAGCAAAATGTTGCTTCCTGGGCTGACTGCTACAACCCAGACACAGTCTCTATTATGAGGTAGTTGCAGGATACCCTGGACTGTTAATAGTGCCATGGTTTGAACCAGTAAGAGAACCTCCACATTCTTCAAGAAAACAAAAAAACACAAATAAAATCATGGAAACATAGCATGAGACAAAGTTTAAAGATGTTGTGCACATCAATACACACACACTCTCTCTCTCTCTCTCTCTCTCTCTCTCTCTCTCTCTCTCTCTCTCTCTCTCTCTCTCTCTCTCTCTCTCTCTCTCTCTCCTCTCTCTCTCTCTCTCTCTCTCCCTCCCCCCTCTGTCTCTCTCTCTCTCTCTCTCTCCCCCTCCCCCCCCCTCTCTCTCTCTCTCTCTCTCTCTCTCTCTCTCTCTCTCTCTCTCTCTCTCTCTCTCTCTCTCTCTCTCTCTCTCTCTCCCCCCCCTCTAAGACTGTTTTACCTGGTGTGAGAGATGTCCATTGAACCTCAAAGCCATCGGAAGAACGTGTGGCATCTGAATAGAACCAGGCACAGCTGGTTGTGTGTGCTGTTATGAGCCTCCGTTGGGCGGCGAATTACTACAGTATTTGCCTATCATCATAGGCCAAGCCGAGGGTCCGTCGAATTTGCAGAAAGTCAAACATACAACGTGGCTTAGTCTTCCAGAGAAAGCTTGGGAACGTCACGTGTAGGATCTAGAGAAACAATAACAACAATAAAAGAGAGAAAGGATAATGTAACTTATACAGGGTGATTACAAAAACTGTGCCGAATTTCAGACCCAATTATTTAATGTTAATTATTGAGAAAACCTCACATATTAGTGGCTAAGTTGCACTATGTCATCTACCCTGACAATTCTCTGCAAACTTTGATACTGTGATCAAGCTCAGGCCAGGCTCTCTGCAGCATAATATCTGGTGTGATTGAGAGTACTGCTTTAGTGATGTGTCCTTACAGATCATCCAAAATTATGGCTTATGGAAGTACATAAACTCTGTCCTGACATAACCCTACAGTATAAAAAGTCACAAACATGTCAGGTCTTGCGATCTCAAGGGCCACTTACAAACACCTCGACTTGTCCAACAAGGCCAATGCACTCGTTTGCAGAGAAATCTGCGGACGGAAGATGCCAGTGCAATGGTGCATCATCTGCTGAAAAATGTGGTCACCTCAGCAGCTAGTTGTGGAATAAGCCTCTTGGATAGCATTTTCAGATAATCTTGACCGACAACGGTTTGTCTTTTTCTTCATAATAACTGACCCCACTCAAATATTGAGTTTTACCGTCCAGCGCACATATTTTTGATCTAACCCAAAAGTATTAATCAATTTTGGCTTTAAAGCGATGTGTTTAATTCTGTTTTTAAAGTCTTCAGTACTAATTTCTGTTGGCAGTCGATTCCACAGCCTTGCTGAACTAGGGTAAAACAAAGAAAAGACAATGCACAGCCTGTTACGATAGTGCTAAGAAGACATTCATTTTAAGTGAGTTGTGTTCAACTCCAAGCTAGTATGTGGATTCGTACTTCCACATCCTCACAATTTACCCGTTTTATTGATGTGGATCAAAATTTTAAGATTTGGCTTATCTGATTGTAACCATAGTTGCAAATGTATTCCAATAAGTTTTGATATTATAAATATTTGAAATTGATACGATTTTTATAATCACCCTGTGCTTTGAAGTCAGTAATAGGTTACAGGAGGCATCATAGTGCCATCAGTAGTGTTATGATAATTATCTATTATTACCTCATTATTACTATGATTATTATCATTACTATTATCACATTATTATTATTATTATTATTATTATTATTATTATTATTATTATTATATCATTATCACACAAAATATATTTGTTTACCTTTTATTAGATGAGGTTGTAATGACCCAAGCGAGCTCATTTGATGAGGGTAGTTTGTACCTGTAGTTCGAGGATACCTGAAAGAGCCTGTATCGCCTGTCAAATAGCTGCCACAACCTGATGTATGACAGAAACAAACAGTCGTCATTTGATTGTTATAAACAAGAACGTGAATATCTAAGGCAAATTATAGTATATACCATTTTCAATGACATTATACGCACCAATAGACAAGATAACAATTGTATTTGTTTTTTAACGCATAGCATTGAATAAAGCATGCATGAAGTACAGGGATACTTTTCTCCTCATTTTTCAACGTTAACATCAATTTTAAGACCAAAAAACACAACTCTACACGGGGGATCAAAAAAAGCACGTATAAAATGTATGAAAATTTTCTAACCATTATTCAATGTTAATATTAATTTACAACCACAAAAAAACTAAGTGTCTTACATTATGCTTGACAATATCTACTTTTTCTACATTATTTGTTGTTTTAATTTCAGCACCTCTCTTCACCTCACTTTATCTCTGCATCAGTGTATCTGTCCCTCCGCCTATCTATCTGTCTTCTGTTTCTCCCCCCCCACCTCTCTCTCTGTCTGTCTGTCTGTCTGTCCATGTCTCTCTCTCTTTATCTGTCTCTATATCTCTCAGTCTCTTTCTCTCTCTATCTCCCGCCCTCTCTCTTTCTCTGCTTCCATCCCTCTCTTTCTATCTTTCTGTCTGTATGTCTCTCTCTATTTCTGGCTGTCTTCTCTTTCTTTCTTTCTATCTCTGTTTGTCTGTCTTGCAATCTCTCATGACGTTCTGCTGGATTTTTCACTCCTATCCCTAAATCTACACTTATGGCAAGTCCATATGCGTGGCGGCATAGGAAAGCCTGCCAGAACACGCATGGCAACTTTTTGAGCAATCGGGTGATAAAGTCAATTTAGTGGTATCGGGTCAATTTTGAGTTTTGGCAATTTTCTTTTAGTTCGATATCTTATCTTTCATGTCCTCAAGCATTATTGATGAACTCACTCTCTAAGATAGTTTAATTTATGTTTTGTGTGAGGTATCTAGTGGTATTCAATGGTTATAAATCGTTCTAACCTGGCCCTTCAGCACAAGAATTCTTTGTTAGAACCTGACGGATTCGTTATCACAAGTGCGCATGAATTGAAACCATAAGGACTTAGTGAGCATCAAGAATAAACCACTTTCGCCATCCAACTGAATATAGAAAATATTCTAACGTGTTTTAGTGATTTTCTGCAATAATCCAGCAGAAACATCGGTATTTATCTACCCAAGTGATTAATAATACTGTTTACTCATGAAAAAAGTCTCGATCAACAGTCTTTTTAGTAAAAAGACACAGTTTCTTTGTTCATGAGAGTCGAGATCTCGAATTCAGTTTCACTTTCGTTATACCAAAATGGCTGCACCCAGTGAAGCCGACATGAATACTGAACACTCTTCTGAAAGTTTTAAACCGAAATAAAAAGTGATTCTCGAGCATACTCTGATCTGATCACCTCGTATTTTGGTGAAATGACTGATGAAGACGATTCCTCACCTGATGAAGGTAGGTTGAATCTACTTGTCTTGTATTTTACTCTACTAGATCTAGAATCTAGATTTACTGTTGTGTTTTGTAGTACATGTTATTGTTATGATCCTACTACTTCGTCATTGATTGTGTGTTACTCAAGTTACTGTAAGCTCATTTAGATCTAGCTCTAGACCTAAATTATAGATCTACTTTGCTGTTTATGTAAATTTATTAAAAATCATTTCTTTTAGACTAGACTATCAATCTTATTTCTAAATATTCTTATCTAGATCTAGAATTTTAATTTTGGTCATCAGTGGGATCTATGATCCAATTCCTAGAATTTCAAGTAGATCGATTTCTAACTACTCTTAACTAGATCACAATATAAATGTAGACATGATGATCATGTAAGTGATTCTGTAAGCTATACCTTAGCCATAGCTCAGGGTAATAATGGACAAAAGGCATAATAGACAGAGTAACTCACGCATAGATGCATAATGATAAGTACAAGATTATGTTGCTATTGAGATCAAATGCAAATGCACAGCGACAGATGAAGGCATGACAGACCAATCAAGAGACAAACATACTCTGACACCAGGACATATTAATATTTCTTTTTCATTCATCTCATGCCAAACATGTTCTTTCTTTCTTTTTTTTTCAGATGATGAATGTACTGATGATGATGACAACTCTATTGCGTTTTTCTCAAATCATCTTTTTCCCAACCTCCCATACTTAAAATGGGCATATCTTGGGCTGTAATTTAGATAATTGAGTCAAATAAAAAGCAAAATGCTCAGAAAGATGCGTAGAGTGCAAAAATATGTTACACAGAGAAAGTCAAATTTGAACAATGTGAAGTTTTCCCATGTTGCCACACATATATTTCATGATTTAGACAGAAATACATAGACTGTCACCTGATAGTTCAATTGCGCTTTTACTGCCACCATCCGTGTCAACAGACTTATAGACGCAGTAATCACTGCTCTAAATCCCCAACTGACCGAATTTCTCTTCCTCTTGACGCTCCCAGCTATAAGCAGAGAATGACCTTGTCAGAGCGTTAATGCGAAGTACCTAAAAAGGCTGCTGTATTGAATGCTCCCCAGGAGGTCAAAAGGACTTTGATTGAAATGTCTAGTACAGTCAGTGAATCTGCACTTTGTGCGGGAATACAGACTTTATCTTTCCTCTCGAGCATAATAATATTACGTCCCGCCACTAATAGAATTTTTTTTTCAAGAAATCATTATAATTATTATTAACAGACCTTCTTGTCGATTCTGACATTGATCTCCAGTGTAGGAGTTTGTGCAGGCACATGAAAAGCTGGGCCCATATGAAGTGCACGTTCCACCATTCTGACATGGACTGCTGTCACAGGGATTGATCTGAGTGGCACACAGGGTGCCGGTATAGCCATTTTGGCATTGGCATCGGAAGCTGTTTGACCCGATGGGCTGAAAAATGTGAAAAGGAGTAGATTAAAGACGGTCATATTATTACACAGCGGGGGACTCTGTAGTCCAGAGGCAAGATGTCGGCCTCTCAACCAAAAGGTAGCGGGTTCTAGCCCCACCAAGGGTTGAAAAATAATTCTCAAGTTTTTTTTCAAGCAAACTCTACCACTCTGGTCCAGGTAGGTGGATCAACACCTAGTCCCATCCGAGACGGATGATAAAAAAGGAGGTCCCGTGTGCAGATCACAACACTCTGTGCACATTTAAGATCCCTTGGCTGTTTTACAGGGCAGTTTGGAACAAAATTTAAAATCCTACCAATAACCGAGATCATCTTAGTTGTGTGGATGTAGGTAAATCAAATCAGATCAAAAACTGATATTTTACCACAGTGACCATCTTTTAATTGTCTGTGCCATGTCAGCTTAGATCAATAATATTATAGCCAATGTGATAATCACAATGAGGGAATAGCAAGATAAGGATATATATGTATGTGACACTGGTATGTCTGAGAACACGAATAGAACATTTACACTGTAGGATTTGATTTGATTTTGATTTTACCCACATCCACATGGTAGGATTTTAAATCGTGTAAACAGCAAAGGGATCTTTAACATGCCCAGAGTGTTGTGATTTGCACATGGGACTCCTTTTTACCGTCTGTCTCTGATGGGACTGGGCGTTTATCCACCTACCTGGATAAGGCAGGGGTAGATTTTACTTGAAAACAATTGAAAAATATTTTTCAACCTTGCTGGGGCTTGAAACCATGATTTTTGGTGAAGATTTTGATTTAATTTGATTTACCCACATCCACAACAAAGGTGATCTCGGGGGGCTTTTGGTCGGAGTTTTAATTTTGCCCAGACTGCCCTGTAAACAGCAAAGGGATCTTTAGCAGTATTATGATCTGCACATGGGACCGCCTTTATATTGTCCGTCTCCGATTGGACTAAGTGCCAATCCACCTACCTAGACCAGAGGGTAGATTTTGTTTGAAAAAACTTGAACCCACTAGTTTTTAGTTGAGAGGCCGACAACTTGCATCTGGATTACCGAGCCCCCCCCCCCTCCCCCACAATAATACCTTTAGCAAATCTGACTTTACTCTTTAACAAGTCTGTCACCAGACGAGACAAACTCATGAAGCTATTTGTCAGACACATGCATCAAAGGGAGGGCCAACCTGCACAAGGAAAGCATACTCAATAGAGCCCCTTCCGTTAAGTGTGAAGTATCGTATCTATAATCAATTGTTAAAAATGGCATGCAATTTCTCACCTCACTGATCACATTCACTTACAATACATTGGCCTCCGTTCAGGCAGGGAGTGGAAGCACAGGCTCCCGCTGTAGACTGTAGCACGCAACCATTTGATCCTCTCCCAGTTCCAACATAACCCTCTGGACATATGCAGAGGGTACCACCTGGCAATCGAAACAAAAACACATTGTGAACTTTCATCTCTTTTCACCTTGATTGGTTCACAAATTTAACTTACCATGTTTTCCAGACATAATTTTCAATTCTTTCCAGTGTCCTCTCTGTGCAATTTCTGTAATCATGCTACTCTACAGAGCTAAATGGTGCATATGCGTGTTCACTTTCAACTTAACACTAAACTTTTCACCCCACTCTTAGTTTGATGGTTCTATTTGAACCGTTTTTGAAGAGCTTGATATTGACCTTGACCTCATTGACATAGTTAACAGCGTACAGGGAAGGTAATAAACGACATCAAGTGATAACTCTACCACACAAAGACAGATGTGACACAATAACTTTTTCAAATATAACCCTCTTCGTCAGGCTACAAATGAGTAACATCTACACACTTGAGCAAGATTAAAGGAATGAGTTTATACGAACTGGTTTCGTCGTCCTGCAAGTAGCTCTAGGATGACATCCTCCATTGTTGATTTGGCATTGACCCGTAAATGTACACGTGATTCCATCTCCTTGATAACCTGAATCACAAGAAAGAGTTATGTCAATCAATTAAAGCAACATTCGTTTTGAATGAGAAAAAAACACAACTATAACCAAAATGAAAGAACAAGGGAAAAAAACCTCACATTGTATGCAATAAACTTTTGGAAGGTTTTATCATGTGGGCACATTAGTGTTTCTTTAAAATAGAGATTCTGCAAGAAAAAAATCACCTTAAGCTCATTATAGAGCAAGTAGATAAACTATTTCTAGTAAAAAAATCTCAAGCACCAATATCTATATATTTATATATAGTATATATATATATATATATATATATATATATATATATATATATATATATAATATATATATATGTATAATATTTATCATTATAATCATCTATCTACTCATCTATCATTTTATCAAGCAAGCAAGCAGTGTATGCGAATAGGACTAGTAATGTATCGATTTCCAATGACAGTAGTGATGAAATAGGGCGTTGACACATCCAGGGGTCACATCCTGGGGTTGTGATGCAGCAAATTCTCACCTAAAGGACATCGACCGCAGGTGCGAGAGCCATATGTGTTGATACAATCTACCCGGGGTGTAAGAGAGCATCCACCATTGTTGTTTAGGCATTCGTTGACATCGGTACAGGAATATCCGTTGCCCTCAAAACCTGTTCAGTGGAATAATATTTCAGAAGAATTTGGTTCTTCCAGTATGAACAGTTTCAATGTTGATAAGTTAGAAGATAAGAGAATAAATTATGATAGGAAGAAAAAGCCTTTGTTTATACCTTTTCAATGTTAGCCATAATACTCAATATCCATTATAACTACTCTTTGCAGAGTGTACTATATAGCCGCTAGGCTGGTAATACCATAGCATCATAGTCATATTTCTCGGTTTTACGCTACCTCTGTCTCAGTCAAATCAGGATCGTGTAACTCTGCATTTTTCCTAAGGGTACTAGGAACATAAAGACAAAGAAATGCCCGAGCTATCATCCGTTATTTTCTTCAATAAAAGCAAAGTTCATTTCCACGGCCGTTACGGCCCACTGAGCCAGAGCTTATCCCGGTTTCAATAGCATAACGCGGAGCAGGTGATAATAACCACCTCCTGGCCAGGATGCTAGTCTGACACAGGATTTTACTCCCAAGCTAATGTTTGTGCCCATTTGCACCTGGTTCGGGTGGGGAAAATGCATGTTAAGTGTCTCTCCCAAGTAACACAAAGCGGGATCTAGCAATACTAGGATTCAAACCTGGAACCTCATGATCCCCAGTACGGCATCCATACTTCAATGGCCAAGGAGTAATAATGTTAAAGCCCATCATGATCCTTCATGCCTATAACTATTTTTGATTGTGAGGAAACACTCCTAGCAAAATATTCAGTGTCAAGGTGCCAGCTACTGTCTAGTCAGTAAGCTTAACGCATTCACAAATTCAGAACTGACACTTCTGTGTGCAAATTTTCCTTGCAGACAAACTTTGGATTCCTATACTGAATGAATTCATTCCTCGAAAAATACATTGTCAATCTTTACTTTTCAAGATAGAAATAACATAAACAAAAGAGGATACTAATTATTACCATTCTTCTGCCTTAATACTTGACATTTTCTGATATTTAGCAGCTTTCAATGGAAAACATAAATTCATTAAGAAATTATAACATTTTCAAAATGAGACTCAAAACATATCTATTTAAAAAAGCATATGAATTAACAGTTTCCCTTAGATAAAAACCAATTATAATATGTAATTGTACTACTTTTACTTCCTTTTTCCAAAAATGTTATGAATTTGTGTTTGTGCATAATAAGTTTTATTCCAGCGCCTCGAGCATTTAGATCGATTTGTGTATTTTATAAACAAATTATTACTATCACTGTTACTTTTGCCAAATTGTTAATTATACCTTGTGGACAAGATCCGCAAAACAAATGAGCCTGGAATGTTGATACATTGGACGGGTGGGTTGGCAGAGCAATGCCTGCCGGACTCGCATTCATTTATGTCGACGCTGCATGCTGGGTCAGATCCACTCTTTGTCCAGCCAAGCTCACAAATGCATGTATATTTGGGCTAAAAGAGCATGTGGAACGTAATATATGTAAATTGCTATAGTTTCAAAACATGTCAACCGAAAGTGGTGCATGGAACAGAGGAAATTCACAAAGCTAATTCTTTTAAAGAAAATCGCTATTGTCCTTTAAATGCAAATATTACCTGAATTTTCAAATACGTACTTACAAGTGACTAAACGTGGATCGTATTTGTAATGTCCCTGTCCTCTATTCGTACCAAGAGTATTCAAACATTAATGCTCGACTGGCCACAAAGCTGTTTGCATTATAAATGCTGTTTTAACCCCAACAAAACGACCACATAAGCACAGCGTTTGGGTGTGTGAATGGTGGACTTTTTTCCTGTTCCTTCAAGGCCCTTACGACCCATAGAGCTGGAGCGTATCCAGTTTCAATAGCATGAAGCGGAGCAGGTGATAATAATCACCTCCTGGCCAGGACGCTAGTCTGATGCTGGTTTTTACTCCCAAGCTAATGTTTTTATCCATTTGCATCTGGTTCGAGTGGGGAAAAATGCGTATTAAGTGTCTCTCCCAAGGAACACAATGTCAGATCTAGCTTTGCTGAGATTCAAACCCGAGACCTCACAATCTCCATTCCAGCAGCCTAACTGCTCGGCCCCGACTGCAACATGGTGGACTGTACTGGACAAATAAATATTGTAATTTAAGTAAAACATACCAAGACATATGTGACAGTTGTACCAACTACCAACTACCCCAACGAGAATCATTATTTGTAACATGGAATATTGAAGATACGAAAAGGCGTTTGATTTCCATTAAGCCATGATTGAATGGCGCCTACATTATCTATACTATGACAAGGAATAGTGAAGAAGATTTGCTAGCCTTTACCTGCCCGGTCTGCTGCCTTGGCCGGTTGACACAAGCACCATGTCCACACAGCTCACTATGGGAGGCACCGGTACAATCATCGTGTTGCTCTGTACAGTGAACTCCATGCCAGTTGATGGGCACATTGGCACCTAGAGAGCAGGGAGACAATTTGGGGAGAAGGGCATGGGGGTCGGGGGGGCATTACAATTCACCCCAAAAATAAACAGCTTGCCAAAAATCATCGTAGCCGCCAACCTTTTCAAATAAAGATAAAAAACAGACTCTGATTGCTCAAACTGATTCCAACTTCTGCACGACGCTTTGTAACATCATTCCAGAAAACATTGACGATTTAACTTAAATTGTCCCCTTTTGTGGTAAATAACAAAGAGCCCGCTAATCTCTAACCCTTCCGGCGAAGTGCAACGGTAGTTTTGCAAAATCAGAATGGTGTTTTCAGACTTTTACCCAAATCTCAGAGTCACTGCCATAGATATTAGGTTTTCTTCAAATAAAAAATTACCAAGATAACCCCTCATATGTACATATTTTTCACGGCAAAGACAGACTTACGGTCTCAAAGCCAAAAAAAATGTACCCAATTACGCCTTTAGCGTGATTGGGGCGAAAGCTATGAATATTAAGTAAGAAGTATTCACATCTAACTATGAATGACATATCAAAATTAGGGTTAAAGGAAGAAGGCCTACAGATAAATACACTCGAAACAGTACTGCATCAAGCGTTTTTGAAGATCTATAAACGGACAGTAATGAATCAATGCAATGTATTGTCGCTTTAAGAACGATGGGAGCCTACAAACAGAATTAGGTTTCAAGAGATTATAATAACACACGGCACGTGCAAATTAGACCGCCTGCAAATCTTAATGAAGACCTACCTGAAACCACCATGGGAATTGATGCAAGTTGCACCGTTCTGACAACCTAAACTAGAACCCGCATACTCGCACATTCATTTACGTCCTGTGTGCATTGCACGCCCTGAGCAGGAAAAAGAAAACAGGTAAGTGAGAGAATGTCAATATTAGGTTGAAGATTCACTAGGACGAAAAAGTTAAATTATTTTTTTTTCACTTTTTAGATTTCAAGGAATTTGAAAAAGTAAATGCTGACTTACATCAGAGGTTGTGAATATAGAATGAAGCATATAGTTACATTTAAATAGATATTCATATGTTAATCAATGAAACTCAGTTGTGGTTGAAAGCTATGTTCCATTGAATCAGTATCACGTTGAACTTGGTTGAATATGAGAGAACAGCTTACCTTGAAGTTGGTTGGACACCGACATATGTAACCATTGTACATATCTACGCATGTGCCACCATTATAGCATGGGTTGCTCTGGCATTCGTTGGTAGATAACAGCTGTGGAAAAAGATAATTTTTTTTAGACGTTACCTTTCTTTCCCCCCGCTTTTTTTAATTTTCCTTTTTAATTCAATTTTGTTTCACGGATCATGTGCTCTTCCAGTCACTTCATAATAATAATAATAATAATAATAATAATAATAATAATAATAATAATAATAATAATAATAATAATAATAATAATAATAATAATAATAATATAATAATAATAATAATAATAGTAATAGTAATAGTAATAATAATAATAATAATAATAATAATAATAATAATAATAATAATAATAATAATAATAATAATAATAATAATAATAATAATAATAATAATAATAATAATAACTTTATTTAAATAGCGCATTATATCAAAGTCTCAATGCGCTTTACAATCACACATACAAGCATATCCCAGTAACCCAAAACAACAATAAGAATGTGATAGGTGTTACTGATCTTGATAACCAGTAGAACGCTCTTAACATTTCTTGTGTACTTATATCAAATTGGGATTTCCCGAGCACTAGCCTAGCTGGGTTATTTTGCACTCTCTGAAGTTTCTTAATTTTTCCATCTGCGAGACCCACTAATAATGAATTGCAATAATCAAGCTGTGACAAAATCAGGGATGCTACCAGTGTTTTTATGGAATCAGGAGAAAGAAAGGATTTCATTTGCGAGATTTTTTTAGCTCAAAATTAAGTATCTTATTAACTGATTTATCTGAAAGTCCATTGAAATATCGCTGTCGAGAAAGACACCCAATTTTTTTTGCTTTTTCCGAAAAAAGATATGCTAATATCTGCAATGGATATAGATGCCCTGCCAATCTTTTTGAGAATCGACTCAGTGGAACAAAGAAGAACCTCAGTATTATTGTCGTTAGATTTCAATTTATTTCTTTTCATCCATGATTTGACAGAATGACAGCAGTTTTCATTATCATCGCAAGAAATGGAAGATCTGATAGAAAACATTCTTTGTAAAGTTGGGTATCATCAGCGTCAGCGTATTGTAATTAACATGCGATCTCATAACTTGACTTAAGGGCAACATATAAAGAGGGTAAAGAACAGGACCAAGAACTGAACCCTGTGGGACATCATATTTTAAAGGGAGTTTATAAACGTATTTTTCGTCAATTAATATTGTCTGGGTTCTCCCGTAAGGTAATATCTAAACCAGGCCAAAACATTATCTTGAATCCCAAACTTCTGATGTAACCTGTCAAGAAGAATTGAATTGTCTATTGTGTCAAATGCAGCTGACAGATCGAGTAGTGCAAGGAATGAAACTTTATCATTATCGCATGAAGATAAAATATCGTTTACAACCTTTAACAATGACTTTCAGTGCTACGATTTTCCCGATAAGCAGACTGGAATGGCTCAATATGATTGTTAGTATGCAGATGTTCCTTAAGCTGTGTTATAACACAGTGTATCCTACTATAAACTGTGGTGTCGGTGGCTGAGCAGTTAGGCAGCCTGACTGGGGATCACGAGGTCCTGGGTTTGAATCCTGACAAAGCTAGATCCAACATAAGGAAGTGTAATAGGTCATGCATCCTTAAGATGTAACATACTTTATAATGTCTGGGCATATAAAAATCTTTCAATTATAAAAGATAACTTACGGCAGAAAGGTTGTTCACTCTTGTATTCAACGTAGACAACTGTTTTTGTGATAAAATATTAAACAATGTATCAGACAGAAGGACCAGGATGTTCTTGAATAAAAACAAAACTATTCATAAAATATAAATCAAATTGATCCTTTTAGAAATAAAAACAAAAACAAAAAATTACTGCAAAATGAAAAAAACTCAACTCAACTCAATTTAATATTAACAGATATTTATACATCTTTGAAACCAGTTTCTTTACACAAATCTCTAAAAGTCTCTAAAACTTGTATTAGCCTGATGAAAATGTTACTCAAATTATTATGCTTTAAAACATTCCTTATCATATCTTATTGAAGCCAATTCGGAAAATAACAAATGGAAAATATTTGGTCATAACAAATATCATAACTAAATAATAGAGATGCCAGGGTTTTTATATGCTGAAAAATGTCATTGAAATACTGTGGGTTACATGTAGTACACGTTAAGAATCAAAATGGAGTAATTATAAGTCAATGTTATAAATAGAATAATGAAACAATGGGATAATCAATACCACTATCATTAAATGTTAGTGCAATGGGGATTCACGATTGGAAGATGGTGTGGTAAGGATATGGTGGGGTAAGTAAAGAATTTGGCCATAATTCATTTTAATTGACTAACACCGGGACACTTAGAAATATTGCCTGAGCACCACAGTTAAGGATTATAAATTCAAGTGAAAAATGTTTGAAGAAACGTTTTATCAAAATTATTAGTCCGTTTCCAATACGACCATGTGTTTTAGATGACTCATCAGTACAAACCAGGGGTGATTTGAATTTCTGTTGTGATTAAGGAGTTGATTTCAAGTAAAGTTTGACATGCAAACCTCAAAACTGTGAGGTGCTCAGCTTACCTTAGAAACATTATGTCCATCAAATGGTAAATAAATAAATAAATAAAACAATAAATAAGAACCTAATATAACAATGGGAGTTGTAAACAATAACATAAGGAAAAGGAAAATATAAAATACATAACAAGGAATAATGTAAAGGATATAAAGAGGAACAATGATAAACTTACCACCAGAAAGTAGACATTGAAATGAATGGGTATTTAAAATAAAACAATGTGCCACTGATAAGGTTCAGTCAAAACGTCAAGGATATAAGGAAGGCATAACCATGATTACATCTGGATGGCAGTGCGCTTAGGGAATATAGTTGCAAATGGTGGGTAATTACAACAAAGACGTAAAAAGCCAAGGATATTCATAACTAAAAAAACGTCAATACGACAATACTCATTAGATTGATTGGAGTATAGTAACAAGTTAGATTTAAAGAAAGAAGAGAGATGCTCAAAAGTCATTAGAGGTCGATCTAATGACGGACAATAATGTAATGGTAAAAGTAACTTAAATTTATTTCTTGTTTGTGTTTTCTTTTTCATTTCCCGTTATTTTCTTGCTTCTTGTGATTTGCTTACTTTGTTTGTTTTTTAATCAACTTCTTTCTCTTTCCTTTGTCCCTCTCTCTCTCT